>CAVLGL010000093.1:47553941-47991441 GCA_963668995.1 Parnassius mnemosyne | reverse complement strand
TATGCCAGATATAAAATACTCAGACTGGCGATGGAAAGCACACGAAAAAAATATAAGAACTATGTCACATTTTTTTTTAATTTTAACTCTATCACTAAAAAATTACACACTTTTCTTAGATTTTAACAACTGAATAGATATTTTCCGTGACAAAATTAAATTTATTCAAAGCTGCTGAGGGTAACGTTTGAATAAATACATATTAACATCCGCAATAAAGAAAAAGTGTACCTTAAATTCCTACAGTTTCTTTTGTAAAAGAAATATGAAATATAATTTTGTGCGTAAGAAAAATGTTGAGTGAGCTAACTCGTAATATTTTTTTTTTTATAGAAGGGGGAACAAACGAGCTTACGTCTCACCTGATGGTAAGGGTCGACCGCCGCTTATGAACTACTGCAACACCTGAGAAATTGCATGCATGTTGCCGGCCTTTTAAAAAGAAGTGAGCTCGTTTCTTGACGTTCCCAAAGTTTCCCGAAAATCACCGGTAGTTGCCGACTCCACATAACAGTCACGTTAGGAAGAAAACTCCTAGTAAAATTCTTCAACCTTGTAGTATGACTAGTTTTTTTTTTATAGGATAAGGGTGACAAACGAGCACACAGTCCACCTGATGGTAAGTGGTTGCTGCGGCCCATAGACATCTACATCTATCCTCTGTTACAAATCAAAATGTAGATACGTTGTCACCCGTGAGGACTAAGATGGAATGCCTCATTTCCAGTAAAAAGAGCCTCCGGCCACCTGCACTCACCAAGCAAAAGCTGCCGCGTGGCTCTACCACTGTTAATAAAGTACTTTTAAAAAAGCAAAAAATCGTAAAGCGACCTGGAACGGTATTTCCTAGAGTACATGTAAGTGGTTTTGGATTTGATGGTGGCAGTGAATAATGCTTACGATAGTGCACAGTAAATATATAGCTAGAGCAATACCTCAACTAGCCTCTTTTTTGAGTTAATTAATTACCTACGCTCCATTCGAGGGGTAAGATTGTCACTTTTGATTGTTATAAATTGAAGTTTCCTTATATTTATTATAACTTTAATTTGGGTTCTAGTATGATCGAATAATCGAATGAAATGAACTTGAAAATGTGTCTAAACGAAACTAATGAAACTATTGATGTTTTAATAGGGTTTAATAATAAGGGTTATTAGTCGCCAGTAGAACACAAAGTGGCCGCCATTTTAAAAACCCTTTTTAATTGACAATATAGATAACAACACCCACTTTGTAATCGGATGGAAACACAGATGCTGGCAACTTATTCCACACCTTTGCTGTACACATGATTAACGATGTAGCAAACCATTTGAATCGAATGCGTGGTTAGTCAACAACGAAGGGATGGAGACTGACCGAACGTCTGGTTATCCGATAGTAGAAGAGAGAGGGAGGAATTAAATTATGTAACTCCTGCGCGCAGTCTCCGAAATGCAAATGCATCCTGTAGCTGGCCACTTAGTGTTCGAGACTGGTGAGATTGGTTTTAACCAAATTCAGATCACCAATAAGCCTCTTAGCACGTCTTTTCACTGAGTCCAAACGGCTAGGTGGCATTTTGCAGCACCAGCCCACATATGGCAGCAATACTCCATGCACGACCGGAATTGCGCTTTATAGGAAGGACCACGCTCTCACAGAATACCAGCCTAAAATAGCAGCTTAACACTGCTGTGTTTGTTATGGTGAGTGTAGAGAACTGGAGACCCTTTTTACTGGAAAAGAGGCATTTCATCTTGGTCCTTACGAGTGACGATGCATTTGCATTTCGATTCTTTATTGAGGATAAATATAGATGTCTATGGGTCACAGTAACCACTTACCATCAGTTGAACTGTGTGCTCGATTGTCTCCCTATCCTATAAAAAAATATAAAGTAAGCACCTGTCCCGGCGTGAAGTATCGCCGCACCTTTGCTTTTTTTATTTGGATTAATTATTTGGATTCTTAATATTAAAAATTTACTATCAGAATGCTAACGGGTTGAGAACCAAATATATATTTGGAGATATATCAAACTATTTTAAATAATAACTTTGATGTTATCATTATTACGGAGACATGGTTACATAAATATTTTTGAAAGGGAAATATGCGAAAACAATCCGGTGGTTGTAATTATACTTCTTTGCCAACTTATATGTGGTAGAGCCATGCTGCAGCTGTATTAGTAGTATAGTTGAGGCACGAATGGTTGGGCCCGATCGGGGAAGGACCACTCTCACAGAATACCAGCGTAAAATAGCAGCTTAACACTGATGTGTTTCGAATGATGAGTGTAAAGAACCGGAGACCCTTTTTACTGGAAGAGAGGCATTCCATTTTAGTCCTCACGGATGACAACGCATCTGAATTTTGATTCTTTATTGAGGATAGGTGTAGATGTCTATGGGTCACAACAACAACTTACCATCAGTTGGGCTGTGTTGTCGTTTGTCACCCTATCCTATAAAAATAATATTCGAAGCAGTTCGTTACGAACTTGGAATATCTACATCCATTGAAGAATTGACAGTATAATACCAGCTCGCGTGTTTGCCTTCGCGAATGCCGATTCGGTTGCTTGCACAAATCTACATATTTACACTGTCTATGTATGTACCGTCTAACCTCATAACTATACCTAGGAATATTGACAAGTTTTTAATCAAACTAATCCATAAAATACTGCTTATAGGAGATTTTATATTTCGTACATTGAAAGGAATCCTAAAGGATCGTTTCATAAAACACTGAGCATGTTGCTGTTCAGCACGCAGGCATAAAGTTATCTGAGTAACTTTTGTTTTTGGGATTTGTACGTTAATGTTAACATTACGGAAATATTAAACTCATTACAGAAGATAGATCGAGCGTGTAATTCCTTATATAAAGAAATTTACGATTTAACACTTACAAGGATGTCCGAAATTTTTACCGCGATAAACTTAAAAAAAAAAACTAATAACCATTTGTTTATTTATTTTATTTTTACTCTTTATTGCAACCTACATATTAACATCAACACAACAATCTTAAATTTATAAATGTATGTAAAATTACGTAACCTTATCCTTACCAGCGATCTCTTCCAGGCAAACCTTGGTGAATGAGAACTTTTTCATTAAAAAATATAGAATTGTGCATAAATAGTAGATAAACAAGTATATATTAATACATTTAAGCTATATATAGTGTATGAGATAATGCAATTATCAAATATATAATATTCTGTATACATATACACATAAACGTACAAATACATATATACATACAAACATACATATACGTATTTGTAAATATTTTTGTAATACGTTATAGCTATATCATATACATACACCTTATCAAGAATAGTAACTATGACATAATAATATATAATAAGTAGAACACATATTTACATAATAATTTTGGACCATTTTTTGTAAGACTTAATGCTTTGAGCTTTCTTAATTGTCAAAGCAAGCGAGTTCCATAATATAATTGCTTTGACACAAAAGGAGGAATGAAAACATTTTCAGTTGTGAGCAGGAGGCATTCGCAAAATAAGGTTATCAGCTAATTTGGAATGATCTTTATTTGCGCAAAAAATCTCAAATTTTGCTTTGAGATACCTCGGTGTTTAGGATCAAATAGTACACAGTACAGTAGAGATGGAATGTGAGTATTCCGACGAAATCGAATAGGGAGCCATTTGAGCATAGTACGAAACTTGGAAACATGATCATATTTGCGAAGGCCAAATATGAAATTATAGCGAAATTCTGAAGGTGCTCATGTTTATTTAATTGATCCGTTAGAATAAGGTTAGAGTAGCATGTATTAACATAATAAATGATGGGAAGTAACAAAGACTGCGTCAGTAAAATTCTATTGGGAATGGATAGCGAGTTACGCAAACGTTATAAAGAAGTTTCTGGCGCAAACATCTTTCTACTGGACTCCTTAATATTTGCAGACCAAGAAATATTCTGGTCAATATATAATCCTAGCTCTTTTACAGATTTACTAATACGTATAACAACACCATCAACAACAATAGGTGGAAGGTTATCCCAATAAGTTCTGGAAATTAGACCGCTGTTTCCAACAATAATAGCTTGGGTCTTATCAAGATTTAAATTAAGACGGACGACCAATCATGTATTGCAGCAAGATTCGTATTAGTGTAATTGATATCATTGGTAAGATTCTGAAATGAATGCATGGGAGTAAATATGGATCATATCCTAGACCGCCATTTCATTAAATTTGATAAACCACAAATCCTCGCGAAAGAACATCGATTCCTGCCAAGGAATTAATTTCAATAGAGAGGGAGGCTGGGTACTACCACCTGCTTGAGATCCTGTAATTAATAAAATTAAAACTAAACCCAAGCATACCACTGCAAGACTTCAAGACACAGTAAGTTCATTCTGCCTAGATCGGACCAAAACTAATAATTAAAAAGCTGAGGGTACTCCGGGTTAACTCTGATATAGGGACGTCAATGACTTCAGTCCCCCGTGACCATAGATGCTGTAAAGCATCCGAAACTTCGGAAATATAAAATAAGTTAGTATACGCGATAAAATCCGTAAAACTAATTTTATTTAAATGTGTAGTGTTCGCGTAAATATAAGAAATCATTAGGGAAGTATAAAATTATATGATATTGATTTCGTATATTTACGCGAATACTACACATGGATTTGTTTTATTTTAGAATAAAGATGACAAACGAGCACACATTCCACCTAATGGTAAGTGGATGCAGTGGCATATAGATATCTAAATTTATCCTCGATTAACAATCAAACTGCAGATGCGTTGTCACCCGTGAGGTCTAAGATGGGATGCCTCGTTTCCAGTAAAAAGGGTCTCCGATTACCTACACTCACGATACGAAACACAGCAGTATAAATCTGCCATTTTACTCTGGTATTCTGTGAGAGCGTGGTTCTACCCCGATCGAGACGACACATTCGTGCTATAATCATAATATAGCTGCAGCGTGGCACTACCACGTAAAAAATACTAATGTTACGTATTTTTACATCACGGGTTATATGATAGTTCGATTCCATACTATGCAAGCCAACTGAGCTCCATCCTCTCGAAATTCGAAATTATTGATTGCAATTTTAAATGTTGATGTAGTTTGATGGTGAGGAATGTACCGAGAAGAAACGTCTAATTTAGAGAGAAATAAAACATGGACATGATGTGAAGTCCGAATAGCGCAGTTTTCCTGTACAATTAGCGTCCTAAAATGACTCCTGGGACATTTGTGTGCTGTAACTTTAGGTTTTTAATAGCCCATATATAATATACTATTTAGTTGTGAATCCGCACACCACAGCAGTTTACTTATTGAATGCCAAGTAAAACACCATAATAATAAAAAATGGAATTTTGGACGTGGTCGAGCCACACTGCATCTATAGTTTGGTTGTAGCACGAATAGGTCGGAATGGGTCGACCAGGATTTCGTATTCTCTGTCACTGATGTGGTGCTACAGGGAATGGAACTATTTATTCCATCATCTGTGGTACCCATCGGAGGCAGATCTCAGCCTTGGTTTGGTCGCTCCTGTAAGACTGCATTACGCAGTAAGCAGGAGTGTTATCAAGCCTGGGCTGCGGCTTCGGCGACTCGGGATGTAAATACCAGCACACTTAAAAAGAAGTATAACTTCGCCTCCAGGTCCTTCAAAAGAGTTATTGCCAAGGCAAAGTCAGAGCACATAGGCAGAATTGGCGAGAAACTAGTTCGCCTTCCTTCGGGAACCCGTGCATTCTGGTCTCTCGTCAAGGCTGTCCAAGGAAATTTCTGTAAGCCATCACTACCATCTCTGCACAGGGAGGATGACTCACTGGCCCATGACGCAAAAGACAAAGCCGACCTTTTAGGCTCCCTTTTTGCGTCCAACTCGACTCTTGATGACGGGGGGAAAACACCGCCGACCATCCCGCGGTGTGAGTGCTCCATGCCGGATGTGCTGTTCTCACAGCGCTCGGTTCGCAAAGCACTGCTCTCCCTGGACATCCAGAAGTCGAGTGGGCCTGACGGAATCCCCCCAATTGTGCTGAGGACGTGTGCTCCGGAGTTGGCACCGGTCCTAACGCGTCTTTTCCGGTACTCCTACTCCCAAGGCGTAGTCCCGAATTCATGGAAGACAGCTTTTGTCCACCCGATCCCTAAAAAAGGCGACCGCTCAGACCCATCCAACTATAGGCCTATCGCGATCACCTCCTTGTTCTCCTAAATAATGGAATCCATTATTAACTGTCAGCTCATCCGGTACCTTGAGGATCACCAGCTGATTAGTGACCGCCAATACGGTTTTCGTCGGGGTCGATCAGCTGGTGATCTTCTGGTCTACCTGACCCATAGATGGGCGGAGGCAGTAGAGTCCAAGGGGGAGGCGTTGGCCGTTAGTCTGGACATTGCGAAGGCCTTCGATCGGGTTTGGCACAAAGTGCTTCTTTCGAAGCTCCCTTCCTATGGGCTTCCCGAGAAATTGTGCAATTGGATCACCAGCTTCCTTGTAGATCGGAGCATCAAGGTCGTTGTAGACGGTGCATGCTCTGACTACAATCCTATTAACGCTGGTGTTCCACAAGGCTGTGTGCTATCACCAACGCTGTTTCTTCTGCATATCAATGATATGTTGCTAACTGGTAACATTCATTGCTATGCGGATGACAGCACTGGTGATGCTCTATACACCGGCCGTGCCAATATTTCTCGGGAAAACGTCGCTGAGTACCGGAACAAACTTGTGTCTGAAGTCGAGTCTTTGCTGAACAAAGTCTCGGATTGGGGGCGACTAAATCTAGTCCAATTTAATCCTCAGAAGACACAAGTTTGCGCGTTTACCGCTAAAAAGAACCCCTTTGTCGTATCTCCTCAGTTTCAAGGCACTCCCCTTCTTGCCTCAGCCAGTATCGGTATCCTCGGAGTCGACATATCGAGTGACGTGCAGTTTCGTGGTCACTTGGAAGGGAAGGCCAAATTGGCCTCTAAAAAGCTTGGCGTGCTCAGCAGAGCGGGACAGTATTTCATGCCGGCACACCGCCTGCTACTTTACAAGGCGCAAGTTCGGCCTCACATGGAATACTGTTCCCATCTCTGGGCAGGGGCTCCCCAGTGCCAGCTCCTTCCACTTGACCGCATCCAACGCAGAGCGGCTCGAATTGTCGACGACCGAGCCCTTTCCGATCGGCTCGATTCATTGGCACTGCGAAGAGATGTTGCATCCCTTTGCATTTTCTTTCGCATCTACCATGGGGAGTGCTCTGAGGAATTGTTCGGATTAATCCCAGCCGCCAAATTTCACGAACGCACATCGCGGCAGAACTCCCGATACCATCCACACCATCTGGATGATTGGCGGTCCACCACTGTGCGATTTAGAAGATGTTTTCTTCCTCGCACGACCTCCTTGTGGAATCGATTACCATCAGCGATTTTTCCGGACCGATACGACTTAGGGACCTTCAAGAAAAGAGCGTACTCCTTTTTAAAAGGCCGGCAACGCATCTGCGATTCCCCTGGTGTTGCAGTTGTTCATGGGCGGCGGTAGTCACTTACCATCAGGTGAGCCGCATGCTCGTTTGCCCCCTCTCCTATAAAAAAAAAATTTTGAGTATGCAGAACCGGAGACCCATTTTATTGAAAACAAGGCATTCCACCTAACTGATCAATGTCACCTTTGAGTAGTTGAGGTATTCCATCTTTTTTTTTATAGTATAGGGTGACAAACGAGCACACAGTCCACCTGATGGTAAGTAGTTGCTGTGGCGCATAGACATCTACATTTATCCTCGTTTGCGAATCAAAATGCAGATGTGTTGCCACCCGTGAGGACTAAGATAGATTGCTTCGTTTCCAGTAAAAAGGGTCTCCGGTTCTCTACACTCACCATACGAAACAGCAGGGTTAAGTTGCTATTTAACGCTGGTATTCTGTGAGAGCGTAGTCCTTTCCCGATCGAGCCGACCCATTCGTGCTACAACTATACTACTAATATAGCTGCAGCATGGCTCTAACACGTATAAAATCTCAATAATCTTAGTCCTCATGACAATACTTCTGCATTTTGATTCTTAAACAAGGATAAATGTACATGTCTATGGGCCACATCATCCACTTACCATAAGGTGGACTGTGCTAATGTACATATATATATGGATTTTTTGCTGGTTCTTCCCAGAACAGAGGTTTTTTTAGTACCAGTGGTAAAGTAAAAAATAATAATAAAAGATTTACATGTAATCTATATTGAATTAAAAATTATTATCTTCTATTCTATTCTATATTAAAATGTAGTTTAAACTAGGCACAGAAAGTTAAGTTAGATGTGTTTTTTTCCTTCTGTAAGTATGTTCAACGTAACGCGGTGTAACTAAGTAGAACACGCATAAGCAACAATGTATAGTCTGACTGTAGTGACCCGTAGTGTGTAATGACCCGTAAAGTGAGTACAGCAAATTTCATAGATACTGACAACATCACACTATACACAGGGGATATAAAATTGATTGCACCTAATCGTTAATTTACTGCATCAAGTGGCATGCAATAATTACTAATAACGATGTACACTATACCTATATAATACGTGTGTACATTGCCTAACTTTAGTGCGACGTTTGGGACCAGCTTAACGTTTAAGCTTCAATTACTATGTAGATCAATGTTCCTTAATTTTAGGTCGCAGCGCAAATTAATCGAAAAGTAACTAAGACTTTTATTTCTTCTATATCTGAAGCAAAGTTGGATTATGAAAGCCTCAAGTACTGACCAGTACTTTCTTATAGTGAGTATCCATTGTCGTTTAATAATAATAATAATCATCATCATGATAACAGCTTTTTATAAACGTTGTGGACGAACCGAAAACCGATGCATGTGCCTTAGGAAAGTGCTTTGTGGCATTCCTTGGGGAAGGCCATTAGTGCAGCAGTGGACTTTTGAAGGGCTGTAATAAAGATAATGATGATAAGTATGGCTGAGCTTGTATCTGCTCTTTACTTAATAATGCCTGGTTACATTCAAGCACCAGCTACTGGTAACAGGCGCTATTCGTTGCTCTGTATGAGCATCGAGATGATATTAAAAAAAAAAGTTACCTCCACAGTAGAATTTTCTCCTGTATCGCGGAGGCAGTTTATATACATATAATTCACAAGGACAAACATCCAGACCCAGAACAATTATTTGTAGGCCATACAAATACTTGTTCCGTGAAGAAATCGAAACCGCGGCTCTTCGCGCTGCGACTCATTGCTAAACCACTGCCCCACGGAGCCGTCATTTTTACAGTATTGCACAACTTCTTAACATCATCCACTACTACTACTTTACGTCGTTTCATCAGCAACATTCTTAGTTTTGGATAAAACAAACCTTGTCAGTTTCAAAGAAGACTATGCGAATAAGTTCATATTAAAAAAATGCACGTCATTATAAGATTTCCATGTAAAACGAAGGATACCGATGGGACTTTTTAAAAAGTTCAAATTTTTATTTTTTTAAATTTAATTTGAGACTAAAATAAATGTGAAAGGTCTTTCATATTTGGAACAGTTTTCTGCAGCACTACGCCTACGTATTATTTCAAATAAGAAATACCAAAGCCAGCATTATTTTCTGTACAGAACCCGGCAGTGTTGCTTAAGGCACTATGAATAAAGCAATTGATAAAAATGTTACGCTCATAACTGTTAATAGAAATTGTTACTGCAAATAAGCTTATAGAAATTAGAAGGAGAAGAGGTAAAATTTTGTTTTATAGATTGTTTTGTCTGCAATTGTGCATACAATAAAAATAACTTCAGCTAAAGAGTACAACTGGCACTATACTGAGGCCCACCAATTAGTATTGAAAAATAACAAATTTTACCAAGTTTTAGAAAATCAGTCAAAAGTCTATGTAGATCTGTATGTCTATATATATGCATATGTTGATTTATAGTCACTTAGTAACTGACGGTAACTCAGTACCTACATAACACCCTACAGTAGGTAACGCCGAAGCTAAGACGAGAGAAGCGCTGTAGAAAAAGTAATAATTTATTTCGAAAATTTTGTGACTAATTAAAAACAAATTACAAAGTTATGCAATTTACCCAATACGTTACAGAAAAAATATAACATAATAAACTAATGAGTTAGCGTCAGTTTTTAAAACGTTACAAGATATAACAAAAAGAAACAAAAATAAATGTCAAAAAAGTTCAGGATCTGAATGACGATATACAGCTGATTTGGAAACCACGCAAGTTGTAAACAATACTTCTGTTAAAAATGGTGTACACAATTAGAATTAAGAATAGACAAAATCTTTCTTTTCAAATTTCCGACGAGTTGTAAGTAGAAGGCCAAATACCCAATGTGTCAATTTAATTAAATTTATTTTATATAAAGTGATAAAGTGATATTGACTACGTTTCATCAATTCACCATTGATAAAAATGGGAACAGTAATTTTATAAATGTGTTTACAAGAAACACTATCAGTTGAACCTTGCAGTTTGTTCATTATTTTTATTATAAATACCTATAAATGTATATATTATTAACAAATCATTCCCATAATATTTAATAAAAATAATATATTTTTATTTTGCCCTATCTAAAATGTTCCAAGATCTATAGAAAATGTGGCGTATGAAATGACTGACAATTACTAGAACATTTTATCACAGGCTATATAAGTCCCACTGCTGGGCACAGGACTCCTCTTATTTCTGAGAGGGTTTTAGGTCAAGGAAATGTCCGCCGCGCTGTGCCCATTCGTGTTGGCGAACTTCACATGTCTTCAAATGTTTTTTTTCTTATTCCCCAGACTTGCAGGTTTCCACACGATGTTTTCCTTCACCGCCGAGCACGTGCTAAATCAGCACTTAAAATTGCAATTAAAAATTTCATTGGCCCTGCCGGGGATCAAACCCGAGTGAAATTTATAGCGAGTGATTAGACCCAGGGCTATGTAACACAAATTTATTTATATATTTGTTTTATTTTGTTATAAAAACGTTACCCCCACACTAAGATTTTCTCCTGTATCGTGGAGGCAGTTTACAAACACAAATTGCACAAGGACAAACATCCAGACCCGGAATAATTATTTGTAGGCCATAAAAATACTTGTTCCGTGCGGAATTTGGACCCGCGGGATATAATATGTGTTACAAATACATTAAATTAAATACATTGTTTACGTTCATACTGCCAATGTCTCAGAGTAAGTACGAGCACATGTATGTTATTACTCTAAGGCCATTATCAAGCAATTAATAATCTGTGGTCAAACAGTCGCACGGAATCGAGAGGAGTTTTGGCGGGAACTTGATCGGCGTCGGTTTGCTGCTCCTGTATTATTGTTTAAATAATTAGTTTGAAATGGACTTTGATATGTAAAAGTGGTGCGATTTTGTGTATTAAGTATCCACGCATGTGATCTATTAGTGGAAACTGTGAAACAAGTGCTCTGATGGTGATGTGATTCTCAAAATAAGGTGTCTGTCTGCTTAGGCACCTTGAGATACTATCGCCAACCGTCAGCTGTCTGCTGGCTCAAGTTGCCGTCAAAATCTCCCAAGGGCTGCACAATGTGACGCATCAACACATTGATAAGCCACTGCACCACGGAGCCGTCTATATGATTAATAAATACGATTCAACAAATATAGTAAAAACTCTTACGTACTTAAAACTTAAACACTTGATAGCTCGTAATGCCCACTGGATGAAGCTACAGCACCACACCGTGCACCGATTCAGTCAACACAAATATTACTTCAAGATCACGCGTATCAATCAAAAAGTGCAATCTCCATTGTAATTGAAACACCTTAACTTTAATATAAAACACTTTTTATATTCACACACTATTGAAATCGAAACATTTAAAATCACATAGAATTCACAGTGTATACAATCAATCTCTCAGTAATTAATTATTGGTAACGGGTTTTTCATTATGGGGGGTATGCCGGATGAGGAAGCTCAAGGTCGCTCAGCGAGCTATGGAGAGGGCTATGCTCGGAGTTTCTCTGCGTGATAAACTCAGAAATGAGGATATCCGCAGTAGAACCAGAGTGACCGACATAGCCCAACGGATTAGTAAGCTGAAGTGGCAATGGGCCGGCCATATAGCTCGAAGAGCCGACAACCGATGGGGAAGAAAGGTTCTCGAGTGGCAGCCTCGTACCGGCAGGCGAAGTGTAGGGCGTCCCCCCACTAGATGGAGTGACGACCTGGTAAGATATGCAGGAAGTCGATGGATGCAGGTGGCTCAGGACCGTGCTTTGTGGCATTCTTTGGGGGAGGCCTATGTTCAGCAGTGGACTTGTGAAGGGCTGTAATGATGATGATGATGATGATGAACGGGTTTTTTAATCTTTGGCGAAAATCTCGATTCCGTCTTCTTCTTCTTAATAACTGGCTTTACGGCTCTGGGATCTAGCCCTCTGAGCCTGAAGTTACAATATATTATAATAATTATCCTTCATAGTATACTGCTTCACAATATGTTGATGCGTCACATTGTGCAGCCCTTGGGAGATTTTGACGGCAACTTGAGCCAGCAGACAGCTGACGGTTGGCGATAGTATCTCAAGGTGCCTAAGCAGACAGACACCTTATTTTGAGAATCACATCACCATCAGAGCACTTGTTTCACAGTTTCCACTAATAGATCACATGCGTGGATACTTAATACACAAAATCGCACCACTTTTACATATCAAAGTCCATTTCAAACTAATTATTTAAACAATAATACAGGAGCAGCAAACCGACGCCGATCAAGTTCCCGCCAAAACTCCTCTCGATTCCGTGCGACTGTTTGACCACAGATTATTAATTGCTTGATAATGGCCTTAGAGTAATAACATACATGTGCTCGTACTTACTCTGAGACATTGGCAGTATGAACGTAAACAATGTATTTAATTTAATGTATTTGTAACACATATTATATCCTATATAAATTTTACTTTTTTATTTATTTATTTATCAAAAAGTTACAAATAACATTTTACAATTAAAAAAAATGCGTGAGTGTTGTGGAACACTGGGTTGAAAGGAAGTTACTTTCGTAGTCTATTATTATTGATAAACGTATTATATTATTGATTAACAAATACAAATAAATGAATCACTAGCGGCTATTAGTTAGCGGCATTTAAAATAATATTTCTTTCATGGCAAGATAAGAAAAAGTACGAGGGAGATGAATATTATTCCATCTTGTTCGCACTATAGACGGGGGGCCATGACTGTAAAATCTTACACTTTTTCTCGCCTAGCCTCCATCCGTCAAATTCGTACCATGTGATAAAGAACTTCGTTCCATAAAATTATATATAAATGTTAGCTTTCTGCACTCCTTCTCCATATAATTTTAACTATGCCCAATCTCACACTGCTGCGTGCGCACAATATGTTTAAAAAGGGGTACAAGGTTTACTTTCAGGTATTATTTTAAAATATATTAAACACTTTTTATATTGAAATCAATGAAATTTCTATGTTACGTATCAAAAATTAAGGAAAGAAGAACCTTAATAAACTTTTTTGTCCGTACGTTTTAAGTCTTCGTTAGACAGCTAACAAGTAGCTTGTTATAGTAACGGTTTAAGTATATTATTTTTCTTATCTAATCCTACGGACTGTACGCAAAACGCAACGCCTGATTATAGTAGCCGGGCATAAGTGCTTCAGGTATATTAGCGTTTTGGGAAAGTATGTATTAAAATGAATTATGTAAAGCTTTGCTATTCCAAGAACTTAGTCTAAAAATCTTAAACAAAAAAAAATTGTAGCCTACTTTTTTTTTAATAGACGTTATACTACGACTTGCAACTTGCACAATTAGTATTCCGTATCACATTAATGTATTTTTTATAAACAATTTGGTAATTAACGCTGACACGATAGCCCGAGAGCCACGAGAGCTTTATTCGGCGTTAGAAATAAAATAATTCTCAGGATTTACACCTATATATAGAAAACTTGTAAAGTAAAAAACATTATCTAAGTTAAATGATATGGACATGTCAAAATTAGTTTTTATAATTATTAACAGATTAAATTGTTAGTTGCAATATACAAACGTAAACTAATGTGTATGTCAGAGATATCGAAATACTGCCTTTTATTGAGCTGAGATTTTTTTTTGCATGATTTGCAAGATTTGCATTTTGTAACAAATAAATTGTATTATTTTAATATCATTTTGTCTGTCTGTCTGTCTATCCTGGCTAATCTTCGGAATGGCTGAACCGATTGTGATGAACCTTCACGAACAGTTAGAGAACAATGCCAGGAGTGATCGAGACTATACGAGATATTTTATCCGAAAAACTTGTAGTAATTTTTGTGAAATCAAAAAATTGATAAAACAAATGGCCATTGATGATAATTTTAAAAATCTAAGTGACGCCACATCTCACGCAAGTGAATCCGGGGCAGCTCGCTAGTTATATATAAAACGATGTCGATGTCATCATCATCGTTGTCTATCAATCAATCCCTCCATGCACTGCATGTGTAGATAGATTATTATATCCCACTTACCTGAGTACAAGTCCATCGACTCTTTCTTCGCTGGCGATACTCGATCTTGGTGAGCTTCCAAGTCGACTGCTGGCTGACTTGCGGCGTAACTCAAGGCTGTCAGTCTCGTCTTTATTTGTGAAAGATATACGAGGTGCGTGCGCTCGGAGACCACATACTTTGTGTCCAGGTACACCGCGGCATAGAAGTTGGCTTTGGGTAATATCTGGAACAAAATGGAGAAACCCAAATAAAATTTATGATACGTTTTTTTTTTTAAATACGTGGTTTAAATTGTATCAAGACAATTTTAAATTGTAAATAATAACAATCAAGTGCGATTAAAAATCAATTACCTAATTGTAAAATATATTTTAATTAAAAAAACATACGTTTGCAACAAAATGGAGTAATTTTATTATTATATTTAATACTAAATATACTAAGAAATAATTAATATTATGTTTATTATTAAATAACAGAAAGTTCTGTATATTAAAAGAATATTCACTATAACAGAAAAATCCTCTTTAAGCAGAAATTATATCGGGAAATAACCAGCTTAACCAATAGTGAAATAACTCCAATAATAAAATTCTTTCAGCTATACAAAAGGTATTCGGAAATATTCGTCGAGATCACAAAAGACTGAAATGTTAGAGGATTATTTGAGGACGTATAAAGTAATTTACCAAATAAACCTATTATTCTGAGGGTTGGTTTTTCAATCTTCAGATAAAAGATATCCATCAAATAAATTATGACGTGACTGATTATAAAATCGAAAAAATTGTTGTTATTCATACAACTGTATGAATTATTATTCATCATCACATATTGATAAATCGATCCTAAATAAAAAAAATAATAATAAAAGTTTATTTCTTTAACAAAGTTTATTTTAAATCTAGAACATAGGTTGACTCATTCTTTTAAGTGCATTTGCACCTGTGTCAGAAGGAGCCAGTCTTCCATATCACATTTGTGGTACTTACGAGTATAAATGAAGAATTAGGTAAGAAATACAACTTATCTTTATCATAAGTATGTAAATTATGATTGACACAAAATATAATCTGAAAAGAAAATATTTTTATTAAAATATATATATATATATATATATATATATATATATATATATATATATATATATATAAATGTAAATATTTTCTTTTCAGATTTTATTCGAATGCTGCAAAGCACACGAAACGTCAAGTTAATTAAACGCGACGAAATCTGTAATCTCTTTCATTCATGGTGTAAATTATATGTTTTGGAGCAAGCAATTTGACGTGGTAGAGCCATGCTGCAGCTATATTAGTAGTGTAGTTGTAGCACGAATGGGTCGGCTCGACCGGGGAAGGACCACGTTCTCACAGAATACCAGCGTTAAATAGCAGCTTAACACTGCTGTGTTTCGTATGGTGAGTGTAGAGAACCGGAGACCCGTTTTACTGGAAAAGAGGCATTCCATCTTAGTCCTCACGAGTGACAACGCATCTGCATTTTGATTCGCAAACGAGGATAAATGTAGATGTCTATAGGTCACAGCAACCACTTACCATCAGGTGGACTGTGTGCTCGTTTGTCATCCTATCCTATAAAAAAAAAGTCAAAATAAATACTAAAAGTAAAGTCAAGTAATGTTATAACCTATATACGTCCCACTGCTGGGCACAGGCCCCCCCTTATTTCTGGGAAGGTTTTAGGGCAAGGAAGAGTCCGCCGCGCTGTCCCAATGCGTATTGCCGAACTTCACGTCTTCTAAATATTTTTTTCTTATTTCTCAGACATGCAGGTTTCCTCACGATGTTTTCCTTCACCGTCGAGCACGTGGTAAATCAGCACTTACAATGTCAATTAACAATTTCATTGGCGCCGGCAGGGATCGAACCCGGGTCGCTCGTGTACTGTGAAACTTACAGCGAGCGCTAACCATCTGAGCTACCACGGCTCTCTCTCCCGGCTTGATTCTTAATCGAGGATAAATATAGATGTCTATGGGCCATAGCATCCACTTACCATAAGGTGGACTGTGTGCTCGTTTGTATCCCATATTCTATAAAAAATGTGTTAGTAATTAAAACTATTCTATACTTTTTCAATTTAGATTTAGAATTTTGGGATAAAATTTGATTACATACGAGAGAGCGACTTTAATCAAATAAGTTGGGATTTCGGAGGGAGCGCTACATATTCGCTATCACGAGTGTGGAAATAAAAAAAGGTTTGAAATAATTCAGATAACTGGAATGTAATAAAAATCGTCCGTTTATGTGAATTTGAAAGTTTGCAAGGTGAAGTTAGTAGGGTTACAGCCTATCGCATGTCATTCATGGGCAAAGGCCTCCTCTTATTTTTGATAGGGTTTTAGGGCAAGTAAGTGTTCACCGCGCTTAACTAATGCGTGGTGGCAGGCATCACATGCCCTTGAATTTTTTTAACTTCTTAGACATACAGGCTTCATCACGATGTTTTTCTTCACCGCCAAGGAGGTGGTAAATCAGCTCTAATGACTGCAATTAACTATTTTATCGGTGCCGGCGAGGGTCGACACCGGGAGGCTCGCGTACTGTGAAATTTACAAAGTCCCTGAGATACAAAGCAAAGGTGATGAATACGAATTAAAATTTCATTTTAAATTTATTGGTCAAATTGATCGTGTTTATTATTTGGCTTTGGTTTGGTTTTACTTTATTAGATAAAGCAACATTGTGGTTAGAGGAAGGTTAAACAATTATGTGGAAACATTGTTATTTCACAGTGATAAAAAGTATTCTATATAAAAAAAGATTAGTAAAGAAAGGATATACTTTTACAAGTATCCTCACTCCTATATAAAAATTAGACATATGGGAACTACGTAGGTGAATTCTTTTCACCGACAAATATATCCCAAATTTTGGGGGAAATATAAAATTAATTGTTCTCATGGAATGAACCAGGTGAACACAGGACATATTTAGCTATGAATATAAGTAATAATAAAGAAAAGATAACGTCCTGAGGATTTTTTACAAAATTTATAAACTTACTATGCTACAGCTATATTATGGTTGTAGAACGAATGAGTCGGGTCGATTGCGGAAGGACCACGCTCTCACAGAATATCAGCTCAATGCTTCTGTGTTTCTTACGATGAGTGTAGAGAATAGGGGACCCATTTTACGGGAAACAAGTCATTCTATCTTAGTCCTCACGGGTGATAACGCATCTGCATTTTGATTCTTAATCGAGAATAGTCGTAGATGTCTATGGCAGCGTCCACTTGCCATCAAGTTGACTGTAAGCTCGTTTGTCATCCTTATTCCATAGAAATATAGATAAAAAGGGTTTGACAGTTGTATTATAAATTTTTTGCCAATGTATATCAAAGGTGCTTGTAAAAGAATTATTCATAGTTATATAAAACGTTTTCTTTTCACGAAGGCTTGTGTAAATATTTGAAATTAATAATTGAAATTGAAATTATCTACCGAAAATTTGCAAGAATCCATGGACCAGTAGACATTTACCATCAGGTAGACTTTATTTTCGTTTTTCACTTCAGTTTTATTAAAAAAAATGCGTGTATCGTGGAACACTCGGTTGAAACGAAGTTCCTTGCGTAATATATTATTATTGATAAACGTAGGTATTATATTATTGATTAACAAATACAAATAAATGAATTACTAGCGTCTATTAAAATGAAGCGTCATCTGAAATAAAATAATATCTATTACTTTCATGGCAAGAGAAGAAAAGTGCGAGGGAGATGGATATTATTCCATCTCACTGTGACACAAGGGGTAGTGATGAAAAAATCTTACACTTTTTGTCCCCTAGCTCTCATCCGCCAAACCCACCGTCCGATAAGGAACTTCGTTCCAAAAACATGCGTGAGAGTGGTGGAGCACTCGGTAGGAACGAAGTTGCTTCCGTAATATTCTTTTTTTAATACTAGTAGTGCTATTAAAAATTACTAATATTCCCTTAAACCACTTCTAGTAAGCTTAAAATGCTTGTGTTAGAAGTGGTTTACAACAGTAGTCGAATGGCGGATTGGCGTGGGTTCGACCCACGAACTTTCGTGTTCGCGGCCCTAGTCCTGTCATTAGGCTACTGACGCTTCTAATTTGGTATTATTGATAAAAGTATTATATGATTGATTAACAAATACAAATAAATTAATTACTAGCTTGTATTAAAATGAAGCGTTATTTAAAATAAATAATAGATATTTCTTTCATGGCAAGATAAGAAAAAGTGCGAGGAAGATGGATATTATTCCATCTCGCTTCCTTATAGCCGCCAAACACTACGTCAGAAGGGGTCGTGACGAAAAATCTTACACTTTTTCTCGCCTAGGCCCCATCCGCCAAACTCGTACCGTCCGATAAAGAACTTCGTTCTAAAAAGTTGTAAGATTTATCATCGGTGTCATAATATTTCAAGACTGGATTTTATTTAAATTGGATGATAATTATACCCTCTCTTACCTTCTCTTACCACTACCGGTACCGCGCTCAAATCAAAATAATAACTTGTATAGATTCAAATCATTATGAAAATTTAAACCTACACTTTTAATTAACTTTCTACAGTGGCATCTGAAATTGGAAATACTGCTTTCAGCAAACACAAATTTGAAATTTAGCTGAACTCGTGTTTAATTAGCAATTTGCTAACTTCCACACTCAACTCTAGCACGTAGGTGGTAGGTAAATAAGTTATTCTATAAAAGAAGTCAATCAGAAGACAGTAAGCCAATTCCTTTATATCTTTTATATCGATCGACTTCGCACGGGTGATTTCTGGATCTCAGCAATAGACTCGACTATTAATGTAGCGTGATGTAGATTTAAGATAATCAAAATCCATTTATTATCAATTTTTATTTTAAAAATCTTTAAGATTTTTGGATAAAATGTAGCCTAGATCCGTCCTAAAATTGGTCTTTATAATATATTCGTAAATTATCATCACGATCGGTTCTGAAGATAAGCCCGGACAGACAGACAGACAGACAAAATTTTTCATAATGGTTATTTATATCAGTCTAATAGAAATAAGTTATAACAATTTAATAGAATTATATTATAACTTATTTATTTTATTAATTATTATTAATATTTCGGACATTTAAATTTTATTTTTAAGTATGTATATGTATAGATTATTCAGGTCACAATAAGTCATTCATGCGAACGTCAAAGCCTTCATACAATATTTAAAACCATTATTAATTATTAACTTTATAAAATTCTAATAACTACAAAACACATTTTGGATCTTCTGAACAAGCTGAAACGCCTTCACAATAACTGTATGCGATTTATTTTCGGGCTTCGTAAGTATGACTATGTTTCGCAATATCGATCTAAGCTTAATTGGCTTACAATCCGGTAGAGACGTATTTCCAGAATATTACTTGTTCTTTTTTACATATTAAATGACCCATTTTCGCCTTTTTGTCTTAAAAGTTACTTAAACGTTCTTCTTATAACAACAAAATATGTATTCCAGTACACTTCACCGAATTCTATGGTAACTCCTTTACAGTTCAGTCTACACGCCTTTGAAACTCCTTGCCCGATGACATCAGAAAAGCTCCCAATAAGTTTTTTTTTAAATTATCAATTAAAGACAACGCTTCTTACATCCATGTCATTTATATTGTTAGACGTATATATTCATAGTAATTTATATGTACTATTTATATATGTATGTTGATACGTATATATGTATGTATATATATAGTTGTATACATGTATAAATAGAAGATATTTCTACGGTTTATTTATTGTATATATTAGTAAAATGTATATATAACGTAATTAATTATCATTTTTATTTTGTATTTATTCTATATTGCTACACCTATTTTTTTATAGGATAGGGTGACAAACTAGCAGACAGTCCACCTGATGGCAAGCGGTTGCTGTGACCCAAAGAAATCTACATTTCTCCTCAATAAAGAATCAAAATGCAGATGCGTCGTCACCCGTGAGGACTAAGATGGAATGCCTCTTTTCCAGTAAAATGGGTCACCGGTTCTCTACACTCACCATACGAAACGCAGCAGTGTCAAGCTGCCATTTTACGCTGGTATTCTGTGAGAGCGTGGTCCTTCCCCGGTTGAGCCGCCCCATTCGTGCTACAACTATATTACTTATATAGCTGCAGCATGGCTCTACCACCTACTTCATATTCTCACCACTCCATGGATTGACTGGTAGAGAATGCCTCAAAGCATTAAATCCGCCCTTTGTATTCTTTAGATTAAGGAATATAAATAAATAAATAAATAAATATCTCAGAATACTATTTCTCGCTTTCGAATCAGATCAGATTCCGCGGGTCAAATTCGATTTATAATTTTGATATACCCACGAAAATCGGAATCCCATCAATATAATATACGTTCGGATTTCAGACAGGGAATAAGAGTTCCTTCCGAGGCATTTTCAGCAGAAAAAACTACACATTAAAATAACGGAACAACATAAAGGATGGGGGTAATAATGACGAGCTTAGCGTTTGGTTGCTATGCTACGGGATTACGCGTTTGAGTACCGTACGGAACAAGTATGGCCTACAAATAATTGTTTCCGATCTCGATGTTTATCCATGTTCAATTTTTGTGTTATACATGGTAGAGCCATGCTGCAGCTATATTAGTAGTGCAGCTGTAGCACGAAAGGGTCGGCTCGACCGGGGAAGGACCACGCTCTTACAGAATACCAGTTTAAGATAACAGCAGTGTTACTGCTGTGTTTCGTATGGTGAGTGTAGAGAACCGGATACCATTTTTACTGGAATAGAGGCATTCTATGTTAGTTCTTTTGATTTTTTATTGAGAATAAATGTAGATGTCTATGGTCCACAGTAACCATTTACCATCAAGTGGACTATGTGCTCGTTTGTCACCCTATCCTATAAAAAATGTATGTTGAATGTGTAGTTATAGGTTACTTATATTTAAAACTAAATGAAGTAAATAACAACAAAAATTAACATAGCTACAAGTAGGTATGATTTAATCTGCTATCATTTTCATCTACCTGTTTGATGTTTTGATTATTCTTTTGTTAAAAACCGCATCATAATTTTAAAGAAAATTTGATCAGGTATTAATGTATTAAGGTAAGGCTTAGACTAAAATTATCTTGGAGACGATATTCATCATTTCTTTTTGAGATATGCGTGACGAAAATTCACTAACTGTATATATCTGAAACGATGTTTTTATAGAATAAGTGTGACAAAAAGCACACAGTTCACCTGATGGTAAGTGGATGCTGTGGCCCATAGAGATTTTAGTTTCAGCTTTGCGGGGCCGTGAGTTTAAATCCCGTTTGGAGCAAATGTCTGTACACATAATTTTTCCGCGTTCGGATGTTCATCTAATAAAAATTTGGTCGTTGAAGAAAAAGGACTCGAAGGATCTTTCGCCGGGTAAGGTGATCAGCCCTGGAAGTGGCCAATGCTCTAAGTGATAGTTTGGAGCTTTTCTATATATACCGCGAGTGATAGCGTGATTTTGGTTTCGTTCGGTTCGGTTCGTTTGTGGCGCGATGACAGTGCCACCACAAAAAATTAAAAATAGTTCAGTATATAAATAAATAAGTAGTGGAAATTTTAGATCATTTTAAACTGATAGTATTATGTTGAATAACTTTTAAGAATTTACAAAACAAGAATTTCTGCTGCAGCTGCTCTTCTAGGAAAATTCCAACAGTTCTACACCGACGTTTGGAAATTTGACAACTAAGAACGATAGTATTAAAAATATGTTAATAAAATTCCGGGGAAAAGTTTCTTCGTATCTTATATACAAATTCAAGACATTTTTTTTCAAAGTTTAATTACATTTAATAATAATATATATGTGCACTTTTATTCGATAGCTTGTTGCCATCTTGTAGGTAGTTACATAATCCCGTTGCTGTAGAAATCTTGGGATTTTTGATCAAAAAAATGCAACAAGTAGTTTTGACAGTTTTATCTTGATGTTAACTTAACACTAACTAAATAATTCTGAAGAGACCGAAACAGGCAAAAATCTGAGGGTGATAAATCAGGACTATATGGTAGATGCATTAGACCTTGCCAACCACGCTCTCTCAATTTTTTCTGAGTGGCCAATGATGTGCGTGTGGTCTGGCGTTATCAATTCCGGCCGTTTTTTCGCGAGGTTTTGCTTGATTTTCAATGGTTCTTGGTAGTAGAGATCCGAATCGATGGCTTTTCCTGGCGGTAAAAGCTCATAATATACGATGCCCTTCCAATCCCACCATACTCATAGCATCGCCTTATTGCGTCTTAATCCGGGTTTAGCTAGTTCAAGCTTGACTACCCTTTGACCATGATCTTTTTCGCACGTTCTTGTCATAGGTGATCCACTTTTTATCACCAGTGATCTTTCTAAAAATGATTCGGTTTCATTACGTTGCAATAGAGAATCGCAAATGAGTACACGATTAATTAAGTTTCTTTCAGTGAGCTGGTGTGGTACCCAAATATCGACCTTTTTTGTACAGCCAGACTTATTCAAATGGGCCAAAATTATTTTGTGGTCAATCCTCAATTTCTCGGCTATGTCGTAATTACTAAAATGCCGACCTTGCTCCACTTTTTCAAAAATGGCATCGACTTTACCCGTTGAGGGCGACCAGAGCGAGCTGCATCTTTGACATCAAAATTCCCGGACAGAAAACGCTTGAACTAATTATGTGCTACTCTTACTGACTTTGCAGTAGGTCTACGTAGGTAAAGGTCACAAATTTTTTCGTGGCTTGAGTCGCATTTTTCTCTTTTTCTACCGACTTCAAAAAGGAGGAGGTACTCAATTCGACTGTTTGGTTTTATGTTTGTTACCTTAGAACTTATTTTTGAGTGAACCGATTTCAATGATTTTTTGAAAGCTAGTATTTCTAATGTGGTTCCATATAAATTTGATTGAGGTGTGACCAATAGTTTTTGAGTTATCCTTATTCCACTTGACCGCATCCAGCGCAGAGCGATTCGAATCGTCGACGACCGAGTTCTTTCCGATCGGCTCGATACACTGGCACTGCGTAGAGATGTTGCATCTCTTTGCGTATTTTATCGCATCTATCACGGGGAGTGCTCTGAGGAATTGTTCGAACTAATTCCAGCCGCTCAATTTCACTATCGTACATCGCGACAAAACTCGCGTTACCATCCATACCATCTGGATGATTGGCGGTCCACCACTGTGCGATTTAGAAGAAGTTTTCTCCCTCGCACAACTTCTTTGTGGAATCAATTACCACCAGCGAATTTTCCGAACCGATACGACTTAGGAACCTTCAAGAAAAGAGCTTACACCTTTCTAAAAGGCCGGCAACGCATCTGCAATTCCCCTGGTGTTGCGGTTGTTCATGGGCGGCGGTAGTCACTTACCATCAGGTGAGCCGCATGCTCGTTTGGCCCCTATTCTATATAAAAAAGAAATAGTTTATATTGAAGTCGGTTGTACAATTTTAAATTATTGTAATAAAACTTCAGAATGCATCGAATTTCTTCGTTACATTCGATATTTTTGGCGGACGGAAAAACAATTGAAAAATGGCAGGAAAGTGTTTTTACTTTTTATTTTTATTTAGTAGTCCTATATAACCTTTTGATATTAAAACCACTTACGTAGAAACAGTAGAACCAAAGATATATTTTTTTCAATTTTATACAAAAAAATACGAAGAAACTTTTTCCCCGACCTATTATTACATTCGTTTGTGTGTCCGTGTACTTCCTGAACAACAATGTTATACACATATATAACGAGGTTGTATATCGCACAATATATTTGTTCGCCGGGCTCGTAACTGTGACCGTGTCATGGCGGTGTAAAAATATCTACTACCCCATA
Organism: Parnassius mnemosyne; assembly: GCA_963668995.1. Classification (NCBI taxonomy): domain Eukaryota; kingdom Metazoa; phylum Arthropoda; class Insecta; order Lepidoptera; family Papilionidae; genus Parnassius; species Parnassius mnemosyne. Next base: position 47,967,028 of record CAVLGL010000093.1, on the reverse strand, counting down.
TCATCACGTGGGTGTCGGAAATATAGGGATTCAAACCAAGAGATGGGTAGCAGCGTCTTCCTAATAACAAAATACGGTTACAACCTGCTTTCCAAATGTGGCAGCTATGATAAACATTTGGAGTAATCTATAAAGTAGGGCTTATTTTCAGCAGTGGTAGAGCCACACTGAAGCTATATGAAATTGGCCTCTAAAAAGCTTGGCGTGCTCAGCAGAGCGGGACAGTATTTCATGCCAGCTCAACGCCTGCAACTTTACAAGGCGCAGGTTCGGCCTCACATGGAATACTGTTCCCATCTCTGGGCAGGGGCTCCCCAGTGCCAGCTCCTTCCACTTAACCGCATCCAGCGCAGAGCGGCTCGAATCGTCGACGACCGAGCCCTTTCCGATCGGCTCGACTCATTGGCACTGCGAAGAGATGTTGCATCTCTTTGCATTTTCTTTCACATTTACCATGGGGAGTGCTCTGAGGAATTGTTCGGATTAATTCCAGCCGCCAAATTTCACGAACGCACATCGTGGCAGAACTCCCGATAGCATCCATACCATCTGGATGATTGGCGGTCCACCACTGTGCGATTTAGAAGATGTTTTCTTCCTCGCACAACTTCCTTGTGGAATAGTTTACCACCAGCGATTTTTCCGGACCGATACGACTTAGGGACCTTCAAGAAAAGAGCATACTCCTTTTTAAAAGGCCGGCAACGCATCTGCAATTCCCCTGTTGTTGCGGTTGTTCATGGGGGTGGTAGTCACTTACCATCAGGTGAGCCGCATGCTCGTTTGCCCCCTCTCCTATAAAAAAATATATTATGGTTGTAGCACGAATGGGTCGGATCGCCCGGGGCAGGACCATGCTAGAATACCAGCTTAATGCTTCTGTGTTTCGTATGGTCAGTGTAGAGATCTAGAGACCTTTTTACTGGAAACGAGTCATTCCATCTCAAACTCATTGTGGCACCTACCAAAAAGACAGTACAACGTTTGCCGGGCCAGCTAGCTATATACAAATATATAATTGCTACTACACAACTATAAGTCTAATAGTTTTAAAGAAATTACAAAACAAGAATTTTTATAGTCTGCCGTACTCTCAGGTAAAAAGACTGTTAAAACATTTCTCCAACAGTTCAACATGAAGCTCTAAACAACACGTCAAAATTTAGCAAACCGCTTAATTCCGAACGTTTGTTAACTGCTTTCAGTTGCAACTTTCATTCAAATTTAAACTTACCAATAGTAATTAAGTGAAGGTTTATTATAACAAAACTAAACTTTAAAATCGTTTATAATTATTTGAATATATTTATTTTATATATTTATTATATACAGAATGATCGGAAGATTGGTGCAAAACTGTAAGGGCAAGGTAGTCTAGACCATTTAGAACCATTTAGGCCATAGTTATGGTAGTCCGACTGTTTTTTAACGATTTTTTTTTTGTTTTTGATGATAAATCCCAAAGTTTTAAAGTTAATTGCTAATAATTGCAGGTTTTATTGATATATCTTTTAATATTTCTTCAATCAAAGTAATATGTATCTTAGTAATGTAACAAAGCTTAGTCTAAGCATCTGTTTCATCCGACATTTTTGGTACAGACACGAAAATTTTCAAAGATTTAAAGAAACAGATTTTTGGCGCTAAGTTAAAAAAAAACGAATGGTGCTTTTTTTGTTCAAACCTTTTTGAAAACATGCTTGGTTATTACTCTTTCATCATTTACGCGGATATGTGGCGAGTTATTAAAATTAGAATAAGTTCATAAGGTCCCGGATATGAGTCCTGGGTGAGACGAAAATCAGTTATAGGTTTTTCTTCAGTCAAGAAGTTCTCGGTAGCAGCCCGAAGTCAGGAAGTTGGCGGGGTTTCACCACCGTGGGTCGGAAAGCGCTGTTGGTCCTGCGCCTGAATTCTGTTCGGTAGTATCGTATTGCAGTCCCACGAAATATGAGAGTGAAACAATAAACCGCGCACTTGTGCTTGCGTACAACCTCGTGTTCTATCATCCTATCCTGCGGAGATGACTAGTCTCCGTAGAGACTGGCTGCCGTGGCCTAAATTTTTTATGTCTATCTTGTTAAAATATACCACAAACGTGACAAATATTTCCCTATTCACTGCTCGTAAACCATAAATAAAAAATGTATTTCTACAGATTAGGGGCGCTGATTTGTTTATGCGAGATAAATTACTAATAACAAAATTGGAACGTAGCTATGAAGCGTGACATGCCTGTTATTTCAGTCGTGGTATTTAGTCGCAGCTTAAAGCTAAATAATCCATGTACCTGTCGAGTAATCAAGTTGAAGAGAACGCATTTACATAATGAGACTGGTAAAATTTATGTCACACTTCTGAAATCTTATTTCCTGTTCCTTTAGATTCGTTTAGCGTTTGAATGATTTTGTTGAAACAAGTTAAATCATAATTGGCTTCATCTAAATTGTTGACCCAGTCGATTAATTTGATATAGTTATTTTTATAGAATAAGTGTGACAAACGAGCACACAGCTCCACCTGATGGTAAGTGAAGACATTCATCATTTATCCTTGATTAAGAATTAAAAAGTAGATACGTTATCACCCCTGATGACTAAAATGGAATGCCTCGTTCCAGTAAAAACGGGCGCTGGTGCTCTACACTCACTCACGAAACACCGCGGCATTAATCTGCTATTTAACGCTGGTATTCTGTGAGAACGTAGGCCTACCCCGATCGAGCCGACTCATTCGTGCTACAACCATAATACGAGTATAGCTGCAGCGTGGCTAATATAGCTACGGTGTTCGGTGGTGAAGAAAACATCATAAATAAGAATGCTCATGTTTCAATTTTTACATATGATCAGCGCAGTTAACCAATTTGACTCTATACAGTAGCTGACGCCAATAGAAAACTATAAAAATAAATGAAATTTACTTACGTAATCGTTAAATCAAACATTAAAATAAATGTCACAGCAATTAAAAACACACTGTGCCCAACATTAAGACTCTGTTAGCTCGTAGCATTATTTAATTTCTTATGTATATTTGTATAAATTAAAAATAACATATATAAGTGTAAATACAAAAAAAGGACATTGTGACTGCGGCTTATATATTACAAAATATCTTAAAAATATGTTTTAGTTGGGCTAAATTGAGGTAATTTTGCCTATTAATAATACAAAAGAAATATAACAATTTTTAAATTAATTGAATATCACGTTTCATTTATTTATTTATTCTTCATTGCTTTCTAGTTATAATACAAAGGGCGGACTTAATGCTTTTAGCATTTCTCTACCAATCAACCCATAAGTTTTAGATATTTATTTTGACTCAATTAAATTCAGCAAAAATAAACAAACCTACTAAAGTTTAATTTATCTTTGTAGAAGATTTATGTTTAGAAAATCGAAAGCAGTTAGAAATAACATTGACGATAAGAAAGTTTTCAATGAATTTGCTCTAATTTAAACTTGAGTTAAAACTGGGCTAAACATAAATAAAACTATTCATTCATTCATTCATTGAAGCCAATTCAGTATTAGATAGTGTGACAAACGACCACACAGTCTACCTGATGGTAAGTGGTTGCTGTGGCCCATAGACGTATCCTCGTTTGGGAATCAAAATGCAGATGCGTTGTCACCCGTGAGGACTAAGATGTAATGCCTCTTTTCCAGTAAAATGGATCTCCGGTTCTCTACACTCACAATACGAAACACAGCAGTGTAAGCTGCTATTTTGCGCTGGTATTCTGTGAGGGCGTGGTCCTTACCCGGTCGAGCCGATCCATTCGTGCTACAACTATACTACTAATATAGCTGCAGCATGGCTCTACCGCGTATAAAATGGATTCATTCCTTGTCAAAAGTGTACTGCTGAACATAAGCCGTACCCATACATTTTTATAGAATTATAATGACAAGCGAGCATACATTAAATGAAAATAATTTTACGGAATTTATTACGTTTAATTTTAACTTGACGTTCCGGGTGCTTTACAGCACCCATGGTCACGGGGGTGACTGAGGTGTTTGACGACCCGACGTCATAGTTAGACCGGCTACCTTCAGTCTTTAAACATTAATTTTTGGTCCAATCTACGCAATACGCAATAAAATCCGTAAAATTAGTTTCATTTAATGTGTATGCTCGTTTGTCCACGTAAACATCCACATTTATCGCCGATTAAGAATCATAATGCAGATGTGCTGTCACCTCCGAGGACTAAAATGGAATGGCTTGTTTCCAGTCAAAAGGATCTCCGGTTCTCTACACTCAACATACGAAATACTAAATAAATAATAACATTGAGATGCTATTTTGCCACGTAAAACAAAAGAAATCTAGCGACGAAAACTTTGTCTATATTAAAATAACTTTATTGTAAAAAGAAGACTTTTAATTAAAAGTAAAACCGACTTCAAAGATCGAAAAAGAATAAATAACTTCCGCATCATAGCTTCAAAAGTCAGGGCTTTGATACTTCTGTACATTATGTCTTAACACAGTCTACTTTTTCGACCCTTTTGAGTGGACTGAGAAATATTGAAAGCTCGAATGTCATCTGAATAATTACATTAATAAACCTTCTCTATTATTTCCACTCCTAGGGGTAGAATTTTTTCTCCAAATTTATATGGGGCTACCTCTTAAGTAGTACCTATTTAAAATAATTCATTAAAATCGGTCAACAATTGGCGAAGATGTTAAGTGGCATACACACAAAATAGAGAACATACTCTCGCATCGGCTAAAAATAATTTCATAACCTTTAAGAAGAGAACAAAACAACTTTATAACAAGCTTTACTTTTCAATTAGGTTTTCGTGGGTCATATTTTTCGTTCGTATGCGTAGTTTCCTATCCATTTTTATGGGGAAAAAACTACTCACCGGAAAATAATCCATTACCATATATCACATATTCATGCATACATTAAGGCTTAATGTTCACACATTTCAGTTATGGTAATATATTTCTATAAAAATTAAATTATATTTTGATAAAAATTAAATTTTTTGACGTTTTATGAAATTCGTTACTAGAAACTATAACACTATATTCCACTAAATATGATATTAACACCTTTTACCCGACTGCCTCAGAAGGAGGGTAGGGTTTGAAGAGTGTACGTATGTATGTATGTATTTATATTTCTTTGGCACTCTGTAGCCAAAACGCCTTGGATTTTAAAATATGGGGTTTCAACGCCAACGTCAACGTCTTAATTGTAGAAGTACCAATCGAGCACATAGTTGATTAAGTATCGATATGCAGATGCGTTGTCACTCCTGAAGACTAAGATAGAATGCCTCGCTTCCAGTTAAGTGTCTCCGGTTCTCTACACTCACCATACGAAACAAAGTGGCACTACGCTGCTATTTTACACTTGTATTCGGGAAGAGCGTATTCCTTCCCCGTTCGAATCGACTAATTCCTGCCACAATTATAATATAGTTGCAGCATGGCTACCACTACCAACACTACCATCTAAAAAATACAATTTTCTTCCCTTTTCGGTATACTTTCCTAAGTGATCGAGGTTTTAATATTATTGTTTTAACCATTGGGCTTGTTTGCTTTCTAAATGTTACTCGTATTACTTAAAAAAATAAGTTGTTCCGTCATTTTCTTAAGTCAAGCTTTTCTTAGGTTTATCATCTAGTATCTTGTTTTCAATGCATAATATATATTATACCTTAAACATATAAAACATTAAGTAATATGTATATTTACATATATGTCGCAAACAACTGGCTTTGTGGCGCAGTGACTTAGCAATCAGTTGTTGCGCTGGGGGCCGCAGGTTCGAATCTCGCACGGAACAAGTATTTGTATGGCCTACAAATAATTGTTCCGGGTCTGGATGTTTGTCCTTGTGCAATTTATGTTTGTAAACTGCCACCACGACACAGGAGAAAATCCTAGTGTGGGGGTAAATTTTTTTTAAGCTAAAAAAAAATCAGCCTTAAAGTTAACAGAATAGCCCGGCGTCGTTCTATTAGCGGCCTGAATGATATCCAGCCTATGCGTCTAATACAACATTGCAACTATCTTGTAATATCAGCGACAATAGGATAAGGTGCGGCCTAGGGTGGCCCAAATTCTGTAAATATACATAGCGCTAATTAGGCACAGACCGGCGACCGTTTCGTTGAATAAAATTAATAGGATGACCATGTTATGTAATGTCTAGACTATTAACTGAAAGGATAATTAAGCTAGTTGGCTGCGACATATATATTAAGAAAATAATAAAGTTAATAAAGTTAGACTTAATTCGAACTTCATCATCATCATTACAGCCCTTCACAAGTCCACTGCTGAACATAGGCCTTCCCAAGGAATGCCGCAAAGCACGGTCCTGAGCCACCTGCATCCATCGACTTCCTGCATGTCTTACTAGGTCGTCACTCCATCTAGTAGGGGGTCGTCCTACACTTCGCATACCGGTACGAGGCTGCCACTCGAGAACCTTTCTTCCCCATCGGTTGTCGGTTCTTCGAGCTATATGGCCGACCCATTGCCACTTCAGCTTACTAATCCGTTGGGCTATGTCGGTCACTCTGGTTCTACTGCGGATATCCTCATTTCTAAGTTTATCACGCAGAGAAACCCCGAGCAGAGTCCTCTCCATAGCTCGCTGAGCGAACTTAAGCGTCTTCATACGGCCAGCCACGTCTCACATCCATAAGTCAGTAAGTCACTGGCAACATTCACTGGTTGTACAATCTCGTTTTCAGGTTTCGAGGTATACCGACGGAGGAATTCGAAATTACTCATTATTTTTTCATAAAATGTTTGTTTTTGCTTCCATGTAATATTGGCCTACCCACAAATACATAAGCGTAAAGCAATTTACTAAGGGGCTTTTGTATTTGCGATTATTCCATTATAGTATATTTTACATGAGATGAAAAGAAATATTTCCAACTCACGTTCTAATACTTTGTCTTTGAAGTATTTTCTGGGAATAAAGTAAGCGAACTGAATCACAATATTCATAATTTGGATTGTTTTTCTGTATCGTAAAAACGTGAAGATTGATTCAAGTAAAATAGTGCTTCGATGATGAAGACTATGCTATCCTGGTCAATTGTAACAAGTTCTGCCCAATTTTTTAAAGTGAAATCTTCTTTAGGCACGTTGGACACATTTGGGATGGGGAAAAAGCATTGAACTCGCATGACCATCACGCTCAAATACGTATATACATACATGTGAATGTGTATATTTTTTTTTTAATTCTGGCATTATTTTTTTCTTACAAATAATTCCGTTAATCACTCCAGGTAATGTTAGAAGTAGTATACGATATCAATTGAATGGCATATTCGAAGCCATGACTTTTGAGTTCGTGGTCCGCAAACCTTAACTATTAGACTAATGTCATTACTTGAAAATTAATAGCTGAATTAAACAATGAGTTTCCATGATAATCGCAAAACGAAAGACGGAAATTGGAATATAAGCCAAAGCACTGAGCATATATTTCCTTATAAAATTGAAGTAACAAACGAATTTACATTTGAAAACTATGGATACCAGCAGCCAATTTTAAACAAAGAACTACGGCACAAAAGGCAAAAAAATCTGTAATTGTTTTATCCCACGTGTTCCACCCTATATCTATTTTATTTATTGAAAAATGCATTCGCAACAAAAAATGCATTTAATCAAATCGACGATAACTGAATATTATAAATAAGCTTCATTCTCACCTTTTAAAAAAAACTTCTTGTCTTTGAGATAGTTCATTTGTTAATATTCCTAGATACCTACTACGTTTCGTTATTAATAATAACTATCACATCATTTTTAAATAGATTTAAGTAAGAAAATATCATTATTTCTAAGCAGTCACAATAAATAAAAGTAAAAAATTGTATTACGTGTAAAGGGCTGTGAGTAACGGGTGCTCCGACGTAAGTTCTTTACGAAGCAGTTAATTTGGAGTTTCAAGATAAATACTTTTGCGAATAATTTATAAGAACTTATTGACGTAATTACCACTTACTACTTTTTCAAGAAAAAAGGAAATCTAATTTAATATCTTATTTAAATCCTTGTAGATGTTAGATGGCAGATTAACATCTGCAACTTTGCACTAAAGCGGATGAAAGACTAATCTTGAAGAAACGTTTGAGATGAAAGACGCCTGATAATAAAATTAAATCTGATAAGCAAAGGTTTTCAAAAGACTACCAGTGGACTGGAAAGCAAATAACAAAACGTTTTAATGGGGCAAAAGTTCTAGAAGGTTTAATTTTCAGAAGAAAACAACATTATAAATCGTGCTGGAACATAATATCTCCAATAGATAGTTGATGGAGTCACGTGAAGGTGAATCGCCAATTCAGTCGGATTCGGAGTCCAACCGCGGTAAAATTCTTCTTCTTTTTTTTTAGGTCGCATAAGGTATGCTTTTTTGAGTGTCTTCAAGAAAAAAAAACGATCACTACCAAAACCTACCTTGAGCAACTGCGTGTTCTTACCACTGTTACTGAATAATCGACTAAAAAACACCGAGGTTCTGTTACTACTTGAGAACGTTCGGTTTAGCGTTGCCAACTATACTGTTAATTACATTATTTTACTTCAAATCTCCCTTCAATACGTTATTACTTGTTTGCGCCAAACGCTAATTTCAAGAATCGACGCCAGGGGGCGCGCAGCGCGGTGATTTCCTATCGGTTGACGTTCGCGCTAAATCTGGTTGGCTGCGAGCAGGGCGCGTCGGAGGTCAATGCAGTGCGGTCCCTAGAACGGCGTGGTCGTCCGGTATAACCTCTAATTAGTGTCGGTTTTTGTTAGCAAATTTATGCAACGACGAGGAGTTTGTTGAGTCTAGAAAAATAGACGCCGGGTTGATTAATTATTTGGAATTTAATATTGATTGCGACCAACGTCCGGTTTTTTGATGCGTGGGGAATTTACTATTGGAGTTTTTCGCTTCTAGTTTTGGTTATCTTTAATGCGTTCACGTGATGACGAAGCAGTAATAATTGGATTGATTAACCTTAATTCGTTGGCAAGTAATTAACGTAAATTTTATAGTGATTGCCGGTTGAAGTGCTTAACAATATTACTTTGCGTCGAGTAGTTGCTTTGTGGCATTGGATGTAACTCGGAGATATTTTCCTGTGTCGGTTAAAACGCTAAAATTTGTGACCTGCGAGAAACAGTGTTCGTATTAGATTATAGATTTGTGCTAAGGAACGCTGAACGTTGTAACTCGAGAAGGGATCCCGTTCTTGCTCGTGGTTATAATCTTGTTGCTACGTGAAATGGAAGTGACCTTTCATCCACCGTTCATTAGTCGTGCCGTGTGTTACGTTTTGATTACGATTAACGGGGATTTAGTTGAGTTTGAAGTTAATTAAATGTACAATAAAGTTGATGGATTGAGATAGTGTACAATAAAGTTGATAAACTGAAATAGTGAAGTGACGTCAGACTTGAGGTCGGATAAAGTGAACTACCACCTTTGGAGAGAAGCAACACTGGATCTAACGGTTGGGTCAGGTCAAACATTATACACACTACTATATACCACTTACACGCACCTACACCTACCTAAGGCCTGACCGAGCCTTGGGGCGGTCTTAGCTTCGGAACCAGGTACGTACTATTTATTTACCTAGCCTTATCTCTATTGTGTAGGTCATTTATCCATAGGGCGTTGGGCCCCTGTCCCTCTGCTGCTCGTCGATGGCATTACTCATGGGCCCTAAACCCGTCATCCTTTGTTGGGGCAGCTAGGGGCGTGTACAGTTTTTGGTAGCAGAGTGTGGTTGATTGTTTCTACAATCACGCCCGGCCGTAATACGTAATAATAAAATTATTTTCCTTTGTTGCTTGCTTCCTTTGTTTGTTAGCGGGTAGAATTAAAAGTCACACCCGTTAGGCTGCGCAAGCGGAAGTTTGTTAGGGCTAGGTACGCGTCGGGTAGATAGATGGTTGTTATCACGTAATCGGATAATTATCGTTGTCGTATAATTATAGTAGATTAATTGTCGAAGGGTCGTTTGTCAGAGCGAGGCATTTTTGCTGATCGACTGTGGTGTGTACCGTTAGTTGTAATTTAATTTGTATTTGATTTAATAAATAGTAATTTGAATTTGTGTAATTTGTATTTAACTTGATTTGATAGGAACTGTATTTCTTATTTGTTAATTGATTTGTGTTTGAGCCGCGTAGTAATTTGTATTTAGAAGTGATGCCATCGCGCTGCCAGGGCAATCACCATGCCGTTTTGTGTCTGGGTGCGAACGGCGTTTACTCTCAGGGCTCTTCCTGGCCCTCGACTCCCACGGGCGGCTCCCACTCCGACTGTCAGGCGACGCTCGGTGCTCGCCTGCCGGCCACCGTGCCTCTGGGTTTGAAAGGGGTCCCTCCCCGAACCAGTCGGGGGGTCGTTCCCCCAGGGGCGGGGGGATCGTCGCCCCACCCTCAGTGTATTGAGAGGGACTTCACAGCCACTCAGTGGTCAGCAAAACCCTTCTCACCCCTGTCAGCTGAGTGGCCGCGGCTGGGGTACCACCGTCCCCCTTTGATGCAGGCAGCCCCAGCGAGGTAGCTGCCGCCCTAGCTCCTACCACGGCCGCCTCCACTAATCCTTTGAGCCGTCAACAGCTCACTTGTCAAACTGTTCTATTGCCGACGACCTCAGTGAGGGTGTACAACCCGAGTGTCGATTGTTTAACGGTTCGCGCTCTATTGGATTCGGGTTCACAACACAGTGTGGCCTCCACTCGGTTGTTGGGAAGACTAGGGCTCCCCTGGAGCGTTGAATCATGCTGTCAAGGACTATTAGATTTGGTTTTGGTCGAGCACCTAATTAATGATGTTTTAAATTAAAAATAAAAATGCTTTGGGATTTCCGCGAAATGTTTAATATTTGTGGCGGTTGTGAATAAGAGGGCGTTGAATTTGATGTGCTCTTTGAATGAGTGTGCATATGTTTTTGTAATTGTATTTGATCATTGTGTTTGCTTTGTTGAAAAGAAAATTAAAATTGAATGGTGTGCTCTTTGAATGCGTGTGCATATGTTTTTGTAAATGTATTTGATCATTGTGTTTGCTTTGTGGAAAAGAAAATTGAAATTAAATAACACTATTTGTGCCGATGGGAATAAGAATCATTCCTCTCTTTGTTTTCACATTTTTGTTGGCACTGTCGAAGATATTTATTTGGAAAGAGAAATAGGACTGTCTATTACGTTTATCGTTTTGTTTAATTTGTCTGTTTGATCTATGCGCATCGGTAAATTAATTTGTTTGGATTAATTCTGTTGATAATCTTTGTAAAATTCTTGTAAAATTGTTTGTGGACGTTTGTATTGAATAAATGCATTCTATGTTCATTATTTAGATATTTGAAGAAACATGCCATCAGAGCCTCACCCCAGATACAAATTTTACGAAAATAGGGGCACACATGGGCATGCAGATGGCATGCATGTGGCATGGGTTAGCAGACAGATTAACAACAGCGTCCAGTGTTAAGAAAGAGGCGTTCATCCATTAAAGCATCGAGCATGCAAGTACTAATATACAACCCACTTTCGCATCTACCATGGGGAGTGCTCTGAGGAATTGTTCGGATTAATCCCAGCCGCCAAATTTCACGAACGCACATCGCGGCAGAACTCCCGATACCATCCACACCATCTGGATGATTGGCGGTCCACCACTGTGCGATTTAGAAGATGTTTTCTTCCTCGCACGACCTCCTTGTGGAATCGATTACCATCAGCGATTTTTCCGGACCGATACGACTTAGGGACCTTCAAGAAAAGAGCGTACTCCTTTTTAAAAGGCCGGCAACGCATCTGCGATTCCCCTGGTGTTGCAGTTGTTCATGGGCGGCGGTAGTCACTTACCATCAGGTGAGCCGCATGCTCGTTTGCCCCCTCCCCTATAAAAAAAAAACCCATGACTCCCTTTAAAAGTAATATAAAATATCAATAGTATCAGTCCACGATTAGATGCAATATTTTAACGAAAGCTACTTTCTAGTTGTAAAGTGTGAGTTAGGGGACAGCACGTGTTTCCGATATTTTTAAGCTTTCCGACAAAAACTTTGTTCCTTACGACATTTTTCTTTACTGCTCTGTACGCGGTAAATCAGCACAATATGTGAACAATTTTCAAATTTTATAATCTTTTCTAACATAAGCATCTTTTAAGTTTATGTTTACAAAAATCTTAGATGATATCTATTTCAAGAACACGAAGGAGATTCAAAACAAAGCTCTCTCACTCCCCCAGACATGTTACGTGTTGATAAAGGAGTGAATATATTTTTTAAGAATAAAATTGCTATAATAAGTCCTTTGTCGGCTATAAACCGTATGGTGGCTTTTTAACGTCTGTTTTATGGAAGTTTGGGGGACAAGCGAGCACACAGTGTGTATAATGGTAAGTGGATACTGTGACCCACAGACATTTGGGTCTAATCTCATACATCTATCCAAATCCTATATTCAAAATGCATTTGCGTTGTGTTTCAATCCAGTGTCGTCACTCTACATGCGAAACAAGGTAACATTATGCTGCTACTTAATGCTGGTTTTCTGTGCAAGTGCGTACTTCCCTGGTCGAGCCAATCTATTCTTACCACTATTTCCCTATAGTTTGATATTAATTTATCCTCATTGTTTAATCTGTAGCTACGATATTATGTAGAAACTAAGAATTAGTGTCTTGCTACTGTCAGTTTACATACATACATAAACAATCACGCCTGTCACCCAAAGGGGTAGGCAGGGACTACAGACTTCCATTCGGTACAATCTTGACACACCTCTTTCGCCACCTTTAGATCCATATAATCTACGCACACATGCTCGTCGGTTAAGATTACTCTTAATTTGGCCCATTTTCAATATATCTCCCATTTTGGTCGGTAAACTTTCGCCTAGTCGCGTTCTCGACTCAACCGTTCACTTCTGCAACATAGGTTTGCTTTGTCACTCTTTCCTCGTTCATTCTTTCTAACATGATCAGTTTACTCAGTTAGTAATAGAGTAAAAAGGTTCTCGTTCTTGTAGTTAACGCTGGTATTCTGTGAAAAGCCAAGTATATTGAGTTTGAAGGCGTGGTCCTTCCTCCATGTATTTTTCCCTTTTACATATGATATTATTATATTGTTTAAAGATTTATCTTTCCATCCAACCATCGCAACCTGTACGTAAAATTAGTTAAATAAAGAACTTATATTAAAATTAAACTATTCAATGATAATTTCATCAAGATTTGAGAGTTTTAGGATGGCGAGTATTGGTTTGATAATACCTTCTATATTTTTCTTATATTGTAATTACAATGACAGTCACTTTTTTAATAATATTAGTAAGTAGTGTATAAATACAACAAATCACCACCGTTTAAAATATCTGCATGCACCTTTCCTACAATGCTAAAACCGGTATGCGAGGTAGATTTGCTCACCACACCTAACTTTCATAAGTGGTAGAGCCACGCTGCAGGTATATTAGTTGTAGAAACAGAAACAGAAACCCGGTTGAGCCGACTCATTTGTGCTACAACACCGTATGTGAACCACCACAACGTTTGTCAAACTTATTAAATTAATAAAAAAAAAACAATAGACCGGCGTTCGTTGCTGCTCTGGAGTTTTTGTCTGTCGTAAATTAGATCATTATACTTGGTTGACTTGTAGAGAATGCCATAAGGCATTAAGTCTCCGCCCTTTATATCAATTATTATTAGGTATGTAATACAGATTAAACTAATAAATTTAAAAAAATACTCTTATGAAGATCTTCCTGGCATTTCACATGGTTGCCTCTTACGAAACGCCATGGCACGTTTATTCTTATTATACTAGCCATAAAATACCAGTTCGGAGATGGAAAGAAATAGCGTCAAAGTTATTGAATATGCGAAGCAAAACTTTTATAAATATTATTTACCTACCAAGTTTTGATTTGCACAAAAAGAGATCTATAGGAAGTAGGAGGATATACTTATAATTCTACAATGGAGTAATGTTCTGACTGTAACAACTAGAGTTAAGATAATGTTAATATAACGCCGTAATAAATTAATAAGAAACGGTAATTAGTACAACGACTTTAGGATGTCTATGTGCTAATTACCATAAAGCTTTCAGGTGTTGAGCTATGCGTTTGTAAAAATCACAGATTATAAAAATACGTAACTAGTAGGGTGAGTCAAATCATTATTTTATAAATTCGTCGCAACATTTTAACGAGAGTAACGTTCCATTCATTTCGTGCCGTTAACTACGTCGATTATGGTTGAAGAAACTACAAATCATTTTGTTCTGTGTTGTTTAACTTCAGCTTTTGTTACGCAACACAGGCCACAAATTTTTTCATATGGCTAACTACAGTCGTATTTTAATTAAAAAATATTTTATGTACTTCCCATACAAGTAAATGGAGGATGATTTTTTACCGGTCTATTTCATCACGTGGGGTATCGTTGGATAGGTCTTTCAAAAACACTGGGTGTGTTGAACATCATCTTTTCTATTCAGGAGTCCGTTGCGAAATATTTAGATTTAAAGTGGTATTTTTCATTAGAGTCATGTGTCCCCCTCCCTCTACCAACTAAACCGCTGTTTTTGGAAATGTGAAAAGTATACACGTAAGTAGCATATGTAATGAACTTAAAAAGAAAACTATCACAGCTAAGTAGAATTAAGAAGTTAATTAGTAATAGTCGAGCAACTTATAAAATGCACGTGGATTAGTAAAAATTTCTACTCCATAGAAAATGACCTACAACTAGGTGCATTATATATTTGTAATGTAATTGTAGACTGTTAAAAATGAACATTTTATATGAAGAAAGCGACTTAAATGCGTTACTTCTATAGCTTTACTTTTTCATTTGCGGAATAGACAGCGAGGATCTTTCCTACTTACTATTTTCACTTATTTTTTAGTTTGTAGGTAGTTATTGTAGGCCTCATTCAATGTATTCATACAATCATATAGCCTCATACAGTTTCATGCGTCACATTCTTGGTTTACGCGGGCGACCTCAGGGTAATTTAAGGCAGTGCAGTGGTGGTTTACCTTTGAATGATTTGATGTAAATTGTATTATTTTAAAAATCAAAAAAGATTTTTTTTTTGAATACCACTATCTATGTCTGATTTAAAAATAAGTTCTTCAGTTACGATCTTCCTATTTGGGCCAATTTTTTGTCGTTATAGCGGTCAAACCGCAAACTCACTTATTATACTCATTATCAAGAAAGCCCACGTATTGTGACGGGCAACTAAGGAACCCTACCTCTACATTGTACGTGGCCCGACACGCACTTGGCCAGTTTTTATTTTATTTTGTTATTTTAATGCATGTTCTGTGTGCTACAATTTGCTAACTCTATCGTTGTAGTTTAAAGTAATATGTCTGCTTTAAATTTTACATTATCGTTGTTTTTAGTTTGAAGTCATAAGTTTGTATCGTTTAGTCTTCTTAATGTTGAGTAACTTTTAAATGTGCATAGTTTATACTAAATCTTAAGCAAAATCTGTTAATACCGGCTGAGTTTTTTACTGTCTGGAGAAATATGAAAAAGATAGAGATATTTTTCATACTTTTTTTCATTATCACTATGAAATTGAACTATAAGTACCTAAATATTTGAAGTAATCTTTTTACTTCAAGAATTAATTGCCACGCGTAAAATAAAATGGAAAAAATTATTTGAGTTTCAAAATTTTTAAAATTCTGTATTACTTATATTTTTTATTTTCTTTAACCTTTTAACTTATAACCGTTTTCCTATTAAACCCATGTATTTACAGTCCGTAAAACATACAGTCTTAAAAAATTTAGGCTTATAAACTTGAATTATCTAAAGACCACTCGTTCAGACGAGTGTTTTTGATTTTTCTAAAAAATATCCCTTTACAGCAAATTTTTCTCTAATGTATAGGCGTTTTACAAACATGAGTTATTGTAAATGGAGATCCAGACCTATAACAAATTTTTGTAGGCCACCGGCGGGTATCGAACTCGGTCTGCTCGCGTACCGTATTTACAGCATCCCCTGAGCCACCACGGCTCACGGCAATATACTCCTATAATATATAGATAAAATAGCACTGAGCCGGACGGAACAAGTATTTGTATGGCTTACAAATAATTGTTCCGGATCTGGATGTTTATCCTTGTGAAATTTATGTATGTAAACTACCTCGACGATACAGAAAAATATCCTAATGTGGAGTTAACGTTTATTAAAAAAAAAAACAATAAATAAGTAAAAGCCCTGAAACTTTTACAAAAATATCATTAAGTTCGCCCTTTATAATCCCTAGTTGAAGGTGTTTGTAATAAAGGTATTAATGATAGTGATAACCTGAAAGTTCAACAAGTGTCTTTTTTAAATATTTTTTTTTAAATAATGTTATAGTATTTTAAACCTATACCCACGGTAAAAGAGAGATGCGTCATTAAGATTCAGACGTGAATTATATAAATAACATGCCGAAGTGCTTCTCTACTTTAATTTAAATTTTAAAACTTATAATGAGCAAGTTCTACTAGTATGCCAGCGTAAATTAGCAGCTTATGTTACTGTGTATTATACCGCCATATATTGAAAACCGTTATGATCTTTCAGGTTCTCATGAGAAATGGGGTGAATAGTCTCGATAACGCCAGATGTAAATTATTTATACGGTGACGGTAAGCAGCGTCAATGATGAGAGACGTCTCGCACTGCGATCGTCAATTCACCTGCCAAACTTGGAGATTAAGGCGAATAATCCCCAAGGGCCCATATCCAGCAGTGGTCTTTCGCGGGATGATGGAGAAGAAGTGAAGCAGCTATTTCTCCCACATATGGAGTCGACTTATATCTCCGATGGAATATCAGCGCGTGCGGTAACTCTGTTACTGTGGCATTATGCTGAGACGGTAGCATTTATGTTGCTGCAACATTTTTCTTTTATATTTAGTTAAGTGTCTCTTTCTTTGTAAAATTGATGTTCTTCTTCTTATTTCTTCCTATTTCAGCTGCTGTTGTCAACTTTGAGGGATAGAAGAAGTAAAACCGATAAGTATATTGAGAGGCGGTGAGGCAATGCATCTAAGGCCTTAGGAATGACAATGCATCCGGCAGTCTTGTTTGCTTTACGTTGGATGCCTCCATGCGAAAAAAATATTTGAGTTTATTTTACCTACACAATTCTTTACAATAACTTACATTAGTAATATAAATGTTACTAATGTAAGTTAACGTGCTAAAGCCGCCGTTTCTGTGCGTATGAGTATGACCTATTTTTACGTAGGTCTTGTAGATCTTGGCTACGACTTGAAGGCATATTCTACCTACTGTAAAGTAATACACACTGTCTACGTAGGTTATGTTTTCTACGTGGTAGAGCCATGCTGCCAGCTACATTATGATTGCAGCACGAATGGGTCGGCTCGATCGGAGTAAGACCATGCTCTCGCGTAATACCAGCGTAAAATAGCAGCTTAATGCTCTTGTATTTCGTATGGTGAGTGGAGAGAACCGGAGACCCTTTTTAGGAAACGAGGCGTTCTATCGTAGTTCTTTTAATATGATATATTTTAATTAGAAAAAACCTTTATTTAAAGTAATAATTAAAAAGAAAGAAAATTCTATTTTGTATACGATTGCTCACAGATCACAAGCAACATAAAACGTTTTAAAAATAAAAAAAATAAAGAGGAAGAGTTATTGTCACTAACTATTTTATGTAACACTAGCTTTGTCAGTCGCGTCGAATTCAACGGCGCCGTGGCGCAGTGGCTTAGCAATAAGTTACAGCACCAAGAGCCGCGGGTTCGAATCCCGTACTGAACAAATATTTGTATGGCCTACACATAATTGTTCCAGGTCCGGATGTTTGTCCTTGTGAAATTTATGTATGTAAACTGCCCCCACGATACAGGAGAAAATCCTAGTATGGAGGTAACGTTTTTTAAAAAGAAAAAAATTCACTTTACGGCTCACCTGATGGTAAGTGACTACCGCCGCCCATGAACAACTGCAACACAATGGGAATTGCAGGCGCGTTGCCGGCCTTTGAGAAAGGAGTACGAGTAAGCTTGAAGGTATTTTCGTCACTAAACCTATTATTGTATACCTACCTATTATTACATTATATTGTGAATATGAGATATTTTAGTCAATCAACAGAGAAGTTTTTAATAATTAGAGTGACAGCTATCCAGATCCTAGTTTAGGGAAGTATAATCTTTTTTTTTTATAGAAGAGGGGGCAAATGAGCATGCGGCTCACCTGATGGTAAGTGACTACCGCCGCCTATGAACAACCGCAACACCAGGGAAATTGCAGATGCGTTGCCGGCCTTTTAGAAAGGTGTAAGCTCTTTTCTTGAAGGTTCCTAAGTCGTATCGGTCCGGAAAATTCGCTGGTGGTAATTGATTCCACAAGGAAGTTGTGCGAGGGAGAAAACTTTTTCTAAATCGCACAGTGGTGGACCGCCAATCATCCAGATGGTATGGATGGAAACGCGAGTTTTGTCGCGATGTGCGATGGTGAAACTGAGCGGCTGAAATTAGTCCGAACAATTCCTCAGAGCACTCCCCTTGATAGATGCGATAAAATACGCAAAGAGATGCAACATCTCTACGCAGTGCCAGTGTATCGAGCCGATCAGAAAGAACTCGGTCGTCGACGATTCGAACCGCTCTGCGCTGGATGCGGTCAAGTGGAAGGAGCTGGCACTGGGGTTCCCCGGCCCAGAGATGAGAACAGTATTCCATGTGGGGCCGAACTTGCGCTTTGTAAAGTTGCAAGCGATGTGCCGACATGAAATACCGTCTCGCTCTGCTGAGCACGCCAAGCTTTTTAGAGGCCAATTTGGCCTTCCCTTCCAAGTGACCACGAAACTGCACACTATTCGATATGTCGACGACAAGGATTCCGATACTAGCTGAGGCAGCAAGGGGAGTGCCTTGAAACTGAGGAGATACGACAAAGGGGTTCTTTTTAGCGGTAAACGCGCAAACTTGTGTCTTCTGGGGATTGAACTGGACTAGATTTAGTCGGCCCCAATGCGAGACTTTGTTAAGCAAAGACTCGACTTCAGACACAAGTTTGTCCCGGTACTCAGCGACGTTTTCCCGAAAAATATTGGCACGGCCGGGATATAAGGCATCACCAGTGCTGTCGTCTGCATAGCAATGAATGCTACCAGTCAGCAACATATCATTGATATGCAGGAGAAACAGCGTTGGTGATAGCACGCAGCCTTGTGGAACACCAGCGTTGCTAGGCTTGAAATCAGAGCATGCACCGTCTACTACGACCTTGATGCTCCGATCAGCAAGGAAACTGGTGATCCATTTGCACAATTTCTTGGGAAGCCCATAGGAAGGAAGCTTTGAAAGAAGCGCTTTGTGCCAGACCCGATCGAAGGCCTTCGCTATGTCCAAACTAACGGCCAATGCCTCCCCCTTGGACTCTACTGCCTCCGCCCATCTATGGTCAGATAGACTAGAAGATCACCAGCTGATCGACCTCGACGAAAACCATACTGGCGGTCACTGATCAGCTGGTGATCTTCAAAGTACCTCATGAGCTGGCAGTTTATAATGGACTCCATTATTTTGGAGAACAAGGAAATGATGGCAATAGGCCTGTAGTTGGACGGGTCTGAACAGTCGCCTTTTTTAGGGATCGGGTGGACCAAAACTGTCTTTCATGAATTCGGGACTACGCCTTGGGAGTAGGAGTACCGGAAAAGACGCGTTAAAACCGGTGCCAACTCCGGAGCACACGTCTTCAGCACAATGGGAGGGATTACATCGGGCCCACTCGACTTGCTGACGTCCAGGGAGAGAAGTGCTTTACGCACTGTTGCTGTGTAAACCGCACATCCGGCATGGAGCACTCACATCGCGGGATGGTCGGCGGTGTGTTCTCCCCGTCATCTAGAGTCGAGTTGGACGCAAAAAGAGAGCTCAACAGATCAGCTTTCTCCTTTGCGGCATGGGCCAGTGAATCGTCCTCTATGTGCAGAGATCGAAGAGATGGCTGACAGAAGTTCCCTTGGACAGCCTTGGCGAGAGACCAGAATGCACGTGTTCCCGAAGAAAGGCGAACTAGCTTCTCGCCAATTCTGCCGATGTGCTCAGACTTTGCCTTGGCAATGACGCTTTTGAAGGACCTGGAGACGGAATTATACTTCTTTTTAAGTGCGCTGGTGTTTACATCCCGAGACGTTAATGCGTCAGCCCAGGCCCGGTAGCACTCCTGCTTATAGCGTGATGCTATTTTACAGGAGCGACCAAACCATGGCTGGGATCTGCCTCTGATGGGCACCACAGAGGATGGAATAAAAAGTTCCATACCCTGAAGTACCACATCAGCAACAGAATCGGCAACAACTCTGGGATCTTCCGGCGAGAAGCAAACCCGCCCCCAAGGGTAGGATGCAAAAAAAGACCGCATCCCGTCCCAATCAGCTGACCTATAGTGCGAAACACGGCGGCGAGCTGCAGATCGCAACTGCGATTGGAGCGTGAGTGGCACCGTACTCCGGATCAGACAATGGTACGAAGAGCCCAGAGGGGCATCGACGGAGACCTGATATCCGTCCGGATGAGAGGTCAGCAGAAGGTCCAACAGGGAAGGTAGTCTTCCACATCTGGGATCCGCGTAGGCGAAGTAACCAGTTGTGTTAGACCATATGCCAAAGCAAAGTCATAGACAGATCTACCCGCATGATCGGTTAGACGAGGACCAAGCCATTCAGCATGGTGGGCGTTAAAATCACCGAGTATCACGATCTCTGCGGATGGGACCTGTCGTAGCACGGAGTCTGCAGCCATTTGAACGTGGTCGATGAGTCGGTCTGTGTCGGCATTACCGCTATGGGACCTATACAGGCACCCGTAGACGCAGGGATGGTCGTCGCTGTCTACGCGCAGCTATAGGATGGACAGGTCCGTACCTTCAAGACTGCCGAGGCGTCGTCATGACATATAAAATAATATATTCAATTGTGAATATCAACTCAATCTGTCAAGACGCACCAACTATTATGTAATTTAAAAGATTAAACATATAAATAAAACCGTAAAATAACAAAAAATGTTAGAGAAAAATTCAACGTAATGACCGACATATCTACGTCACATTTGTAATGTCCCACAATTTTTTAGCTGCTTCCAACAATACCACACCTTCGGCTGACAAAGAACCTACATCTCTAAATAAAGCTATTTACTACGTGACTAAATTGCTCTATATTTTGGAGAGTAACTCTTGGACTTTTAGTTTCAAAACATTTTTCAGCATCATCATTATCATTTCATCCCGCTATAATTTACACGTACGCTGCTAAATAATAAAACATTTTCCACTATTGCTGTACTTTGCAGACAGACGATTTGCATTACCTATTCGCCTCAGATTTAAAAATGGAAACCCCGCCGAATATTGGGTTCATATTTTATGGTGTTTCTACCATAAAATATGAACCCAATATTCGGCTCATATTATTTTAGTAAAAATTATCAAATATCAAAGTGCGTAAATCCATAGCTTTTGAGATATAGGTTTTTTGAAAATTTACAAAAATCTATTAAAATTATTTAGCACCAAAAAATTAAATGCAATAACAAAAACTAAAGGACAATGGCGAAATCTCGTACAAATTCACAAAACACAACATATACGCATGCCTGGTTACCCAGAGGGATAGGCAGAGTCTACAGTCCATTTGGCACGATCCTGACACACCTCTCTCAATTCTTTCACATCTCACTCTCACAGGCGCATCGAACTTTTAAGAAGAGTAAAGTAGATATGAGAAAAAAAATTTTATCAAAAGAAACTGCTCTAGACTCTCTTCCCGCTGCTTCGACAAGTAATCACCATGAAATCACGGTTCTCAGTACGAAATTCAAAACAATCAGTAGCAACCACCTGTCCCTCCTCCTAAATCAATTACCATTAACAAAAGTTATAATTACTCTCCCAACACGGCTGGTCCCCGTGGGAGTAATAGACCACAACCCTCCATACGTAAACATAAAAAAACTGTTAACAAAAAATACCTATACAAATTTTGTTCACTTATTGTTTGTGTTTGTGTTGTAAAATATATGCAAAAAGAGTTTTTGAAAATATTTTGTTATAAGGTTTAATATTAAACGAAGTCAGGAGCTAAAGATATTTCAGTTTGTATGTCACAATTTTTTTATAATGGTATGTTACACTAAACTACGTAATACGTAAACAGATTTGTACGACGAGGTTATGATGAATGTTCAGAAGGAAATAATACTTAAACCCGCTCGTATTAAAACGCCGACCCAATGAATACTTCATTGATCTAATCTGTCTCGAGTATAATTATATTTGTAATCTATGGAATTCTTTTCCACATAGTACGGACAATTGATCAAACCGTTGCAACTACATTCACAATTTACACATTCATCGATATTCGATTTGTGCACGGGCGTTGCGACTTGATCAAGTAGACGATCTGCTAAAACGATAAACGTTCGTAGATATCTGTTATAAGAAAAGTGGTGTGCTCTACTGTGTAAATATTTTTTTTTTATAGGATCGGGTGACAAACGATCACACAGTCCACCTGATGGTAAGTGGTTACTGTGACCCATACATCTACATCTATCCTCAATAAAGACTCAAGATGCAGATGCGTTGTCACCCGTGAGGACTAAGATGGAATGCCTCTTTGCCAGTAAAAAGGGTCTCCGGTTCTCTACACTCATAATACGAAATACAGCAGCGTTAAGCTGCTATTTTACGCTGGTTTAATATTTACATTATGAACTAAAAATATTAAAAAGAAAAGCTTTCCTTTATTAGCATTATTGAAATGAAAAAGAACCCTTTTTTGTTTTCCTTCTAAACGCATATTTCAAACCAGCATTTTTTAGTCACAAATAATTTTATTTTACCCCGGTATAATACTATTTAGCATTTTTAAGAAAAATATTCTAAAAAGAAATTCTAAGTTGTAGACTACCGGAAGCTGATCTCTGGGCAGACCAGAAGCATTAATTTCATTCATAAAGCGATGTAAACTCGGTCATAAATTTCTTTTAATTTTTCATCAATCTTTATTATTTGAGACACTTACGTTCCTTGAAATTAATTGATGGACTGATTGGCTTTGTTGTTTTGACTATCGCAAACGTCCAAACTCAAGCCACGACAAATGCGGTCTTGATGCATGCAACATTCGATGAAGTATTCGTCGAAACTTGGTTAGGTCATTGCCTGTTTCTAATGCGTATAAACTTTTTTTAAAAATTAGAAAAAAATATATTTGGTTCAAGTACTAGCGTTTTCTTATGTTTATGCGAAGTCTAAAACATTTAAATGATTCTTATTTATTGATTTTTATACTTTGAGTTTTAAGAGCACTCATGATTACGGACAAATATCAAAAGTAAAGAAAAATCTTCTGATACATATGGTCAGATTTAATAGTTACAAGCTGGAAGTAATCTCTCCTTTATTCCTGAGGTAAACGAGATTATTATAACGGCTGTTTTTCACAAGTTTCACAGCCACCTTCTGGCTTCTGGCATTTCTCGTAGTTACCTCTTACGACACCCAGGGGATAAAACGGGCCTCTTATTACCGCCATCACTAGGCATTATTACCACGTCCCGTCACGTTATTCGTTTAGAGACCACAAAAAAAATTGTATCTTCAAATAAAGTTATTTCCTACGTGACTAACGTGCTCATAATATAATAATGGGATGTTTCTAGTGGCGATTTTTAACCTAAGAAAATTGCGAACACTTAATAAAAAAACAAAACAACACTCTTTATCGTTTTCCGTTGTAATATATTTTCTTAAATATTTATTTAGTCTATCATTTTGTATATATAGTGAATCTATTTAAATACCACTCAGTGTTGATACGAATCTAGCTAATTATAGTTATTTCCATAGCATAAAATTTCATGTGAAATTTATTTTGTTATACGGAAATGCGAGTGACACGGAATACATTTGAAACTTTATCTATTTGTTACGCAAATGCGAGCCGTAAGGATCAACTAATAAGTAATCAATTAATCTCAATATCATATATTTATATTAATGATACGTACATAAACATTATAACATTTCTTAATATATTTTTAAATAACTTAGAATCCGTTAAAGCTTTTATTTTTCAATTAACGTCACGTCGGTATTTTAGGCCAGCTACGAATGTTCAGCATTTTCATTGAAAAACTAACCAATGACAGCAGATTGCCGTCAACAACTTTGTAATTTAATATTACGAGTCTAGTATCTGATCTTTTTTATAGGTGTTTAAAATTTTAAAAATAGTGCCTGTGTATCCGTACTTCAGTCGGTGTTAATAAAATATAATTTTCTCAGACATTAAACCTATGTACTTTATCTAACCTAATAAAAAATACTTAACGTAAAGTGGTTCATTATTTAACTATAAAGTTTAATTAAAATCGTTAAGGCATGTTTCCGAGAGACAAATTGCATACATTATAGATATATATACTATAATCAAAGAGATTTAAATATATAGGTATACTACTACTTAAATGTCTTTGACTGTAATCAAACATTTTTCAAACAAAGCTTTCAAGATAAGAGTACGGTGTAAAAATTTATTCACTGGACTATTGAGAAGATAAAACATACCGATAATATTGGGTGGGCAAGCCAAGTTTGTGTGAAAACAGTAGAAAACAAACTTTCCCAGAAATGGGACCTAGCTAGATCGATTTTTCGCCCACGTAAACCACAATATTGTAAATTGCATCGAAAATGTAAAAGCCGTTTTACACGCAAAGTACAGGAAGAATGAATTTAATGACTCATCTATAAACCTATGAAAACAAATAGAAACAAGAAAAAAAAACATCTGTGAATATTTTTGAAAGATAAGAAATAAATTTATTTAATAATAAAAAACTCTGTGAAAATTCGCATTTTACAAACAGAACCCTCATGCGAGTACATCGTCTGTGTCAAAATGATATACACGACAAAGAAAACCAGTACTCACATTATTCGCATAACATCATTTCTCCGTAATATTTCAACACTCTCAAGAGGTGTCCCGTGTTATGATGTGTGAATATTTTACTTTATTAGGTTTATTTACCTGTTTACGAAATATAAAACTATCGAATCTATGTTCTGTGATATTTCGTGTGCTATGGTGGTCTGTATAAAGTAGTAATTATACGTATACCATTAGACATAAAATAGCATTACATACTATGATTACTGACGTTCACGCGAACACTACATATACAAATGAAACTAGTTTTTACGAATTTTAGTGCGTATATTAACTTATTTTATATTCTCGACGATTCGAATACTTTACAGCACCAATGGTCACGGGCTCACGGTGAACACTTCTCACGGGTGTTTGTTTATTGGGACGTCTAACACCTCAGGCCTAAGTAATATAAAATAAGTTAACAAATGCGATAAAATCCGTAAAAAAAATAATTAGAACGAAGTTCCTTATTGCGAGAAAAAGTGTAAGATTTTCTTTCCTTTCTATGCGTCATCAGTGCGAGCGAGATTGATATCCATCTCCCACGCACTTTTTCTTATATTGCCATGAAAGAAATATGACTTTAAATGACGCTTCATTTTAATAGACGCTAGTAATTCATTTATTTGTATTTGTTAATCAATAATATAATACGTTTATCAACAATAATGCAGGAGAAAAACGTTTTTAAAAAAAAAATCAAATAAACTACTAAAGGAACTTCGTTCCAACCGAGTGTTCCACGACACTCCCGCATGTTTTTAGGGTTCCGTAGCCAAATGGCAAAAAAGGGAACCCTTATGGATTCGTCCTGTCTGTCTGTCCGTCCGTATGTCAAAGCCACTTTTTTCCGAAACTATAAGAACTATGCTGTTGAAACTTGGTAAGTATATGTATTCTGTGAACCGCATTAAGATTTTCACACAAAAATAGAAAAAAAAACAATTAATTTTGGGGGTAAGAATATATAATAAGACAGAATAATAGAATAGAATACTTAGAGCTGAAACTCAAAAAAAATTTTTTCATCAAACCCGAGGGGTGAGGGGTATCAATGGATAGGTCTTCAAAAATAATATTCATCATCATCATCATTACAGCCCTTCACAAGTCCACTGCTGAACATAGGCCTCCCCCAAGGAATGCCACAAAGCACGGTCCTGAGCCACCTGCATCCATCGACTTCCTGCATATCTTACCAGGTCGTCACTCCATCTAGTAGGGGGACGCCCTACACTTCGCCTGCCGGTACGAGGCTGCCACTCGAGAACCCTTTTTCCCCATCGGTTGTCGGTTCTTCGAGCTATATGGCCGGCCCATTGCCACTTCAGCTTACTAATCCGTTGGGCTATGTCGGTCACTCTGATTCTACTGCGGATATCCTCATTTCTTAGTTTATCACGCAGAGAAACTCCAAGCATAGCCCTCTCCATAGCTCGCTGAGCGACCTTGAGCTTCCTCATCCGTCCAGCAGTGAAGGACCACGTCTCAGTTCCATAGGTCAACACTGGCAACACGCACTGGTTGTACAGTCTCGTTTTCAAGTTTTGAGCTATACCTGACGAAAAGATGTGCCGTAATTTCCCGAACGCTGCCCAACCGAGTTGAATCCGTCGATTGACCTCTCGGTCGAAGTTGGACTTACCTAATCGGACTATTTGTTCCAGGTAAACATACTCGTCAACAAATTCGAGCTTAGTGCTCCCAACAACAACCGGCTTAGGTGTGACATACACATTAAACATGATCTTTGTTTTGTCCATGTTTATCTTAAGACCGTTGGGAAACACTATT
This sequence comes from Parnassius mnemosyne, assembly GCA_963668995.1. Classification (NCBI taxonomy): domain Eukaryota; kingdom Metazoa; phylum Arthropoda; class Insecta; order Lepidoptera; family Papilionidae; genus Parnassius; species Parnassius mnemosyne. The sequence continues at coordinate 47,940,192 of CAVLGL010000093.1, read as the reverse complement.
GAGCTCATTGAGCATAGTGCTTAGGTCATCCAGCGATTCTGCCATAAGGACTATATCGTCGGCAAATCAAAGGTGAGTGATATACTCGCCATTGATGTTGATACCGTATCCTTTCCAGTCCAGAAGCTTGAAAACGTCTTCCAATGCAGCGGTGAAGAGTTTCAGGGATATCACGTCACCCTGTCTTACACCTCTCTGCAATTGATATATATAGATAGGTTTCGTACTCTAGTTCTGTTCTCGGATAGCCATCGTAGCCCTAGGCACCGCTGAAGGGACTGCAGCACCGCCCAAATTTCGACGGAATCAAAGGCTTTCTCATAGTCCACATACGCCAGACATAGTGACAAATTGTACTCCTCGGACTTCTGTACAATTTGCCGAAGGGTATGTATGTGGTCTATGGTGCTAAAGCCTTTTCGGGAACCGGCTTGGTCGGGAGGCTTGCAGTCGTCAAGTATGCGCGCGAGACGATTCGTAATGACTCTCTAAAACAGCACGTAGACGCGGCTCAGAAGGGAAATCGGTCTGTAGTTCTTCAAGAGAGCGTTGTCGCCTTTCTTGAAGAACAAGACCACCGCACTTCTGCTCCACGCCTCCGGTGTAATGCCACCATGGAGGACGGAATTAAAGAGCTTCTGAAGGACTCCAAGTACCGGTTTTCCACCCGCTTTCAGAAGCTCCGCTGTAATTTCATCCTCGCCTGGGGCCTTGCCATTTTTAAGGTGCTGGAGAGCCATTATAATCTCGCTCAGACTGACGTCCGGGATATCATCGGAATAATATCGGATAAGACTCGCTCTTGGATCGTAACTCACACTTGCGTGTGGCTCCAACGATGATGTGTACAGCGTTGACTCATTAGACGAGACCTCTCCAACTTAACTATTAGGTTCAGTGTGCCTCTCACCATTCGGTGATCGCTACCGATTTTCACCCTCGCGATCACTGAGACATCACTGAACAGTTGTCGTCTGGTCGTCATAATGAAGTCAATCTCATTTTTTGTCGAACCGTCGGGGCTCGACCAGGTCCACTTCCTGTGGGGCCACATCTGGAAGAAAGAGTTCATCATAAAGAGTCCCTCTTTCTCCATGAAGTCGGCCAGCTACTGGCCCCTTGGGTTCCGTTGCCCTATTCCGAATTTCCCTACTTTCAGCTTACCGTTCTCTCTTGTGCCTAGATTTGCGTTGAAGTCTCCAATTAACACCGTATAGTAGGTTTTGGAGGAATGCATGGCTCTAGTGATATCCTCCTACATTTCCTCCACCTCCTCATCGGGGTGTGCCGAGGTTGGTGATTAAACCTGTATGACCTTCAGCGCATACCATTTGGTGATTCTGAGTATAAGGTATGCAACCCTCCTCGACATACTCCCAATCTTTATAACGTTGTTAACGAGAGACTTGTGGACGATAAATCCGACACCTCCTTGGGACAGATGGTCGCCCTCCCAGTGATAGAACAAGTTGCCGGATTTGAGGATTACCGTGTCCTCCTCCTCTCTTCGGAACTCGGATAATCCTATGATATTCCATCTCTTCTTCCAACTCCAGGATCTTCTCGTCAGTCCTCAGGGTGCGTGCGTTATAAGTTGCCAGGTCGAGTCGTCGTAGGTGGCAACCGAACCTCCACCGGAGATTCTTAGCACCCCCTGCCCCGCCGTTACCATGGTTGCCACCGTATCCAGGAATAGCGGGACCGCCGGGGACTGGGGACCGTCTCTTCGTTACTCTCATGGGGATATATTGCCATAGTTACCACGCTTGGCGAGCGGGTTGGCATTCGCAGTTTTTTTATTGTAATTTTGGCTATTATCAGGAAGATGCTGCTGCCCATCCTCTGCCTCAGTTTCCCTCTGTCTCCTCCTACGACATTTCCAAAGTGGTAAAATGTACCCCCCCCGGTAACATCTAAAATAAGATAATGATAAAACTAAAAAAAAAATATATCCACCGAAAATTGTTTTGGACGAGATCTAGTAAGTAATTTTTTTTAATACGTCATAAATCGTAAATTGTGTTACTTGCTGCTATGGAACCCTTCATGGGCGAGTCCGACTCGCAGTTGGCCGCTTTTTTAATTATTACACACTCTTTGGTAGTCTGCGATACCTAGCAAGTCTGTATTCATTCCAAGAGATTGCTTTCCATTAGCGGAAATTTCCATTACTAATGGAAAGAAATTCATCAATTGCTGTCCGTTAGTCTCGCTAAAACTCAAAAACGGCTCGACCGAATTGATAAAATTTGGACACGATAGGTGACGCCGTGGTGACCAATTTGTATGAAATTTTGTATGCATATCGGGTAGGTCTGAGAATCGGCCAACATCTATTTTTCAAAACGCTAAATGATAACGGTGACCCACCCTTAAATATATTTTTTTTAATTTTTTGACAGAAATTTTTATTTTTATTTTATTATGATTTAGCACTTAAAAATAAATAAAACTTCACCATTCTACGATCAATCCCTGTTTTTAATCGCAATTTTTACAACTAAAAAGTATATCCTAGAAGTAATTCATATGACAAAACAAAGTTTGCCGGGTCAGCTAGTATATATATATATATATATATATATATATATATATATATATATATATACGAGTATATATATATGTCCACAGATTGTTATATTAATGAAATCAGAATTTAACTTTTTAAGTTATATGTTGAAAGAAAAATTTCCCGAGAAAAATATTTCTCTGGCAATTTTCACCCTGTCAATGATAAATAGAATAAATTTCCATCAAAATGTTTTTTTATTGGCACAAAAAGTATCGCTAGATATAAAAATAAATGATACAAAAGTGACTGATACAAAAGTCGCTTGTGTCGCAACCAAACCGAAGTCCAAATCACGCTATCGAAGTTTCTGAACTACTCCGGTATTGAAAGATATATTTCTGTACTATCATATGGAGCATTGGCCGCTCCCCGGGTTAAACACCTTGCTCGGTGGAAGATCTCCCCTTTTGTTTTTACGGCCGAAAGAACATTGATCTTTCTTTTGTAATTCCAATTTGCAACTTTTTTAAAGCTCCCAGTAATTTGCTTAGGTTTTATTATAACTAATAAAAGTAACGGAGTATTTCGGAGTCTATTTTCGTCTATTACCTTTTAATATACAGGACCATAAAGAGATTATTAGTTGATTAAAATAAAGCCATTACATCAGGCTTACATGTTTGGAATTTTGCTGCGTGTTGGGGAAGGAAACGAGGTCACCTCATTTGGGCCCGTTGTCAAATGCGGCTAAGAGAGAGCTAGAAAGACTCGAAGGCTTTTGTTTGATGGTGGTATATCATCTTGTATATGTATGTCAAGCGTAAAATATCCAAACCGGTGTCGGGAAGTAGCAAACGTACGTCACATCTAGTGCTGGATTCGCCAATCCGCCCGCCATGCGTGGCAATTATGGCAAATCCTCTCATAATCTACCCGTACAACGTAACTGCGTGGTAGAGCCACGCTCTAGCTATATTATGGTTGAAGCACGAAAGAGTTGACTCGACCGGGGGACCACACTCTCACACAATTTAAGCGTAAAATAGCAGATTCACACTGTTGTGTTTCGTATGGTGAGTGTAGAGAACCTGACACCCTTTTTACTCGAACTCGGGGATATTCCATCTTAGTCCTCACGGGTGACAACCCATCTGCATTTTGATTCTTTATTGAGGATAGATGTAGATGTCTATGGGTCACAGCAATCACTTACCATCAGGTGGACTGTGTGCTCGTTTGTCACCCTATCCTATAAAAAAAGGTACAAATGTGGTGGTTTAAATTAGTTTTTGGTTATTCTGAATTTGTAGTATTGAGTCTATTTGGTGTATTGTGAATATTTTGTTGGTAGTCCTTAATTCAAGAATATATAAATAATTTATTTATAAAACAATCATAATGATAGATTTGTAATCTTAGATAAGAATAACTTTATATTTCTTCTCCTCTCTGTTCTCATCCCATACACTTAAATTTAAAGCCAAAGAAATTGATTCTCATCATCAGGGCAGAGAGACTACAATATTTTGACGCATTTCGTTTTTCGAGTTTTATCAGTAGCAAACAATTTACGGGAGAGATATTACTTATTACTGAAGGAAATCATACAATTTCCTAAATCATTTTCGTTTAATTCCCTGTTGGAATTTCAGACTAACAAAAAAATAGGATGAAACCATGCTCAACTTATTGCAAGAGAATGTACACACACAAAGGCACCTAAAATCATTTACAACCAACAGCATGAATTTAAGTTAACTTACATGTGTGTTTAGACCCTACCGCTGGGTCTAATCAAGCTGATAAAGGAAGAAGAAATATGTCCGCGTGTGTACGTGTCAAGAATTTAATCATAGTTTCGGCGTACCTTAAATATACACAGTGTTCTATTCACGGACGTAAAATACGGGTGTAACAATTTTGTTTGATACACACACACAAATACATCAACGTTCTACAATCGGCGCCAGTATGCAGCGCGCATCCTGTCGCGTATACATGCACGTATTTTTGATATAAGGGGGGGGGGGGGGGCGGCAAACGAGCATGTGGCTCACCTGATGGTAAGTGACTACCACCGCCCATGACTACAACTGCAACACCAGAGTAGGGTCTTTTCTTGAAAGTCCCTAAGTCAAATATAAAAATAATCATATCGTAACTCGATCAGTGCCTTGCATTACATCTTTTGAAAGGAACTGTTCACGTTTTGGGATAGTATTTGTATAATAAATTATACCAAAAATTGTCTATTTATGAAATCAACGAATGGTTATATAAAATAGACTCGTGGAATATCTTCAGACTCTTTAATACACAGACACTTACTCCAAATACTCTCATAAATATATACAAACATACACACAGACATACTAACAGTCACAAATTCACATACATACATGGTTTTTATTTTATTTGTTTCTTTATATCCAAACTGTTAATTCGCTCTTTATAATATAATTTCAAATGTGATCTCTCCTGTAATACATGAATGACATATTTTTAAAATAGAGATGTAACACTAATCTATATTCCATGTCGTTTTTGGTGAGAAATAAATAATAGTTATTATTATTATTATAGAGAAAACATTTCTGTTTCTTAGCTTTTTCGTTATACGGGCCGAAGCCAAGTAAATGCAGCGTGTAGTATTTATGTACGTGGGGCGTTATGGGTAGATATTGCATTTTCTTCCAGTTGCATGAATTTTCTTACAATTTGCCAGGTATTCAAAACAGGTTTTTAGAGTATAATGTATGTTGAGTCTAAGGTCTGTTAATTTGAGGCTATGGTGGAGGTGGTTAGGTATGACACCCGTGGTGGAGACAACTATTAGTACTATATAAACTTTATTTTGTCTCCAAATACTGGTCACTTCTTCTTTAAGTTCTGCATATTTGCTTATCTTCTCGCCTATTGTTTTTTGTAAGTCATTTGTGTTGGGTATGGCAATATCAATTAAGTAGGTGATTTTACTTAGTTTATCCTGTAGTGTTATGTCTGGTTTATTATAGTGAATGGTCCTGTCGGTAAGTATAGCGGCGCGATCGTAGTAAAGTGTTTGTTTAGGATTTTGTAAAATAGTTTGTGGTGTTTATTTTTTTTTTATAGGATCGGGTGACAAACGAGCACACAGTCCACCTGATGGTAAGTGGTTACTGTGACCCATAGACATCTATATCTATCCTCAATAAAGACTCAAGATGCAGATGCGTTGTCACCCGTGAGGACTAAGATGGAATGCCTCTTTGCCAGTAAAAAGGGTCTCCGGTTCTCTACACTCACCATACGAAACACAGCAGCGTTAAGCTGCTATTTTACGCTGGTTTTCTGTGAGAGCGTGGTCCTTCCCCGGTCGAGCCGACCCATTCGTGCTACAACCATAATATAGCTGCAGCATGGCTCTACCACGTAAAAAAATTGTAGTAGGGTGTGTTTGTGTGTTTGTTTGTATAAGTTTATGTTTGAGTGCTACGAGTAGTTTTGGACGAATGATGTTTGCTACTTGGTTGTGTCTGTGAGTGTAGTCTGCCCGTGTGAGAGTTTTTCATACTCCTATTATGTTTTGTATGATCTCTGGTTGGGTGAAGCAGCATTTATCGTTGGTTACTGTGGGGTCTTTAATGCCATATTTCCTTTAGTTTTTAGTATTGATGATCTGGTATTGCGATGATAAACCCTTCAGTTTCCGGAAATAGGTTGCCAATTTTAAGCCATTTATTTGATGCTACTGTATCTACATGTGGTTGTTCCAGGTTATGTGGGTGTCATCCGTGCAGGAATTTCTTTTTCCAGTCCTCTAAATTTGTTTTTGTGGGTTATTAGTGTTATTGTGTTGTGCGTCTGTTTGTTCATTTAGGTTAAATGGAGTGTAGTTAAAATCATTTAGGGCTACGGTTTTATGAATGTCACTAGTGCGAGATTTATTCTGAAATAATGTTTTGAGGTTACTAATTTGTTTCTGCCAAAGGTGATGAATGTATATTAGGCCTCTCCTTTCATTTTGTCGTTTGATTGTGAGTTTTTCTATAGTGGATTGAGGTGTTAGATTAGTGTAGTGAGTGTGGTTCTATTTGCTATATGTCAGTTTTAGACCATTTAATAACTCCAAACGAGTACGATAATATGGGGATCGCATAGGTATTTAATGCTTTAATACGAGTAAGATGTTTTCCAGCGAGATGTGTTTTGCATACTGCGGTTACTCTCCGTTTATATTCTGTATTCAGTGTGTTTCTAATTGTTGTATGATCTAATCCTTAGAGTTGCATGTATCCTAAATATTTATATAGATCTGTCGGTTCCATATCTGTGATTGTATCAGTAGTGTTAATTGTGTATATGAGGTGTAAGATAGTGATATCTTCCGTGGTGTTGTGTTTGTGTCTATATCCGGCTTAGCACTCATGCAGTAGGTGAGACAAAGGGTTCAGTGCGAGACAGAACCAAAGAGGACTCAGGGAGTCACCTTGATAAATACCTTTCCTAATAAATATCTGCCGAGTTCTTACGATGTTGTTGTGATAATTCAATTGGAGTGTAGTTTTCCAGCGGGACATGATATGATGTAAGAAGTTTATTATTTTTGGCTTTATTTTGTATATACATACGTAATACTTGAATTAACCAGCCGTGTGGAATACCATTAAAAGCTTTTTTTTTCTAATCACAATACAATAAAGGTACAATGCAGGTTTCTATTTTTTGTGGCGGCATGTTTTTGGACTATTGAATCTATAATTAATTGGTCCTTGCATGTGGCCTCGTCTGCACCCTTTTTGTTCTACCGTTATTATGTTGTGGTGTTCTATGTGTTTATTGATTGCAGGTGTGATTGATGAGGTTAGGATCTTGTATATTGTCGGTAGTCAAGTAATTGGTCTGTATTGGGACGGTTGTAGAGAGTATTGAGACTTCGGTAACATGTAAGTTATTCCTGTAGCAATAAACACATATACAGTATATTTTGTTGTCCTAATATTGTGTCTGTTAAGTTTTTAGTGATAGTTTTGTGTAAAGAGTCTAGTTTTTTGTACCAGTAATTATATACTGTATCAGTGCCAGGTGATTTCCAGTTGTGTTGTTTTGCTGTAATACTATCTGTGCATAATATCATATTATCCTTGAATCAGCCATCCTAATGATCGTTTGGTTCACTAAGGCATGACACGTATCTCAACGGTTGTATCGATCAAGCGTATCAACATCTTGCAGGCAGACCGACTCCATCCCATTCACATAAGATAGATATCTTACACACGCTATTGATACTAAATCAGCTATCCTAACGTCAGTTTAGTCAATCCGTTGGTGTCCCTGAGAATATTTGCTTATTAATAATGTAACAGTTACCGTTATAGCTTATCAAAAGTCCACGGCTGAACATAAGCCTACCCCATTGATAGCCCCATAAGATATTTGCCATGTTTTAAAAAAATATCATGTTTGTCGAAAAAGACAGCTGAACCTGTACTCCCGCATAAATTGTCTCATAGAGGGGACATTTACCACAGGTGCCACGTTTCGTAGACGCGTAGGCAACCACAGTTTCTTTTTTCAGTTATTAGGAAGATGTTGCTGCCCATCTCCTGGTTTGTTTGCCTCTATCGCCTCTGACGTCAACCGCGGACGATATGGTTTACTGGATATTCTTACACCGCCACTATACGGTCAACTTAACAATTATGTAATAAACAATATGGATATTTCTAATGCATTTTATTTCTGATAGGGTTTGGCATGCTGGGACGCTTATTTGTTAAGCAAACTTTCATCATACGGATTGCCATCGCTTTTATGTGTTTTAATTTAGAATTCAAAAAAGTAATTAAGCATTTAATTTCAGTTTATATCATTTTAATTAAACATAAAGTAACTTCATTCTCAGTCTTTTTTTTACATGGCGAAATGCCTATGCATTACCCGTATCGCGGGGACAACGACAGATTATGTCGTACTCGCACCGATTAAAACCCCATGGTGTTCCACCTTCGCCGCATATTGGCAGGGTCATGGGAACGCTTTCGTCCACATCCGCGGCCCCATCAGCGCCAGTCACCCCATGGCAGCCCTTCCTCGGAGGGACTTCTCCTCATTCTCAGTCTACACTTTAAGTAAATACCCCCTTCATACTCTTCACACTTAAAGAAGGTGTGTCATGATCGCAACAAGTAGAAATTGTCTTTGCCTAGCCCTCTGGGTAACAGGCATGCGAGTTTATGTTGTGTTATGTTTTATATTTACTATAAAATAATGTATTAGCGAATGAAAAAACCTTTCTAAATAATTTAAAACAATTTTATTATACAAACTCTGGTAAACATATACAGTCAGTATGTTATCGATATACCTATATGTACGTTACTTTGGGAGAACGATAAACACTCATGGTTGTAGTATGTTGAAGCAACAGTACAATATACCTCCAGAATATTGCTTGATCAAATAAATTGCATATTGGTTGAAGAACAGTGAGCGTTATAAGGTTAACTAATATATTATTATATTGTAGGATATTGTTATATTCTATCATATTGTTATATCTACCACTATCGTGTTCCTATGTTTTTTTTTCATGAATAAATCTATATTTAATAAATATTTTAAAGATTAGAAAAATTAGAAATTACTAATTTGCCTAGTTACACTGCCGTTATCAGACATCCAGCAAACAAAACGACTAAACGCCGCACGGATATGAAATTGTATATCAAGCAACCTCAATTTTATTACAGGACTGAATTGGTAAACGAATCTACAGTCTACTTGACCTCAAGTGGCTACTGCAGTCCTTGGACATCTGCAACCAATTTCAAATGAAGAAAGGTATCCAGCAGAAAGGGTACTTTCAGATGAATCATGTATACAGGGCATTATTATCTGATTGTTTTTGCAGAAAGGAATATTAAACAAAATTATAAATGTCATGCTTATTGATGTCATTTAAGGACCCCGTAATTTTTTTAGCATACTTCATCTTTTTGGTCGCAATTAACGAAATCGAGTGTTGAATTTCTAATCAGACGATCGAGCCAAATCAATAAAGTTTCGTTAAATATTCATACACGATATGAATAATAAGACTTTTATAGATTTTCACTTCAAGACTTTAATTAATTATGAGGGCCTTTTAGGTTCTTAAATGTCCGACTATGTTGGTACCTCTTACCTTAAGTCTTTTTTTATAAAGCTAGCCCACGCTAGGATTCCTCCTGTGTCGTAGTGACGTTCATCTATATACATAAATTAAGAGACTATTTAAAGATCATTACTTGTCTCAATCGTTCGGACACTGAATGTTATACACACACAAACAAACAACCTCTCACCCTAAACGCATACACCTTCTCCGTTCCGTTGCGGGTAAAAAAATATTTCCCGTACGTACGTATAGCTACATGACGTTCTCTAGAATAAACAACGACAGAAATGTCAAAAGCTTTCTCTCCTTGAAAAGATCGCGTTGCGAGTCGCTAGGCCTAAAGTTATACAATATTGCCCATTTTGCTTGCTATTGCAAAATGAATGTTGTTTCCAATCCAACTGGAAATTCCCACATTAATTCGCCGCAAGACATTACAGGAAAATACTCCACGACAGTTAGAAATACTACACATTTTTTTTATTTAATTCATTTTTAAATGTATATATTGATTTCGCAGGTTTCTTAGCTTAAATCTTTTATAATTTTCTATATTGATTTTATTGATTTAAATAAATGTTCCAGGATTAAAATAAAGTACTTTCTGCGTGCTATAATATATTTTTGTATTATATACAGATCTAGATCTAGACATTAATTCTATCCTTATATCTGGTACGAGGGCTGCACTAAAAGTATCGGGAATGGAATATTTCCACTGTTCCTGTCATATTAAATTTTTTTAATTGAAAAGTCCTTGGTTTTAGAAATCGAATACCATTTATTTATTTAAAAAAAGATTCTCGGTCTTGTCACAAGGTTTTGTCAAACTTGTTTAGTCGTTGAGAAAATGGAATTGACTCGAGAAAATTCAAGAGCGATGATTTATTATGACTTTCGAAGTGGTTTAACACAACAACAGTGTGTTGACCGGATGATTTCTGCATTTGGTGATGAAGCGCCATCCAAAACCACAACTTATCGCTGGTTTGCTGAATTTCAACGTGGATGTGTCAAGCTCAGTGATGATCCCCGTCAAGGTCGTCCAAAAACTGCAGTCACCCAAGAAACCGTTGATGCTTTGCGTAAGCTGATTGAGGAAGATCGACATGTGACATACCGCGAAATTCAGGCAACTTTAGACATTGGCATGAGTCGAAATATAGATAATCTTGCATGAACAATTAGGTGTAAAAAAGTTGTTTTCCCGATGGATACCGCATTCGCTCTGTGAAGAGCAAAAAGCGGCTCGCGTTACTTGGTGCGTCAGAACTCTCGAAAGATTCCACACAGGATCCTCAAATGCTGTATACAACATCGTATTAGGTGACGAATCCTGGATATACGCGTACGAACCCGAAACAAAAAACCAGTCACTAGTTTGGGTGTTCGAAAATGAGTTAAAACCAACAAAAATTGTTCGTTCACGCAGTGTTGCAAAAAAAATGGTGGCCACGTTTGTCTCCAAAACCGGTCAGGTTACGACTATTCTCTTGAGGGACAAAGAACGGTTAATGCAGAATGGTATGCTAGCATTTGTTTGCCACAGGTCGTTTCTGAACTCCGTAAAGAGAACTGCAACCGCGGCATCATCCTTCATTAGTATGTTATGTATCAGTGATTATGTATTTATTGTATTTTATCAGTTGTATTTTATCAGCTATTGTTTGAGGAATTTTGTAATTTATTTATGTATTTTTGGGTAGATATGTAAGTTTGTTTATATATTCATATATATATGTATATATATATATATATATATATATATATATATATATATATATATATATATATATATATATATATATTATATGCTTTACATTATCTTTAATTATGGTATTAGTAATTTATATTATTTCATATATTAGTTATTTATATGTTGTTTTATTGCATGTATTGTCTATATATCGCATGTATTGATATTATATTATGTATATTTATATTGCACCACCTACCTAGTATTCATTGTTTTATTCCTTTACACCTTTGGTTACCTGGAAGAGATCGCTATGTAGCTATAAGGCCGCCAAATTGTACACATAATCTGCCTTATGTTATGTTATTTGTATATTTGTTTGTGGTGTGCAATAAAGTATATTCATTCATTCATTCATTCACAAATTGCGTATGGACTAACATCTAGATGCTAGACCCAGAACAACTATTTGTAGGCCATGCAATCATTTGTACTGTGTGCCGCAGCCAATTGCACAACCACCACCGAGCCGTCAAACATTTCTACCGCCTAACAATAGTTCACCACTGTTATATTCCAGTATGAAGGGTATCATCATTACAACTCATCACAAGTAACAGCCGTGTAGTGGCGGACAAGAATATCCACTACCCCATATCCTCCCGTGGGTGTCGTAAAAGGCGACAAAGGGAAACAGGCAGGAGATGGGCAGCAGCATCTTCCTGATAATAGCCAAAATTTCAATAAAAAAACTGCGGTTGCCAACCCGCTCGCCAAGCGTGGCAACTATGGCAAACACCCCCCAATGAATAAAGCAACAAACAGACGGCCCCCAGTCCCCGGCGGCCCCGCTATTCCTGGCTACGGTGGCGACCATGGTAACGGCGGGGCAGGGGGTGCTAAGAATCTCCGGTGGAGGTTTGGTTGCCACCTTAGACGACTCGACCTAGCAACGTACAACGCACGCACCCTGAGGACTGACGAGAAGATCATGGAGCTGGAAGAAGAGATAGACAAGTTGCGCTGGCATATTATAGGATTATCCGAGGTCCGAAGAGAGGGGGAGGACACGGTAATCCTCGAATCCGGCAACTTGCTCTATCACCGGGAGGGCGACCATCTGTCCCAAGGAGGTGTTGGATTTATCGTCCACAAGTCTCTCGTTAACAACGTTGTAAAGATTGGGAGTGTGTCAACGAGGGTTGCGTACCTTATACTCAGAATCACCAAACGATATTCGCTGAAGGTCAAACAGGTTTACGCACCAACCTCGGCACACCCCGATGAGGAGGTGGAGGAAATGTATGAGGTAAATGTATCTCTAGAGCCATGCATTCCTCCAAAACCCAATATACGGTGTTAATGGGAGACTTCAATGCAAAACTAGGCACAAGAGAGAACGGCGAGCTGAAAGTAGGGAAATTTGGAATAGGGCAACGGAACCCAAGGGGCCAGCAGCTGGCCGACTTCATGGAGAAAGAGGGACTCTTTATGATGAACTCTTTCTTCCAGAAGCGGCCCCACAGGAAGTGGACCTGGTCGAGCCCCGACGGTTCGACAAAAAATGAGATTGACTTCATTATGACGACCAGACGACAACTGTTCAGTGATGTCTCCGTGATCGCGAGGGTGAAAACTGGTAGCGATCACCGAATGGTTAAAGGCACACTGAACCTAAACGTTAAGTTGAAGAGGTCTCGTCTAATGAAGTCAACGCTCCGTCCCCCTCGTGCTCTGTTCCAAAGTCCCGAAACCTTTCAGCTCGAGTTACAAAACCGTTTTCAGTGCCTGGAAGACTGCAATGAAGTGGACGATATGAATGACAAGCTCGTGGAAACTGTCCATGCGGTCGGAGCTAAGTTCTGCAAGACCCGACGCAGAAGAACACAAAAACTCTCCGATCACACTCTTAATCTCATGGCTGTTAGACGGGAGATGAAGCTACATTCTTCAACAGACTTGACAGCATACAGGCATCTGAACAGACAGATCTCCAAATGCATGCGGCGGGACTTACGCAACTACAATACAGCTCGTATTGAAGAAGCGATCGAGCGGAATCAAGGCTCCAAAGTCTTTACCAGAGATCTGTCTGCCAGAAAGAGCCAACTGTCAAAGCTGAAGACAGAATGTGGCAGCATCGTTTCCGGGACACCTGAGATTTTGAGTGAGATTGAGAGGTTCTATGGGCAGCTGTACACATCATCGTTGGAGCCACACGCAAGTGTGAGTAACGATCCAAGAGCGAGTCTCATCCGACACTATTCCGAAGATATCCCGGACGTCAGTCTGAGCGAGATTAGAATGGCTCTCAAGCACCTTAATAACGGTAAGGCCCCAGGCGAGGATGGAATTACAGCGGAGCTTCTGAAAGCGGGTGGAAGACCGGTACTTGAAGTCCTTCAGAAGCTCTTTAATTCCGTTCTCCATGGTGGCATTACACCGGAGGCGTGGAGCAGAAGTGCGGTGGTCTTGTTCTTCAAGAAAGGTGACAACGCTCTCTTGAAGAACTACATACCGATTTCCCTTCTGAGCCGCGTCTACGTGCTGTTTTCGAGAGTCATTACGAATCGTCTCGCGCGCAGACTTGACGACTTCCAGCCTCCCGAACAAGCCGGTTTCCGGGCTTTAGCACCATAGACCACATACATACCCTTCGGCAAATTGTACAGAAGTCCGAAGAGTACAATTTGCCACTATGTCTGGTGTATGTGGACTATGAGAAAGCCTTTGATTCCGTCGAAATTTGGGCGGTGCTGCAGTCCCTTCAGCGGTGCCAAGTTGACTGTCGGTATATCGAATTGTTGAAGTGCTTGTACAGTAGGGCTACGATGGCTATCCGAGTACAGAACCAGAGTACGAAACCTATCCAATTACAGAGAGGTGTAAGACAGGGTGACGTCATATCCCCGAAACTCTTCACCGCTGCATTGGAAGACGTTTTCAAGCTTCTGGACTGGAAAGGATACGGTATCAACATCAATGGCGAGTACATCACTCACCTTCGATTTGCCGACGATATAGTCCTTATGGCAGAATCGCTGGAGGACCTAATCACTATGCTCAATGAGCTCAATAGTGTTTCCCAACGGATAGGTCTTATGATGAACATGGACAAAACAAAGATCATGTTTAATGTCCATGTCACACCTATGCCGGTAGTTGTTGGGAGCACTAAGCTCGAAGTTGTTGACGAGTATGTTTACCTGGGACAAATAGTCCGACTAGGTAAGTCCAACTTCGACCGAGAGGTCAATTGACGGATTCAACTCGGCTGGGCAGCGTTCGGGAAGCTACGACACATCTTCTCGTCAGACATACCTCAAAACCTTAAAACGAAATTGTACAACCAGTGCGTGTTGCCAGTGATGACTTACGGAACTGTGACGTGGTCCTTCACTGCTGGTCGTATGAGGAAGCTCAAGGTCGCTCAGCGAGCTATGGAGAGGGCTATGCTCGGAGTTTCTCTGCGTGATAAACTTAAGAATGAGGATATTCGCAGTAGAACCAGAGTAACCGACATAGCCCAACGGATTAGTAAGCTGAAGTGGCAGTGGGCCGGCCATATAGCTCGAAGAACCGACAACCGATGGGGAAGAAAGGTTCTCGAGTGGCAGCCTCGTACCGGTAGGCGAAGTGTAGCGCGTCCCCCCACGAGATGGAGTGACGACCTGGTAAGACATGCAGGAAGTCGATGGATGCAGGTGGCTCAGGACCGTGCTTTGTGGCATTCTTTGGGGGAGGCCTATGTTCAGCAGTGGACTTGTGAAGGGCTGTAATGAATGAATGAATGAATGAACAAGTAACAGGGCTGAACATAGACCTCCCTTAAGGAATGCCACAAAGAACAGTAACGACCCACCCACATCCATAAACTTTCTACATCTCTTACCAGGTCATCAATCCATGTAGTGCAGTAATTTACTGGTACGAGGCTAACACTACAGAAATCTTTTCTCTTCGATAGTCGGTCCCTTGAACTGTGTGACCAGTCCATTGTCACTTTAGTTTACTGATCCGTTGGGATATGTCGGTTACTTTGATTCTACTGCGAATATACTTATTACGAAGTCTATCACGCAAAGAAATTCCGAGCATAGCCCTCACTGACCTTAAGTTTCCTCATACGGCCTGCAGTGGTATGAAATATAGGACGGTCTTCAGAGGTGACAACGTATTCTGCTTTCTTTGTTTGAAGTTGTTGGTATTCATCAACTGTAAAAAGCCAATTATCTTCAAGTGGATCGTCACTTGCTTTGATTTTATTTTTTTATAGGTGAGCGCGCAAACGAGCATGCGGCTCACCTGATGGTAAGTGACTACCGCGGCCCATGAACAACTGCAACACCAGGGGAATCGCAGATGCGTTGCGGGCCTTTTAAAAAGGAGTAGGCTCTTTTCTTGAAAGTCGCTAAGTCGTATCGGTCCGGAAAAATCGCTGGTGGTAATCGATTCCACAAGGAAGTTTTGCGAGGGAAAAAACTTCTTCTAAATCGCACAGTGGTGGACCGCCAATGATCCAGATGATATGGATGGTATCGCGAGTTTCGTCGCGATGTGCGATGGTGAAATTGAGTGGCTGAAATTAGTCCGAACAATTCCTCAGAGCACTCCCCGTGGTAGATGCGATAAAATACGAAAAGAGCTGCAACATCACTACGCAGTGCCAGTGAGTCAAGCCGATCGGAAAGAACTCGGTCGTCGACGACTCGAACCGCTCTGCGCTGGATGCGGTCAAGTGGAAGGAGATGGCACTGGGGTGCTCCTGCCCAGAGATGTGAACAGTATTCCATGTGAGGCCGAATCTGCGCCTGGTAAAGTTGCAAGCGGTGTGCCCGCATGAAATACTGTTCCGCTCTGCTGAGCACGCTAAGCTTTTTAGAGGCCAATTTGGCCTTCTCTTCCAAGTAACCACGAAACTTCAAGTCACTCGATATGTCGACGGCGAGGATTTCGATACTGGCTGAGGCAACAAGGGGAGTGCCTTGAAACGGAGGAGATACGACAAAGGGATTCACTTTAGCAGTAAACGCGCATACTTTTATCTTCTGGGAATTGAACTGGACTAGATTTAGTTGCCCCCAGTCTGAGACTTTGTTCAACAAAGTTTCGACTTCAGACACAAGTTTGTTCCGGTACTCGGCCACGTTTTCCCGAGAAATATTGGTACGGCCGGTGTATAAAGCATCACCAGTGCTGTCGTTTGCGTAGCAATGAATGTTACTGATTTGCAACATATCATTGATATGCAGAATAAACAGCGTTGGTGATAGCACGCAGCCTTGTGGAACACCAGCGTTAATGGGTTTATAATCGGAGCATGCACCGTCTACTACAACTTTGATGCTCTGATCTGCAAGAAATCTGATGATCCGATTGCACAATTTCTCGGGAAGCCCATCGGAAAGCAGCTTCCTATAGAGGCACCCGTAGACACGGGGATGGTCGTCGCTTTCTACGCGCAGCCATAGGGTAGACAGGGCCGTACCTTCAAGACTGCCGAGGCGTCGAAAACAGATGTCCTCTCTGACGTTTACGCAAACTCCAGCCCGGGGCACAAAGGAGTGTTCAAATTTGTTATAAATGTTAAATTTTAATTTAAAAATTGTTTTATATATATATATATATATATATACTTTTAAAAGTATATATACTAAGTACAATACAGTGTAAAGTATATATACTTTACATTATATTGTATAAGAAGTACCAACGAAATTTTAGTTCCTTACGTCGAACCAATAAAAATGAAATTGTCTTAAATATTAATTAACTTTGTAAATGAAATTGTCTATTAAGATAGTTGAAAAGCTAAATAATTATGCTTGTTAATACTTGTGTTCAATTAGATATTTTTGTGAACTTACTGTAGATAATTAACATAAGGTAATTAACTGTCAAATTTATTGATTTCGACTTTTTATATTTTGCAAGAATTACATTAAATGATTTTCGAAACTGAAGTATACAGAACTCGAACAATTACTGTTGATTGTCGGTAAGAATGGTAGCAAAAATTGTTAGAACTATCCATTTTACTTTTGTTTTGTAGGCAATTTAAAAACCTACAGTTTTTGTATAAATGCAATGGAATTATAAAACTCAGTTTTTCTTAATAATCTAAAATTTTGCAGACGTACCTAGGATGCGTGGTGCTTAACTTTAATATTATACAATTTGTTCCTATTCTTATTTTTATTATCTTTATTTCCTTATCCTGAATTTTATTCTTGGTAAAGCCACGCTGCAGATCTGGTTAAAACACGAATGGATCGGCTCGACCGGGGACGTTTTTTCAGAATACCACCGTAAAATAGCAGCAGCAGTGTTGCTTATGGTGAGTGTAGAGTACCGGAGACAATTTTTCCTGGAAACGAAGCATTCTATCTTTGTCCTCACGGCTGACAACGCATTTGAATTTTTAATCTTTATTTAGGATAAATTTAGATGTCTATGGGTCATAGCATGCACTTACCACCAGGTGGACTGTGTGCTCCATTGTCACCCTTATACTATGAAAATTGTAAAATTTTGCGTACCCAAAAACCCTATAATAATATTATAAGTAAGTGTGCAAATGGAAATTTGGCATTGTGAAGTTTCAAAATAAACCAAGTAACAAACCAAATACGTACCCCCACTGGATACACGCACTCTCATATCTAAAATGGTTCCAGTATAAAGAAGAGTCGCGCTAACCCACCGTATATTAGCGGGCTTCTCGCATCCTTGAATTTGATATTTTCCTTTACCTTCAAGCTCGTAGTAAATTAGCGCTTTAATTTGCAATTAGTAACTTGAGTGATGCCGGAGGGATTTGGTTTACTCGCATATTATTAAATTTTAGGGCGAGCGATATTCAGTATTTAGCCATCAAAGTCATCACCATTACAGCCCAAGTTCATTGCGGAACATAGAGTCAAGGAATGCTAAAAAGCACCGTCCTTAGCCACCTGCATCAATCGACTTCGTGCATCTCTTACCAGGTCGTCACTTCATCTAGTGAGGGGTCACCCTATACTTCGGTTACAGAGGCTGCTACTCGAGAACCTTCCCATCGGTTTGTGATTCTTTAAGCTATATGGGCGGCCCTTTGCCACTTGAGCTTACTAATCTGCAGGGCTATGTCGGACTGTTTCGCTATCGTCATTTCGAAGTCTGTCACACAGAAATTCCGAGTATCTCTCCATAGCTCGCTGAGCAACCTTGTGTTTCCTCATATAGCCAGGAGTGTGGGAGTCCGTATCAGAGTCATATGTCATGAGATTATTATAGTTCAAATATGCGATCAACAGCTAGTATTTATTTTGTCGTTCTTTTTTATTACTTATTCTTATCTCTTTGCGTTTGCTCCGTTAAGGTCCGTGCGATGATACTGCTTCATTTTCTCATAACATTTAAAAATACTAATGATCTAACAGTAAACCTAAGGGAAGCTATGGCATCCAATTCAGTATGCAACCAACTTCAAACTAAGATTGTTCTAGGTGTCATATCTGAGTAACAAAAACAGAAACATAAACTTTTTTATTCAATATAGATTATAAATAATACATATTGAAAGTCACTCTTTTGTTTAAATACCACAGTATTAAAATGATATGGCTCACACCCAGTAAATACTGACTTTCCTTATTACTTAAATAGCCCTTGCTGCTTGATTTTTTTATAGAATAAGGGTGACAAACGAGCATACAGTCCACCTGATGGTAAGTGGTTGCTGTGGCCCATAGACATCTATATCTATCTTCGTTTGTGAATTAAAATGCAGATGCGTTGTCAGCCGTGAGGACTAAGATAGAACGCCTCTTTTCTTCACTTAGTAGTACTTACTTTGTAAGTACTTAGAAGAAATCCTAGGTAGAAAAATGACTCCAGATAGGCTACAAGAATGCATTCTACGCCATACTCTTTAGGGTTAGGTTCTCGAGTAACAGCCTCGTAGGAGACCTGGTAACAGACACAGAAAGTCGGAAGCTCAGGACCGTGCTTTGTGACATTCTTTGGGGAAGACCTATGTTCAGCAGTGTACTTGTGACGGCCTTTTAATAAAATAAATGTTAAGGAGTGGATGTGAATCTGCTATTTAAATAACTGATCCTACTTTAAATTAATTTTAACAAGAACGATTCATTTTTGTTCCTATTTGTTAATGTCATGTTTTTCATAATGTTTGTTTTCCACTTTTAATATTATAATATATATATATATATATATATATATATATATATATATATATATATATATATATATAATAATTGTTCCGGGACAAAATTGTATGTACCTACATGTTAGTGTTGGGTAGTATTTTTAAAGTGTGTACAATACTAGTTTGTAGTTATACGTGGTAGAGCCATGCTGCAGCTATATAGTTGTAGCACGGATGGTTCGGCTCGGAGAAGGACCACGCTCTCGCAGAATACCAACGTAAAATAGTAGTTTAACACTGCTGTATGGTGAGTGTAGAGAACCGAAGACCCCTTTTACTGGAAAAGAGGCATTCCATCTTAGTCCTCACAAGTGACAACGCATCTGCATTTTTAATTCTTTATTGAGGATGGATGTAGATGTTTATGGGTCACAGCAACCACTTATAATCTGGTGGACTGTGTGCTCGTTTGTCACCCTATCCTACATAAAAAAAAATAGTGAACGCAAATAAAATATGGAAGAATTAAACGCAAAACATGGCACACTATTTCCTACAAACTTACACGTTTATTATATTTTATTACGACTCGAGACGCACAGTTAAAAGTTCACCTTATTTCCCGATAGTTTTTGGTTTCAATTGCCATACTCTAGTCGCTTATAACATTTATTATATTTTAATCGTCTTCATCGCCAGAAGTGTTTTGTGTAATAAGGTGCAATGGAAATTATAATTAATTATTATTCTAACAGTGACGATATTCGAAATAAATTCGTTCGCAGCGCAATCGGTAAGCCACGCCTACCGCAGCTCAGTTGCGTTTCATTTTTTGGAACTAGGAATGCTTCCATGTTTTATTTGCGTTCACTTGTCCAAAAGGCAACAGTCAATTTTTTTCTCAGTCGTATAACAAAAATTTAATATTTTAAAACCTACTGTCAAGGCGGCATAAATTGTTTTTCATTGAATTTATTAAGGCCTGGTTATAATCTCCATGAATAACATATCTCGGCCTTTATAGTAGGTACGACGGGACCGTCATTAAAATTCAGTCTTGAATTATGTAAATGAGAACTCACCTTAATTGAATTTTATCCTTTACCTTACGTAATAGGTGACCATGTATATCCTTCAGACTTTTAGCTTTTAGTAAAATTAGGTAGTAAATCAAGCGATATAAACATAATTTACATACTTCCAAGCTTTCACACGAAGTTTTACTTTACGGCTCCGCTAGTTTCTTGATAAAAATGACGATTATTTATTATTTCAACTACCTCCGAATATTTTCAAAAACTATCAACTTTTTCATATATTTTACAGATAGTTTAGGTTATATCTGACTGACGTTTACATGACTCAAATTTCCCCAAGTTTTACAAGATTCACACGTTTATTTTTCGAAGATTTTTTTCCTACAATAGGATTAGTATATTCTCCTTTTTCTGCCCTTATCCCAAGTTATTTAGGGTCAACTTAGTATATCCTCCTCTTCCATTCTCCTCCAACAGCCGTCGTCGCCTCACTCACTCACTCGTGCACTCACCTGCAGCGTCAAAGGGAACCGCATTGCAACTGCATTACAATGTTTTAAGTCGCAAACTTTTTTTTATATAGTATAAGGGTGACAAACGAGCACACAGTCAACCTGGTGGTAAGTGGTTGTTGTGGCCCATGGACATCTACATTTATCTTCGTTTGCGAATCAAAACGCAGATGCGTTGTCACTCGTGAGGACTAAGATGGAATGCCTCTTTTCCAGTAAAAAGGGTCTCCGGTTCTCTACACTCACCATACGAAACACAGCAGTGTTAAGCTGCTATTTTACGCTGGTATTCTGTGAGAGCGTGGTCCTTCCCCGGTCGAGCCGACCCATTCGTGCAACAACTTCACTACCACTAATATAGCTGCAGCATGGCTCTACCACGTACAGAACTTCAAGAGACTAAAAGTTTATACTGCGTAGATCGGACCAAAAATAATAAATTTTATCTGAAGGTAGCCGTGGTTAACGATGACATTGCGACGGCCGAACACTTCAGCTCCCCGTGACTAATTTTCGCGATAAAATCC
This sequence comes from Parnassius mnemosyne, assembly GCA_963668995.1. Taxonomy (NCBI): domain Eukaryota; kingdom Metazoa; phylum Arthropoda; class Insecta; order Lepidoptera; family Papilionidae; genus Parnassius; species Parnassius mnemosyne. Next base: position 47,918,618 of record CAVLGL010000093.1, on the reverse strand, counting down.
GAAATAACTAGTTTTATTTAAATATAGGTATTATAATTGTAAACAACATTTTTTTTGAAGTCGGTTTAAAAAAGGGAATGCAATTTAGGCATGATGAATATTAAAATACTTCGTGTAGTGGCGGTGAATAATCGGCGGTGGATGTCGTAAGAGGCAACAGTGGGAAACTGAAACAGCAGATGGGCTGCAGCATCTTGCTGACAACAACTCAAGGTAACAAAAAAGCGGTTCCAGACCCGTCTGCCAAGTGTAGCAAATATACAGCAGTAAATAGGCTTAAATGATGGTGACGATGATGATGATGATTAATTATTAAAGTGGGCAATTATTAAATCTAAAATGCTTGTTTTTTATAGGATTGAACTGAATAATTTGTTTGCTTACATTAATGTAATTAAGTCTTTAAAATTTAACATCCGGTGAAGGGTGGATTTGATCAAACCTCTCTCCACGATTTACTATACCAGGGATAAACAATTCCACGACTTAAATCTCGACGTAAGTCGTCTATCGTTTTTTCGTGCAATACGTGAGTAGCAGGGTGAGTATAAAATATAGATAAGCAAATAGATATATGTATGTATAATGAGACGATTATTTTGTTATGGGAGTTTGTTTTAATTGTGTGTATTATTTATTGATATTATTCAGGGTTTTGAAATACAAAATGATTGAGGATACCCGCAAAATATAACAATGTACCTGACGAAATTCATGAAATTGACACTGACAGTAATACCAGCGAAGATTCTTAAGACGCCATTAAGATATTCTTCAGTGCAAAAGGGTTGTTTTAGTAACTATTTCCGAATGAGCTTGCTATTCTTAGAATTGCAAAAGTTAAAACGTAATTTATTGTCGAATAAATAGCCATATATTCTTTTTTCTACCGACTTAGACTGTACTCAAATCGACTGTATGTTTTTTTTATGTGTGTTACCTCAAAACTTTTTACTGGGTGAATGATTTCAATGATTCTTTTTTTATTTGAAAGCTTGTGCTTCACATGTAGCCAAATAAAAATTTATGAAGGTCTGACCAATGGTTTTTGAATAATTCTTAATAATTTATATTAAAGTCAGTTGAACAAAATTTTTATATTTTAATTATTTTTTTAATTTCTCATACATGCCGTTTTATGAAAACCGTGTGGAATACGGATGCCTCATGCCTTATGTGTAGATTGAATGCCTTAAGGTATTAAGGCCCTTTGTATTGTTTTATTTTAGGAATGCAATAAAGAATAAATAAATAAAACATAAATAGATGCCGGTACCTATACTGACGTGTTCGTGGTAAATAAGCGGTTAAAATTACACCAGGGAAAATCGTAATGTACTAAACGTACATTACGATTTTCCACGTACCAAAAAAATAAACTATTATGATTTTTGAGGCGAATGCTTAACGCCATAATTGTTGAGGGATTTAAAAGTTCGCTTAATCAATTTAAAATTAAAGTTATTTTTAAACGTCCCCCCCCCCCCCACACACTAGGATTTTCTCCTGTATCATGGAGGCGGTTTATAAACACAAAATGCACAAGGACAAACATCCAGACCCGGAACAATTATTTGTAGGCCATACAGTTTGGCAGTGGAACTAATATTTCCAACGTACTTAAAGTAGTAAAAAGTTAAACAGTAAAAAGTTAAACAGTAAAGAGTTATACAAATTATAAGTATAGAACACCTTATGTACTCAATTATTTTTTGAAAAAGAAGAAAATACAAGCAATAAATAATATACTATATTTTAGCCAAAAACTATAACTTAGTAATACTAATTATAACTTAGAACATAAATGAAAAACTCATAACTGACTTTTTGGCCCGACCCAGGACTCGAACCCGGGACCTCATGATCAGCATTCGCACTACTATAACCACTAGACCAACGAGGCAGTACTATAACTAATAAGATATTGTGTTTGGGTGATAATATTGAATTAGCCTTTTATAGTGTAAATTATAATATTTGTCGAAATTTTAATTATGGATTCGAACCTTACATGTGCTTAATTTTTTTATTTGCATTTACTTCAAAGAAAATACACGCAAAAAGCTTCATCGCGCAGTAAAAAACACAACAAATATAATGTGTAAGTAATACGAAAAATTATACCCAAAACAAACAAATAATACTACCTATAAATAACCTAATAAGTAATAATATTATAATATTATCGACTGATAAGATGACGTGAGCGTGTGCGCTTGCAGACGCTCTAACGACACGGGTTCCACGTGTAAGAGCTCAGGGCTCACTGACTCCAGCAAGCCCGTGGGCAGTAAATACGCCCAGATTTTAAAATAATTTCTTAATAAAATCAAATTTTGGTCTTTTGAAAAAAATTTTACTATAGAAATGTTCATTAAGAAATTGCCTATCCATTGGTGTAAATCGCAAAATAAAATAATACTTACTTTACGAGGAGATGCATGTTATCAATAATAATTTCACATTTATGTGGTTTCGTTGTAAGGAGATTATATTAATATTTATTCCTTTAAAAAAAATTGGATATAGCTTTTATGGAGTCAAGATTATGTAGAAATAAAATGTGTTTTTTATTTGTTGATATATGTAGATAGCTCCTAAAAACCGCACAAATAACGACTAGCGCGACATTTTTCTCAACCTGCGCCTCAAGTAATTAGTTAATACTTATTTCCTTAAAAGAGGATTATTTTATAAAACCGAAGGGATAAACGAACTTACCGTCCACCTGATGGTAACTGGCTACTACAGTCCATTGGCACCTGCAGCCAATTTTATACAAATAATAACCGGCCATGTGCGAGTCGAACTCGCGCATGAAGGGTTCCGTACCATCTTAAAACACGTTTCTAGTAGCTCCCTTTAATTTCTAATTTATATTTATTGTTTTATGTTACAGCGGCAACATAGATACACATTCTGTGAAAATTTCAACGGTCTACCCATTACGGATCATGAGATACAGCCCGTTGACACACAGACGAACGGACGGCCGGACGGACAGCGGAGGCTTAGTAATAGGGTCCTGTTGGCTACCCTTCGGTTACGGAACGATTACTTCAATATAAATTATTAAGAATAACTCAAAAACTATTGGTCAGACCTTGATCAAATTTATATGGAACCATATGTGGAGCACCTTTCAAACCAGCTTTCAAATAAAAAAAGAATCATTGAAATCGGTCCACCCAGTAAAAAGTTATGACAAATTGAGTACCGTCTTCTTTTTGAAGTCGGTAGAAAACTAGATACCCAATCCCATGCACAAGTTCTCAAAAAAACTGTCGCCAATTGTTTTGACGTAATTCTAGTTGAAATAAATATACATTAATGTAAATTCAACCTTAATTGCATCGCCAAAAGTTGTATTCACAAAGGTACGTACAAATTAAAAGCGCACCCAAATGTTCGAGTCGGAGCTCATTCGGTAAGGACATTTTTGTCACTGATTTTGTACCAGTTTTTTATTTGCGATCGATGATTAGCTTAGATAAAAAGGAATTTGTTATAAGTCATATTTTCTTATGTAATACTTTAAACCTAACTACTCAATTCGCTAAATGTAAAACCATTGAACTGAATTATTAGAATTGGATTATACCTACGTCATGTCAAAATACGGATAATATCAATTTGTTGTCGTATATTAGAGTGCCTTTTAAAAAACTAAGACACTGCCGCAAATAAAAAAAATCCTTATCCCTATTTTTGACTCCGGGCTCAGCTTAATGTTCATTTGATCACGACGTATAAAACAATATTGTCTAATATATTTATTATAAGTTCAGTTCAGCCGCAGTAGCTCTGCGAAAAAGCGCTCGCTGTAAATTTCACAGTCCGCGAGCAACCCGGGTTCGATCCCCACCGGGACCAATGAAATTAATGTTAATTGAAATTTTAAGTGCTGATTTACCACGTGCTCGGCGGTTAAGGAAAACATCGTGAGGAAACCTGCATGTCTGAGAAATAAGATGATTAATAAGAAGTTCGCCGATACGCATTGGGGCAGCGCAACGAACATTTCCTTGCCCTAAAACTCTCTCAGATATGAGAGGAGGCCTGTGTCCAGCAGTGGGACACAAGCAGTAACTTTACTTTTAACTTTATGTGCGCAGTCAATCAAGTTTTTATTTGCAAAATTAGGTCTTAATCTTAAAAAAAATAAATATACGTATTTGTATACATTATTTCTAAAGATGGGCACGTAAACGTTAATGGCAGGAAATAAAAATTAATTAAAAAGTAGTGTACCATGTGTAGGTTAATATAACAGAATTTTATAATATGAGAATAAAAGTATTTATAAAACTAATCAGTTTAGCTTAAAGAAACAAAGAATGAATTTGAATAACAAAAGATTCGGAAGTGTAAACGGAAAATTTATGACTCTGAAGGCTGCCGTTGCGTGCTAAGGAAACTTATACCAGACAATGCTCCGATATTAAACTTGAGTTAAATCGTTTGTATAACTTTCGGCACTTTAATCTAAAACGCTTTGATATAAAAAAGTTTGTGAGAATAACCATTGTTATTTAAAATTATCACAAACTAAGCATAGTCAGTATTTACCTCGGTATTTTGACGAAAATGGGATAATGGATTCTATTGCCACCTTCATAAAGCAAGACAATTCTTATGGTTTCCGATAGATGGAGATGCAAACATCTCACTTACGCCAGACTTAAAATACTCAGACGTGATGGTGTCTACTGCATTATCACCACTGTGAATTAAGTAGGAAATCCTCTGCCTGTAATTATGTATATTTCAGCAAACTTTGAATTGCCTATTCACAATTAAAACAAATTATAATTCAAAAAATCCAAACCATTTTTACCACGTTTCTAGTCCTGAGATATATTTAAATTTTCAAATAACTAACTCATCATAGATAGTTTCAATCAATTGCAAAATTTATACCGAACCGCAGAACACATTATATATATATAAAACAATATTAAGAAAAAGAACAATAGTTCAGACCGAACAGATAAGATAGCGAGTTAATAAAAACGTAGTAAAGAGATTAACTTTTTAAAGTGATTTTAATCATTTGCCCGCGAGTAATCAAGTGCATTTATGTCTCCTTCACTTGTGTTTTGTGTAATACTAGTGTACGATGTAAATATAACAATGACTGACTGTGGGGGTCAAGTTTCTAAAATAAGGGTGACAAACGAGCCCTCATTCTACCTAATGGTAAGTGCTGTGGCCCATAGACATCTACATCTATACTCGAATAAGACCCAAAATGAAAATGCATTGTCACTCCTGATGAGGGCTTTGATGGAATGCCTCGTTTCCAGTATAAAAAGGTCTTCGGTTCTCTACACTCACCTTACGAAACACAGCAGCATTAAGCTGCTATTTTACGCTGGTATTCTGATGGAGCGAGATCTTTCTTCGTTACAGCCGATGTATTCATGCTATAATAATAATATAATTTTGGCGTGGCTCTGCCACGTTTACGACATTCACGTCTCAGGAAATAGTATTAATAAACAGAATTAAAACAACTGAAATTTAGTAATGAATTAAGTTTATTATCAGCACATTAATTAAAAATAAAAATAATAAATAAATAAAACAAAAATAATCTATTTATTACGTTTAAGAAAATTATTACAAAAAGTATTCCAACCAAACCAAAAAGTATAGCAACCAAATACTGCGGGAAAAAGACATTTATTAAGCAACATTCACCCAATAAAGAGTAATAAATATAGAATCAAACAGAGCCGGCACGATCTACGAGTATATAGGCAACTAAACTTTAGTCTAACTTTGTGAACTAGCTTTTAAGAAGTAGTCCTTACATGTTCAAAGAACTAAACTTTTAATGTTATGTTAGAAGTTGTATTGAACACATTATAGACATGTCGGAAGCAGAAATTGAGTAAAACTTATTTACTCAATTTGTGCTTAACGGGATGATATGGAACAGTGAATATTCTTACAGCGCCACAACACGGTAGTGTTTAGTAACTAAAGTAAAGTAAAAGTAAAGTTACAGCCAATATACGTCCCACTGCTGGGCACAGGCGTCCTCTCATTTCTGAGAGGTACTTAGAGCAAGGAAATGTCCGCCACGCTGCCCAATGCGTGTTGGTGAACTTCACATGTCTTCGAAATAATTTTTTCTTATTTTTTAGACATGCAGATTTCCTCACGATGTTTTCCTTCACCGCCGAGCACATTGTAAATCAGCACTTAAAATTGCAATTAATAATTTCATTGGTGCCGGCGGGAATCGAACCCGGGTTGCTCGCGTACTGTGAAACTTACAGCGAGCGCTAACCATCTAAGCTACCACGGTTTTTTATTTAGTATCTGATATGCAAGTATTTCATATATTCGTTTGTATATTCACTCGTAACAAATTTTTAGGTAGTACTAGTAGGACTCCTTTTCTGTCTCCGTCCAGATGGTACCTACCCAGAGGTACGGCAAGTATACGTGGTATAGCCATGCTACAGTTATATTATGACACGAATGGGTCAACTCGACCGAGGAAGGACCACGCTCTCGCAAAATACCAGCGTAAAATAACAGCTAAATGCTGCTGTGTTTCGTACGGTGAGTGTAGAGAATCGGAGACCTTTTTACTGGATGCATTCCATCGTAGTCCTCAGGGATGCTCAACGCATATACATTTTGATTCTTAATCGAAGGTAAATGTAGATATCTATGGGCTATAGCATCTACTTACCATCAGGTAGACTGTGTGCTCGTTTGTATCCCATTCTATAAAAAAAACCCCTATTAGATATTTCTGCCGCCAATAGCAACGCTTGTACTGTTATTTTCTGGTCTGAGGAGTATTGAGAGCTAGTATAATTATAGTGTAATTAGTCCTCAGAGGTGACAACGTATCTGTAGCTTTCTTTGTTTGAAGTTGGCTGCACGTGTCCATGGACTGCAGTAGCCATTTGTGTATATATGGCCTATAAGTGCGTTCGTCAATTAGCAGAATTAAAAATAAGTAAACTTACGACAAAATCAATAAAATAAGTGGTCTTGACTATCTTACATCTAAATAACGTCACATTAATATATACTATCCAGGAAAACTCGGAGCGGGTCGCTAGTCTTCAATTTAATACATTTCTGTCAAGTAACACTTCATTCTATTTAGTAGTTGTTTTAGTTCAGTTTTGTAATAATTGAGTATTACAGTCTAAGCTGTTATCCTAATAAATAACGTTTTGAACTGCAGCCAAACGCTTTCAAGCACTATTGATTCTCCATATTAATAGTCACACAGCTGAATCGAACGAAATGAGGTTTTAAGCAAAAACCTTGCAGTAAATAAACATTGAATCTAAAATAAACATTTATATGAGTCGTACAGAACTACGAACGCCATTACATTTTTCAACTACTTTTATCACTTTAACTTTATCTACACATTAATAATATATATAAAATTGAAGTATCGGCCAGTAATATCGAAATAACTGCCTCTAATTGAGCTCAGAGTGTCATACATGGCATTAAGACATTTGTAACATTTTTGTCTTTCTGTACTAATTTCAAAACTCTAATCTACGGAAATGGCTGAACCAATTGTGATGAAACTTCATGAACAGATATAGAGCAATGCCAAGGGCAATGGTGATCTAGACTATATTTTAACCGAAGACCAAAAAAGACAAAAATATTTTCGAAATTAAGTTGATCAAAATAGTCATTGATAACTCTAAATGACGACACATTATAAGATCGAAAGGTGAGGCCGGGATGGCTCGCTAGTTTACAAGGATTACATTGAATAAACCTATATACATTTATCTACTTTTTGGCCTTTTTCTCCAAATTATAGTATTATTAATATTAAATTCCTTATTATATATATTATAGTATATTTAGTCATCATTAAAAAGACGCTGCTGCCCATCCTCTGATTAGTTTCCCTCTGCCGCGTCTTCCGGCACCCACCGTGTAGTGGCGGTGTAAAATTATCCACTACAAACATCATTCCATACAATGCTGAGTTCTGGTCAAAAGGCCTTTAAGAAATGCCATGATAGTGTTCAGAGGGTCTTCATGAGCTGCAGTAGCCACTTGCCATCAGTTGGACTGTACCTTCGTTTCATTTTAATTATATAACAAAGAATTGTAATATCAAGTGACACACGAACTAACAATCTACCAGATACTGCTAAAATAATACCCTGGTACTGGCATCGGAAGTAGGTAAAAATAGTTAAACTTTAAAAATAAACATGCGTGGATGTCGTGGAACATACGGTTGGAACGAAGTTCCTTTCATAGTATATTATTATTGATAAACGTATTATATTATTGATGAACAAATACAAATAAATGAATTACTAACGCCTATTAAAATGAAGCGTCATTTAAAGTAAAATAATATTTCTTTCATGGCAAGATAAGAAAAAGTCCGAGGAAGATGGATATTATTCCATCTCGCTTCCTTGTAGCCCCCACAAAGGCCGTCTACACTATGTCAGAGAAGGCCGTGGCGAAAAAATGTTATACTTTTTGCCTAGCCCCCATCCGCCAAATCCGTACCGTCCGATAAAGAACTTCGTTCCAAAAAGAAAAAACGACATCAAACAAAATAAAAATAATAATATACATATATATTTTTATTAACCTTCTTTTGAAGTTGGCTAAAAGGGTGTACTCGTAAAAATCAAAGTCCTTGGCAAAGAAGCCCTACCATCGAAAAAAATATCAATAACATTTCTTGTTAACACTCTTTTAATTTTTTGTTATAATATATATTATGTATAAAATATATAATAAATATATAAAAGTAATGTGTAATTTGTTATTTTATTTTTCATTATAATTATATTGTGAATTAATTGTTTTTATATATTTCGACCATTTGTAAGTTATTGCGAGTTATTGTCTTTATTAGAAGTATATGTACCTACGTTTTCTACGAAATAATATATATTAATGAAGATGATTATTGAGGTGAACTATTAAACAGTTTGTCGCAATTATATTTATAATAAATATATCCTTTATTCAATCATTCATTCATTCCATATTACACCCTATCAAAACTCTCCTGCTGAACTCAAATGACTCATGGGGGTGGATAAAGAGATAATTTTATTTTATTAACTAAATTATTCTCTATTTATTGCAAATTTCTTCTCTTCTCGAATTTCTTGCAACTGTGGCGCCCCTTCAACGTTCTGGATAATCCAGCCTGGCGTAAACAAGATAGTACCACCGTCATCACAGCATTTTACGAAGTCACCTCGTAAGGTACCCACGGGAAGAAATAGGATTTTCTTACGCCACTCCAAACGGCTGTTATGTGTATTTTTTTTAATATGATAAGGGTGACAAGTAAGCATACAGTCCATTTGTGGTTGCTAAGGCCCATTTACATCTACATCTATCCCCGTTTGCGAATCAAAATGCAGATGCGTTGTCAGCCGTGAGGACTAAGATGGAATGCTTTTTTTCCAGTAAAAAGGGTCTCCGGTTCTCTACACTCACCATACGAAACACAGCGAGAGTGTGGTCCTTCCCCGGTCGAGCCAACCGATTCGTGATACAATTATTCAATTAACATAGCTGTAGCTCTACACGTGGCTCTACCACGTACCAAATGTATTTTATTAGATAATAAATGTGGTTATATCTTCTATCTACTTATTCCAATTTTTCGAAATAATAAATTATGTATGTATGTAAGATCTATTACGTAAAAGTGAAAGAAACAATTCAAACAGCGCAGTACATAACCCCTAGTCATATCATGCGGTAGCACTGCGGCAAATACAGCACGTAACGTCGTCGACACCAGTGCAACCGATTATTCGAGTGAATGGCACCTGCACCTAGTTTCAAAAACATTTATTTTCCTCGAGCTCAATAGACAAGCTTGATTATGCAATTTACGGCTAATAGCAATTTGAACTCTTAAATATATAGCTAGACTTTAGTACACGAAGTTTTTTTTAGTTTGTTTTTTTTTTAATTCTTTATAAGTGGTAGAGTCATGCTGCAGATATATTAGTAGTATAGTTGTAGCACGAATGGGTCGTATCGACCTGGAAAGGACCACGCTCTCACAGAATACCAGCGCAAAATAGCAACTTAAAGCAGCTGTGTTTCGTATGGTGAGCGTAGAGAACCGGAGACCCTTTTTACTGGAAACGAGGCATTCCATCTTAGTCCTCACGGGTGACAACGCATCTGTATTTTTATTCGCAAACGTGGATAGATGTAGATGTATATGAGCCATAGTAACCACTTACCATCAGGTTGACTGTGTGCTCGTTTGTGACCCTTATACTATATAAAAAAAGTTTGCGACTTCGCCTGGGTGCAGTTTACCAGAGTAGTGTTATTAATTTTTTACGTCATTTATAAACGCCAATATTTCTATACTATTATTACATAAAATATGCATGGATTAATCAAGTATTTTGAAACGAATACAGAAAAATATGTTTGACTACGTAGCAGTATGCAACGTTTTTATAGGTACCAGCATTTCTTTTCCTTTTACAGCTCATCAAAAGTCTACTGTTGAACATGTGCCTCCCTAATAAATTGCTTCATAGCGGGTATATTTGCCACAGTCTCGTTTGACGAGAAGCTAAAATTCCGCATTACCTTGGATTACCTTGTAACTGAAATAAAATACGTATTTCTCTGCTCGTGGTTTTTACTCAATAGTGGAATATCTAAGTACCAGTAATCCAATCATTTCAAATCCTTTGCGATATTATTTTGGTTGACAGATCCTGTCCAGGCAAAGCCGAGGTGAGTTACTAGTATTTAAATATTAATACCGCTTTTGTATCACAAAAATCATTTCCCATTAATGTTACAAGCATACAAAGTGCCGGTTGAGGTCGAAATGTTGTCGAATATTCATGAAAGTATTTTCATTTACATTCAGGTTTCCCGTTCACTATTCATTGCGAGTGACTCTGATATAATTCGTTACGGACGATGAAAGTGGTGTAATAAAGTAAAATTCGTATATAGCTCTTTCAAAAACTTCTTTATATATACCTTTATTTTCTTAACGTATTTACATTCTGTATATAAGATCTCTCCTTGCAGCTGCGTCATGTGACGAGTCGCCTACTTCCCTTTAAAATGTTCGAGGAGAGCGACAGTTAACACAGGTCACGACAGTCATACCTGTGAACAGATGTTGTTTGTGGGGACTGGTCTAGTGGATTTGCAACGAGTTTTATTTTTGTGTAATTTTATCAAAGAGCATGTTTTAATTACCTCAGGGGATTTTCCTTACATTTTCGTTTAAGAATATTGTACCATAAAATACACAATAAAAAAGAAGAAAGGACACTTTAGGAATTTCTTTCGCCATTTTCCGAACAGAGGGATCTCGTTAAGGAACAGTGCTACGAGTAGATTAAAAAGTGTGTTGACGTTTGTCAAAGAAATTTTATTTCTTACATCGGAAAACATAGTGTTCATTTTATTCTCATTTTCATTGCATTAATTTCTTCTATTTGTTCGGTTACATTATATTTTTTTTATCTTAAAAAACGTTACCCCCACACTAAGATTTTCTCCTGTGTCGTGGAGGCAGTTTACAAACATAAATTGCACGCGGACAAATATTCAGACCCGGAAAAATTATTTGTAGGCCATACAAATACTTGTTCCGTGCGGGGTTCGAACTGCGCTGACTGAACACCGCGCCATGCAGCCGATATATACTAAAAGAGTAACGAAAGAGCTCACGGTCCACTTGATGGTAAATGGATGTTATGGCGCATTAACATTTACGAGTGCGTATATATCGATTAAGAGTAAAAATACTGATGGATTGTCAACTCGGATAGAATACCTTGTAAAAAGGAGTAAAAAGGATCTCTGGTTCTCTACACAACTCTACATTATTATTTGTAAGTACGTTATTCTTTATCGTCGGGAAGGGACACCCTAGAGGAAAGTTTATCAACTAAATTAGTGATATATTGAAAACAACGCATCTGCAATTCCCTCCCTGGTGTTGTAGTTGTTCATGGGCGGCGGTAGTCACTTACCATCAGGTGAGCCGCATGCTCGTTTGCCCCCTCTCCTATAAAAAAAAAATTGGCCAGATTTAGAGTACCTTTAAGTGACGAGCATGTATGCGTAGGTATATAAATGTAAAGGAGGCGAGAGAGGTGTGTCAGGATCGTGCCAAATGGAAGTCCGTAGTCTCTTCCTACCACTCTGGGTGACAGATTTGAGTGTCTCTTCGTCTTCTTTATAAGATCGTAAGAGTCAGGAAGACGTCGTCACGGTTGCCAGACTGATTAATAAACACAATATCAAAACCTCTCACACCTTCGACTGGTTTAAACGAGATGGTCATATCGTTTTTAGGTAGGTTCGTTGGCTTTTAATAGCTATAAGATCCCACAAACACAAAACTGTGAAAATGGCGCCAAATTCGGTACAAACGATGATTAGGGTTGTCGGCTTTGCTGGTTGATGTCGAGTTGAGATCTGAACGGGTGCCAAGTTCTTTAAATCATAGCTAAAGCAATGAATAACAAATAATGCAAGTTTTATATCCATCTAAATTGTTTTATAAAATAAAACCAAAAAATAAGCTTGTATTACATATCATTATGTCAAACGTAATTTATTAACCGATAAAACTTATTTTTTTAAATCAATTGAAGAGCATTGTACATTCCTATAGCTCTATGGTCTAAGGAATCTTTATGAAACTTGGCACTCGTTCGAATGTATCGGTGTGTACCGAACTTTGCGCTTATATCACGTTATGTTTTTACATTTTTTTTTATTAATTGTTAATTTTCATTTATTTATTTTTTAATTTAAACTAAATATTTTTTAATTTAACATTCATATATTCGATCGAAGATGTACGTGTATGAAAAGACGGTTTGTAGAATTTTTATACATTGAATCACAACAAATTATTAGGTATACAAACGTTTGTGTGTATGATTTCATTGTTAAATATATTGAAAGACATGTGTCAATACAGTCATGATCATCTTCGTCATTACAGCGTCAAAGTCCACAGTTGAAAATAGACCTCCTCCATAGATTGCTTATAAGGAAAGTTAGAAACCAGAGATTTTTATTAAAGTTTTAATCAGAAAGATGCTACTTTTCATCTTCGTTTCCGTCTTACTCTGTTACCTCTTACGACATATTATGGTGTAATGAATTTAAATTCAGACTCATGTTTCTAGAATTAAACATTTTAAACAAATCTTATCAATTCCCTATGAAAACTGAAAATAAATTATATTTCAAAACAGAAGTTTTTAAAGTGATTCAAGTGTAACTCAATTGTAATTAATGCAAGTTTGACCGAATATAAAGTGCAAATAGATAAAGTTAACGACCACAAGGTCGCTATCGTGTGAAATAACGAGGTATTTTCGTTAAATAAATTCAGTCTGTTCAGATTACACTTCGATAGCTTGCGACGACGGGCTGATTGTAAAATAGATACGACACTATTACTAAAATAAAACTCTTTAAAGTTTTATTAGCTTTTTATATCTACTGCGTCCATTTTTTTATTTTGTGTACGTGACAGCGTTATCTGCAAAACACAACTTTCACAGACTGATGATAGAGATAAATTTACCACTGTGAGAATGTGAGATGCGAGGTAGACAAAATTTTACGTAGGTGAGTCACGCTCAGTCATTGTACGTCATACAATGACTGCAACATGAATGGGTCAGCTTGACCGAGCAAAGACTACGCTCGCACAATACTGGCGAGAAATAGCAGCATAATACTGATGTGATTTATATGGTGAGTGACGAGAACAATATCCTTTAGCCGGTAACAAGGCACTCCATCTCAGACCTCAGGGACGACATCGCATCTGATAATGACAAATGTTACCTACATTTGTATTTTGTGTGCCAAATCCTTCAATTACCAATAAGTTTATTAACTGCCAGCTCATGCGGTACTTTGAGGATCACCAGCTGATTAGTGACCGCCAATACGGTTTTCGTCGGGGTCGATCAGCTGGTGATCTTCTGGTCCACCTGACCCATAGATGGGCGGAGGCAGTAGAGTCCAATGGGGAGGCGTTGGCCGTTAGTTTGGACATTGCGAAGGCCTTCGATCGGGTTTGGCACAAAGCGCTTCTTTCGAAGCTCCCTTCCTATGGGCTTCCCGAGAAATTGTGCAAATGGATCACCAGCTTCCTTGCAGATCGGAGCATCAAGGTACATGACATAGACGGTGCATGCTCCGACTACAAGCCTATTAACGCTGGTGTTCCACAAGGCTGTGTGCTATCACCAACGCTGTTTCTTCTGCATATCAATTATATGTTGCAAACCAGTAACATTCATTGCTATGCAAACGCCAGCACTGGTGATGCTTTATACACCAGCCGTGCCAATATTTCTCGGGAAAACGCTGCTGAGTACCGGAACAAACTTGTGTCTGAAGTCGAGTCTTTGCTGAACAAAGTCTCGGAATGGGGGCGTCTAAATTTAGTTTTAAGACTAAATTTTAATTAACAAATCAAGTTATGTGCAATTCTTATTACTTTTATTAGAAAATTACATGATAGTGGTTTACATATCATTCCAAATATTAAAGAAAATGTTTAAGAGTTTAATCAGTTCGTGCTCAAAACCAATATCGCGTGATGTGAAAATGCATCGGCTGTAAAACTAGCCATACAAAATTATTTCAAAACATGCTAACATAAATGGGATTTCTGAACTTTATATTATTAGTTAGATATTTTTAGAAGAAGGTGTACCCGAAAAACTTAATTATTTTAATTTTAATTGAATTAGATCACAACAGTAACATAATTTAGTCTTATTATGCGCGCAAAATGATAATTTAAACTTTTCTATATCTCTTAATAAATTGCCGTGGCAAGAAAAATGCAAATTATGTTGACGTTGAATTGTGGAATTTTATTCGATGCATTATTATGTGATCACAACATAATTACATTTTATCAAAATCAATCCAGTAGTTTATGTTATTAAAAAAATAACTTAAAAAATAGCCTACTTACTGAATGTTATATCATGAATAATATTTAATAATCTGTATTATTTACTCATGCAGGTTCAGAGTGTGGTTTCTGGTAGTTATTTAATGCTTCCTATTTTTTGTCACTTCCTACTGGGATGCTTATAGTGTGGTCCTTCTGGATCCAAATCAAGCTTCTACGTAAGTTCTCTTGTAAGTTGAACGTGTAGTAAAATAAAAAATGACTTATTTCTATTCAAAAGACCAGCAATGTACCTGCAATATTCCGGTGTTACAATTGTTCATGGGCGTCGGTCGATATTTACCATCAAGTAAACCACATGATTTTTGTCACCTCTTCTATAAAAAAAAAATTAAAAAGTATCTTACCATTGCATCGTTGCGGGTCTATCTGTGCGTGTAGGATGGAGAAGCCTGGTGCAATAATGGCGGGTAATGTTCGTGAGCGCAGGAGCGGTGGAGGTGCGCGATGGCTGCCGCCACCGAGCGCCTCAGCAGCCGCAGCTGCGGCAGCCGCCGCACTGTAAAAAAAATTAAAATAAATTAATTGACAAACACATCAAGCTATTTATACAGTTGTCATACGTGGTAGAGCAACGATGCAACTATATTATGTTTGTATTACGAATGGGTCGGCTCGACCGGGATATGACCACGCTCACACAGGACGCCAGCGTTTCCTATTGTGAGAGTAGAGAACCGGAAGAGAACCCGAAACCCTTTTTACTGGAAATGAAGCATTCCATCTTAGTCCTCTGGGGTGACAAAGCATCTGCATTTTGATTCCTAATTGTGCATAGATGTTGATGTCTATGAGCCACGGCATCTGCTTATCATCAGATGGACTATGTGCTTAGCTGAAAAAAAAAACGGTTCAACAAACAAACGGCTGAAAAAATCATCCCGGCCACTCCCAACAGATTAAAGCCATCTACGCAGGATAGGGTTATAGTACCCGAGTGTATAGATGTTTCCTATTATCTCGGTCTCCTCTTTGTGCGTTGCTTTAATCATGGTTAACTGTTAAAATAAACAAATAATGCATCCAATAGCGTTTGACTCGGCGCACCGCCCGATGGTGTGAGGTGACGTGAGCGCCGCGGGGGGGGGGGGGGGGGGGATGCTGCTTCCCGGCTTTCGGCCTCGTGGGCTAGCAACAGTAGCTTGACTGCCGCAGCTCTGTCGACTAGTGGTATTGTTTGCGACCGCTGGATCCGTTGCGCGCGGCCAGTTTTGGTTTTGATTGTCTAGAATTTTAGTAATTGTGCACATGTAATTTACTATCGAAGATTTGAATCTCTTTAAGACGGCCTCGAATGCAGTGCAGTTACTGAAACAGCGTGGTCGCGTACCGTATAACCTCTAAATAGTGTCGGTTTTTGTTAGCAAGTTTATGCAACAACGAGGAGTTTTGTTTAGTCTACAAAAAGAGATTGTCTGCGCGGACCGGGTCGGTTAATTGTTTTGGAAGTTAATATTGATTGCGATCAACGTCCGGTCTTTGAAGCGTGTGGAATTTACTATTGCAGTTTTTTAGCTAGACTCGTGAGGTCGCTTTAAGATCGCTTCTATTTTGAGTTATCATTTTAGTGAGTTTACGCGATAAGGAGGCCTGTCTAAGTGTTGAGTGATTAAATTAACTTACCTTTGTTTGCAAGTAATTTACGTCAATTTGTATAGTGATTGCATTTTAAAGCGCATTTGCAATATTTAATTTGCTTGTGTGGCCTGTTAATATCGTACGAAAGAATTTTAGTTTCTTGTGTGGAACGCTGAACTTTGTGACCCGAGAGAAGGTCGCGTTCGGTTTCTAGAAGTAATTTGTTGCTAAGTGAAAATGGTAGTTGAACTTTGATCGAACGTTCATTAGTTGTGCCGTGTGTCACGTGTTTGATTACGATTAACGGGGATTTAGTTGAGTTTGAAGTTAATTAAATGTACATTAACCATATTGAATTAAGGTCTAGGTACAAAGCGGTTTGCGCCGGCTCAGCCGAGATATGAACGAAAGAGCTGTTGGTCCTGCGCATAGAAATAAAAGACGAACAATTCGTGACTTTAAAGATCAATTAATTTATATTAATTTATTAAGTTAGAGATTGTGTACTGTAAAACAAGACAATGCCGATTTATATCGGTAAATAATTATTGTTATATATAAGCAAAATTTATCATATCTTTATATAGGTAAACAGATAGGCGGTTGACCTTTTTAAAAATATCAAAAATTACTATAATTATAATAACTACCATAATTAACTGCAGTACCAAATATAGGAGAGTCAAATCCACGCTCTTTTATCAAGCTTGTATATCATGAATAGTCTTATGAAAACGATACTGATAGATAATATATTGTGAAGCTCATGTGAGAATAAATATTTGTTTAAAATTTTCTCGAAGGGATTCGCGCGGTTTTGAATTGTAAATTGCACGTATCTATTGCCCTTCTCTGTAATACTAAAATTTTCTCAATAACCGTCGCTTTACCCCAAAGCAAGATTTCATAACACATAATACTATGAAAATAAGCAACATATAAATTTTTGCAGTTTCAATTTAAGTTACAATTAATCATCATCATCGTCATTACAGCCTTTCACAAGTCCACTGCTGAACATAGGCCTCACACAAAGAATGCCACAAAGCACGGTCCTGAGCCACCTGCATCCATCGACTTCCTGCATATCTTACCAGGTCGTCACTCCATCTAGGGGGAGAACGCCTTACACTTCATCCGCCGGTACAAGGCCGCCACTCGAGAACCTTTTTTTCCCATCGGTTGTCGGTTCTTCGAGCTATATAGCCGGCCCATTGCCATTTCAGCTTACTAATCCGTTGGGCTATGTCGGTCACTCTGGTTATACTGAGGATATCCTCATTTCTAAGTTTATCACGCAGAGAAACTCCGAGCATAGCCCTCTCCATAGTTCGCTGAGCGACCTTGAGTTTCCTCATCCGGCCAGCAGTGAAGGACCACGTCTCAGTTCCATAGGTCATCACTGGCAATACGCACTGGTTGTACAGTCTCGTTTTCTCGTTGAGGTATACATAAAGAGAAGATGTGCCGTAATTTCCCAAACGCTGCCGAACAGAGTTGAATCCGTCAATGACATAGTGACAAATTGTACTCCTGGGACTTCTGTACAATTTGCCGAAGGGTATGTATGTGGTCTATGGTGCTAAAGCCCTTTCGGAAACCGGCTTGTTCGGGAGGCTGGAAATCGTCAAGTCTGCGCAAGAGACGATTCGTAATGACTCTGGAAAACAGCACGTAGACGTGGCTCAGAAGGGAAATCGGTCTGTAGTTCTTCAAGAGAGCGTTGTCGTTTTTTTTGAAGAACAAGACCACCGCACTTCTGCTCCACGCCTCGGGTGTAATGCCACCATGGAAGACGGAATTAAAGAGCTTCTGAAGGACTTCAAGTACCGGTTTTCCACCCGCTTTCAGAAGCTCCGCTGTAATTCCATCCTCGCCTGGGGCCTTGCCGTTTTCAAGGTGCTGGAGAGCCATTCTAATCTCGCTCAGACTGACGTCCGGGATATCATCGGAATAATGTCGGACAAGACTCGCTCTTGGATCGCCTCTACTTGGAACTGCAGTTAATTATAGTAATAATTATAAGTATAGTAATTTTTGATTCTTTTAAAAATATCAACCGTCTATCTTGTTACCTATATCTATAAAGATATGATAAATTTTGCTTATATATAACACTAATTATTTACCGATATAAATCGGTATTGTCTTGTTTTACAGTACAAAATCTCTAACTTAACTCTAATTTAAAAGAAAAACTTAATAAGTTAAATCTATAAAGTCACGAAATATTGTTCGTCTTTTATTTCTGTGCACAGGACCAACAAACAGCTCTTTCGTTCATACCCCGACTGAGCCGGCGAAAACCGGTTTGTACCTAGACCTAGACCTTTACTCAGTATGGTTAATATTATTTGTTCACTTTTTTAATGTTTATTTTAACAAAGTGTAACTCTAAAGATATCATATTTTGTACAAATACGTTAAGTATATAAAAACTTGCAAGCATAATATTATAAATATATATCCCTCAAACTATAAGAGACCATGGTTACGAGCTTCGTCAACATATTGAATTATTTGTTAAGTTGTTTTAAATAAAACTAAAAGAACACAATTAACTAGAAAGACAAATATTGTTCAATCCTCTCATTAACTTACAGCCTAGGCCATTAATATGACGGCGACGTTTGACACACGCCCCGGTCGTAAAAAATGGCCTAGGCTGGATGTACCGCCTGTTAATAAGTAAAAACCAGAAGCTCCGAATAATAGTGATTGAAATAGGAACGGACTTTGTGAAAAATACGAAAGCAGCTATCAAGTAATATCAGTAGCCAAAACCTTATTGCATCTAGGAGCGTATGAAAGTCATATTTATCTTTAAATGTATTCCCCTATTATTGGATTAAATGTCCGCGGCTTTTGCAGGCGTACCTCACCATATAAACTAGTTTAATGTAACTTTGTTTAGCTGTAATTCTAGTTATTGCTGGGAAATTCCAGATGTAACGAAAGCATTTAGCAAAAAATGGATTTAAGTAGGAAAAACGCATTTCTACTAAATACGGGTTTTTATTGTAACATTATGATCTAAGCTCGTTATCGAAAAACGACCAAGTCAGTTGTGAATCAGGCTGGATAATAAAGCGTCCCCGTTATATTAACGGACTAAGCTGTTAATTATTTGGCGGATTAAACAATCGGTCGAGGATATATCGATGTTCTGGAATGCATAAATTTAAAATAATTATCTAATAAAAGCATTATAAAATGATGTTTTGAATAAAATCGGCATCTTTTTCATGTATATTATAACCCCTTCCCACTGAAATATAATTTATTTATTTGTATTTGTAATTCATCATTTAGTTTTGGGCTTAGGTATTGGGTTAACATTCCACATAAAACATTCAAATTATATTTTTTTAATGATTCTATATTAACAAATATAAAATATTATTAAATTAAAAAATATAAAATATTATTAAATTAACAAATATAAAATATTATTCATATTTATTTCATTTTAACGATTTTATATTAACAACATTTTCTTTAATAATCCTAAAACGTTAAATTTTTCTAGTGTATATACAATGTATATAATAAGAAAATTTGTAAATAGTACTGAAACTCGTAAATTTTATAATTATTTTCTCGTACGGTCAAAGCAACACCACTGTATCAAATCGCAGTGCTGTTTGTAATTAGCCATCTTTGTATAATAATCTTGAACTTGTTTACAAAACTATATTAAAAATGTGTAACATTAGTTAATAAACGGCTACTAGGGATGGTGTAATCTCTGGTGGAAAATCAAAAAATACATTCAAATTTCAGATCTGTAACTAATTTTGCTTCGAGCTATAAATCGACTACATACGCAGGGGTATACGGACATACGAAGAGAAAAACAGACAGTGATATAAATAGGGCTCATTTCTAGCTTTATTAATAAAAATGTTACAATTATAATGTTTCCTTATATTTGAAACAGCAATTACTATTTGCGCTATGACTGCTAGATGTTAATATTGATCTTCCAGATCTTGTACAACATGATGACGCATTGATAGAGCAATTTTTTCACTATTTTAATAGTAACAATTTGTAACACCTAATTTGGTCACTTTAAAGTACATTTCAAGGATAATGTCAGATTATCCTTGACATAATTAAGCTTGGATTTAGATGTAATGAATCATGACATCTAAAGCCCAGCTTCTCTTCATAGTATAACAAAGTCGCTTCCCGCCCTCTGTACTCTTAGATCTTTTAAACTGCTGTACCGATTTTGATATAGTTTGCATCAATAGACAGAATAAAAGAGTGGAAAGTTTATATGTATAAAACATGCATATTATATATAATATAATTCTTCTGTCCGTGTGTATGTGACTGATATCCTCCTAAACGGCTGGACCTATTTATGATGAAAGTTTGTGTGTGATTAAGTTAATTAGAGAATAGCTTAGATACACAATTAGACCCAGTAGGTGGCTTAGTTGTCCAGATCTACAAATCAACCATGCGCAGCCGGATCGCATCGGTAGTTTTTTGATAAAAGTAAGTGTGAGTGTTGGCAGTATAAGAGATTCAATCATCCTATTGCGTCCCGTGGATATCGTAGAAGGATACCATAAAATGTCAGAAAAATACTATGCTTTCCGATAGATGGTAGCTTAACCATTCCATTCACGCCAGACGTAGAATAACCAGACCGGTGACGTGGAGCACCGTCGAAGGTGCAAGACGTTTGGTACTGGGATCGTTTATCTGCCGACCGAAGTGTGATGGTTAATGGAAATTTTGTTACCTCCTTTGAGCTGATGAAAAAACCAAGAAAAAAAGAAGTGTAACAAACGAGTACACATGTTAGGTGGTTAGCTAAGAGACATTTATGCATATTCTCAATTAGAATCTAAATACAAATGCGTTGTCACCCCTGAGGTATAACATGGAATGTCCCGTTACCAACGAAGGGTCTCCGGTACTTGTCACTCACCATGTGAAACAGAAACAGAAACTGTTTTATTCAATATAGATTATAAATAATACTTACTGAAAGTCACTATTTTATTTTATTACCACTGGTTCGGAAAAAAACCTCTGCCCTGGGAAGAACCAGAAAGAAACCCAGCGGGACTTTAAAAAAAAATACGCAATTAACAACACAAAATAAATCAGAAACAGCTTGGTAGCGATCACTCCATTCCCAGGGGTTATTAATATACATTAATTTCTCAATATTATAATAACCCTTTATATACAAACGTTCAATAAAGTTTTGAACTTTTGCTGCGTAACATAGCAGCATTATGCTGCTATTTCACGCTAATATTCTGTGCAGACTCGGTCCTTTCCCAGTTGAGTTTCCCATTGGTGATACAGCTGTAATACGCTGCTTGGCTATTCCCATTAAAAATGTTTCGTCCCATAATTTGTCAGTTCCTCGAGCTTAATTTACTTTTGGTGTAAATTTCGTATTAATTTAATTTTTAAGTATGCCGATAATGTTACCACTAGTTACTGGTTGATATCAAGTACAAAAAGTGCCTTTCAAACAAAGCCTTTCTATGTATAATAACTTTACAGTTCATATTTACTAATTTAAGGTATATTTAGTACATCATTGAACTTTTAATGAATAAAATCATTTCTTTAGTTACTTTATTACGAAAATGTAGTATTGTAAGTCATCAATATCTCAAATTACTTCATTACCATACAGCGTCCTAAGTCAACTGCTAAACGTAAGGCTTACTAAGAATGAACCAACTGGACACGCATTTCGTGTCAGACTTGCCCTACTCACTGTGCTCGGCTGTCATGTGTTTAATCTTGTGGTAAAATTTGGGTTTAGGATTTTCCGTAATCAAAGCTTCATCTGGACTTTACCCTTCAATCAGCAGAGTGCACCAAGTGGAATGAATGTTGGCACTTGGAGAATAAAGCTGGCAATGTACTACAAATGTGCCGAAATAATTTATTTATATTAGTATAGTTTGTACTTTGGTGCTGCAATTTCACAAAAGTAAATAATAATAGGACCACAAAATAGCAAACTATATTTTTATTCCATTCAAAATTTAAACCTTAAAGAAAATATACAATGCAAGATTTTTGATTTATCATATATATTTACTATATTTTGTGTATCTAGTCCATATTCACAAAAATAGTTTGTTTTGTGTAATAATATGATATTTTGTACATAATTTCTGGATCAATATTACTTCGCTCGTCCGTTGTTACTATTCTTATATTTTGGTGTTATTTAAATGAGTTACCGAATCCTTCTAATTAGGTGTTACAGCGTTACCAGTATCATTATTTTGTTTATTATTTAGAGGTAGTTTTTCAGTACTATTTGCATGTAAACTACTATCTGTAGTAGTAGTAGTAGTAGTGGTACTATTGGACTCTAATGTTACCGTATTGTTAAATTTATCGTTATTCATTCTTCTGCCGTCGCCGTCTTTTAGATCAATAACAACAGGATTTGAACTTGTATCTGATGAAACAGTAGTTGTTTGATTTATCAATTCACACGCCTTTCTTTGAAAGGGAGGACCTTAAAGAAAATATTTTATTAAAAACTATTTATTAACTCAGACTATGAAGATAATTATTAGATTCCAGAAAAAAAAATATGTTTCGGGTTTACGTGAAGTCCCAAGGTGGTTGATTTTAGCTAAATAGATCAACGGTAAATAAAATGTTTTTGTCCAGCATTATTACAAGATTACATATATACATAAACACTCACGCCTGTCACCCAGAGGGGTAGGCAGAGATTATGGACTTCCATTTGGCACGATCCTGACACACCTCTCTCGCTTCCTCCACATCCATATACCTACGCATACACGCTCGTCGGTTAAAGGTACTCTTGATATGGTCCATTTTTAATATATCGCCAATTTGGTCGATAAACTTTCGCCTAGGGCGACTCTTCCCGACTATGCCGTTCACCTCTGCAACATAGATTTGCTTTGTCACTCTTTCCTCATTCATTCTTTCTACATGGCCAAACCACCGAAGCATTCCTTTCTTAATCCTGGTCACAACATCATCTTGCAAACCACACTCTTCTCTTATTAAACAATTTCTCACTCTGTCATTCAGCTTCATCCCTAACATACTCCTATATATTACAAGATTGTAAACTTAATTCTTACAAATATATTTTTTTTAATTTAAGGGATAGAGTGCTATGCAATATTTATGTAAAATAATATTAATGTATTGATTCCACCATTCGTCTAAGCAGTATTAATACTACTACACTGATTTAAAATATAATAAACAATTACATAAGGAATCTAATATATTTTATATAAAAATCTTAAGTATTATTGAAATTCTTACCAACAAAAATATTATTTAATCCAGGTATATGAACACTTCCGTCACCAACACCTAAATCTACGTGAGTTTGACCAATATTAGATATACCTGTGGCATCTAGGTTGAGAGTACCATTACCTAGAATCAAATTTGCCCATTATATTTTTCCTTTAGTTGCGTAAATGTAAATAAACTCTGTATAGTCTATTTAATACGTGGTAGAGCCATCACGCTGCAGCTAGTTATAGTTGTAGCACGAATGGGTCGGCTCGACCAGAGAAAGTAGTACTCACGGCATACAAGCGTAAAATAGCAGCTTAATGCTACTGTCTTTTGTATGGTGAGTGTAGAGAACCGGAGACTCATTTCAGTGAAAACGAGACATTCCATCTTAGTTCTCAGTGATGACAACGCATTTGCATTTTGATTCTTTATCAAGGATTAATGTAGATGTGCCACATCAACCTATTTACCATCAGGTGGACTATGTGCGCGGTTGACACCCCTATCCTATAAAAAAATCTGTCTCTCATTAAAATGTTAATTAAAATATTTTAAGAATAAAATACAAAACTGATAAAAACCAATTGTGCACGCCATAAGCGCATTAAAAAAATTAGGTATAACATAATTATACGAATTTTTTTTAAAGTAGTTTAAATCACATAAGTTTTCACTATTAACCTTATTATACTTATTTGTAAGGCTCCGTGGCTTAGCAATGAGTTGTTGCGCTGGGTGCCGCGGGTTCGAATCCCGCACGGAACAAGTATTTGTATGGCCTACAAATAATTGTTCCAGGTCTGGATGTTTGTCCTCGTGTAATTTATATTTGTAAA
This sequence comes from Parnassius mnemosyne, assembly GCA_963668995.1. NCBI lineage: Eukaryota > Metazoa > Arthropoda > Insecta > Lepidoptera > Papilionidae > Parnassius > Parnassius mnemosyne. The sequence goes on along the minus strand of CAVLGL010000093.1, from coordinate 47,893,898 downwards.
CTGCCTCCACTGTGGTAACCCCACGTTTTTTTTAAATAATTTTAAAAAATCCAATAGTTTTATGTCAAACTTCAATTAAAAAAAGTTGCAAAGAGTGCACGACTCATAATGCTCATATGATCATCAAATCATCATTTTGGTCACTCCATAAAGTCCAAGGCGTTTTTGAGTAATAATACATCCTACTTACTTTTAGTACGTAGTACTATTCTATGCTTTTAAAATATTGTAATCAAAGTCTGTGATTATTATAATAATCTTAATTATAATAATAAAGTATGTATCAAATTTGGTTTTTCGAATAAAATATTTGTACAGCGATCATTTTGAGGCGCTGCAAACAACCGATACAGTATCCACCCACGACGGCAGCTGAGGTCGAAGTGAGTGAGAGAGGCAGTGTGCAGTCTATTTAATAAAATAAATTATTACAAGGTTGCTTAAAACACCGAAAATTTCGGCATTTCTACGCTGAAAAAATTAATTTTAACAAACCAAAGGAAAATTATACTGCCATTTACATTCCATTATATTTTCAAAAGTTATCGTGTTTACCACTCCATGCAGACTTGATAAATCTACACCATAAGCCACTAAAACCACTCTTTTCATGTAAAAATAGCAATTAATCAATTTAAAAGAATATTTATAAGTTCAACAATTAATTATCTTTCTGACAATGTGCTTTTTATATCATTTGTATTTATGTTCAATATGATTGTTATATACGATTTTATGCAACAAAACGTTGGAATCTTGACTTTTAGGCGCTAGTAGAACATACTTACATGTTTTGCGCTTAAGGCATGCAATACAAACAAAATAAAAATTACAAGTGTATGTATGAATAAAATTTTTCAATTGTTTTACTTTTATAAGCAGGTTATAATTTATTTGATTAATAACTTTTTTTCTGACAATTGGAAAATCAGCTCTAAAACAAATGTTATTACCAGTCTCTCCAAATTTAAGTTTGACGTCCGTTTCACCAATTGCACTTATTCCATGCGCATTTACTTTCAAATCAACATTTTTAGGCAGAGGCTCACATTTAACACTATCTCCGTTATAATTCGAGAAATTATTGATGTTCAAAATATCACTCCGATCCCCCTTTTTCTTTTTCTTATCACGTACTTCTTTTAATTTTGTTTCCAACTGCAAATATTAGTATAATTAAATATTTTAATAAATTCATTCATTTAAAAAAAATAATACATAACACTTAGGAAACTAGTTATTATTGTAGCTTATTAAACCTTACCATATCTAACAAAACGTCTTTTTGCTCCATAAACGCTTCATCGACGATGTCATTTCGCCGTTTTGTATTTAATATAGGTTTTACCACAGGTGGTGTGCCGCTTGAGATATTTACTGCTGCATAGTTTGAAACGGATTTTGATATTATAACCTTTAAGAAAATTATTACAGTGAAAATGTAAGATTCCATTACTGCTAAACAATAATAATAAAAATTTCATATCTGACGGTTTTAAGTTCAAAGGTAAGTAATAAAAGTAAGTAATAAAACAAAAAAGAAGAGATAATTCAAGTTTTTAAATTATAAGAGTATTGCTATCAAACAGCGAAATCAATAAGTGATTAATAAAACCATAAAAACCCTTTTAACGTAATCAATATTTAAAATTTACTTTCTTAAAATTTTACGGCTGATTAAGGAAGTCTGACGTAGCAAAAGAAATTAAATAAAATTCGTTATAAAAGAAAACGATGTAAAAATAATATTAGGTACTTACGAAAATAGCGAGATGAATATGCGTAAGTGCCATTTGTGCGTTATGGTGTTTCAGTTGAAATCAGAATCGATAAGCAAGGAGTATTTCGGAAATTTTACGACCCGATTCAGAAATCGACGTTTATAAATAAATACAATTTAAGTGAACTTCATTGCCTCACTGCAACATGCTTGTGGAGTACGCAGTAACGCATTTGGACGAAAATAGGAACAAATTACGATGCGACACTCAAACGCGTCATAAAATTAGTTGTAATCTCAGCAACATTTTCGTGCTCGTAGATCGTGCCTATAAACTTTATGATGTCGAGAAACATTACTATTTTAAACTTTTTATAAATTTTATAATATATATAATATTAAAATTTTAGTTTATTTTGGCTTATTCCTGTTCAGATTTCAACAATTTTTAATTATTAAACACCTTTATAGCCATAGACTTTGATTTCTGCCATTTTAGGAATAATGTTCGTAATAAACATGATTCACAGACAGATTAGTGACAGCTGTAGCAAAACGGCTTGCATCTTTGACGCTGCTCTCTTTTGCCGATCTGGATAGTTTTAACTGACTTATGATGATAAATGATGATTATTGTTGAAGGAAAATAATTTTCGGTAGATGTAGAGGTTTTCTTTAACATAAGAGTGACAAACAAGCCAAAAGTTTGCCTGACATACATAACACATATTTTTTTAATAAAAAATGCTCGCAAACATAACAGTTAAGAAACCTCGGCCAGTAAAATTTATTAGCTGCAATCAGTATGTTTTCTTTGTCTAGTTTGCCTAGGTATTAAATATTATTTTTGAGATGGTTATTTTACTATTTTTCAGATAATTTCTTATATTTTATGTACTTTGCAAATCAAATATTAGAGTTTTTTGACTACCGCAAGATGAAATGGGGCTTATTGTTTCCATCATATCGAATTAAAAAACAATATTATTATAAGTTTTAAAAGAAAATTCAATTTAATTTAATTGTATTCTAATCGTTTCAATAAAAATGTTACAACATATCTAAAGACTACAGAATTCGTGCAAGTCAATGATCTACTAAAAGAGTAAATTTGAATTTATCTTTGATTCTCAAGCGATCACTTGATATCATAAGTACCTTCTGCAATATTTTATTGCTTAGCCCCAAATATTTATTTTTATTACGTTATCCTAAAAGCTTAAATCTACGTACGAGTACTATTATAAGATATGAGAGATAATGATGATATGGTACAATAAAATAATATAAAAAGACTTAAAATATAAACAGACGTATAGGCAATTCAACTGGTTCAAATATATATCACGATAATGTTGCAAATCGTTTTCCGTAGGTTTTTGCAATTACGAAATCCGACTGTAAAATCCAAATCCCATAAACCGCTAAATTGAAGTTGTGAAACAGGGTGATTTGATTTGTGCTGAATTTCAATCGACCGTTTATTCTTATTGCTTGTGTCATCAAACGATTTGTACTTTGTAAACATTGAGCCTGTTTTTTTCTTAATTGGATTATATTTGAATATAATTTTTGTTTCTTCCAACAATCTCTCATACTAATAATACATTTGAATTTAGATAATGCTGGTGAAACTCACTATACTGATAGGGACCTTGACAGGAGTAATATGCCGGGACACAAGAGCAACTAAACCAGTGCCAGCTATAAGTAATTCGCTTGTCAATTTTGGTAAAATTGATATTTCATTTTATATGAACGATAAACAAAGAGGTAAGTTATATATTCTTTATATTTAAAATAGCATGTATAAACAAACATAATTAAACTTTACAGTGGTCGAGCCACGCGGCAGCTCTTGCTGTCGCATGGATGGGCCGGCTCGAACCGGGGTGGTACCACGACCTCACAGAATACCAGCGTGAAGTAGAGGTTTACCTCTGCGTTTCGCTTGATGAGTGCAGGTGGCCGGAGACCCTTTTTACTGGAAATGAGGCATTCCATCTTAGTCCTCACGGGTGACAACGCATCTACATTTTGATTTGTAATAGAGGATAGATGTAGATGTCTATGGGCCGCAGCAACCACTTACCATCAGGTGGATTGTGTGCTCGTTTGTCACGCTTATCCTATAAAAAAAATATATTTCCGACTGGCATTACTTGCAGTCAAAATTTACTGACTAGAAGGTTTTTAATTTAAATACTTATTAGTCACTTGATACAATTTGAATGCAAATATACTTTTTTCGATCACCTCACACCTAAGTATATTATACTTTCTAAAATATATCAAAGCCATATTTAGCCATTAATAATATAAATTTATTATTCGTACCAACCATATTGCATTACGTAACTTATATTATTATTTTGTGAAATTAATCAATAACGTTTAATTTAAATTGTATTAAATATTAAATAGACAATGTTACCTTTTTAGGTGCGTTAACGAAGAAAGATTCATTCTTACATCCATCTAGTTCATTTTTCCCTTCACAACATGATTCCCCAGTGGAAGAAACTTGCCCTTGCTCAAGTCTTCGGGGCATGAAGGATCCTTTTCTGACCCATCCTTCAGAAATACTTAACAAAATTTTGATGAGTAACGACTTATTCTCCTTTAACAAAGATCTTATATCATCTACTTTGTGTTGTGATTCTCACGAAAATATTCAAGAGGATGGATTTTTTTTTGAATTTTCTCCAAAGCAAAACCAAATGATTGCAAATCCGATTCAATCAAATAATTTACTATTGCCGTCATTAATGAAAGTGCTGCAAAATATTTTTCCGCGAAGACCGATTCTACCCTCAGAACCCATAAAATCAAAGACGATTGATATATACTTGCTACCAGAAAAAAAGACTTTAGCATCTAGAGATGCTGAAATATTTTTGAAAAAGAAACCAGACATACATGCAGTTGGAGATAATGAGATAAAAGAAGATATCAAAGTTGTTAATTTAACACCAGCACTATCAAATAAAGCTTCAGTAAAAAAGGACCTAGGCAAAAACGAACAACAAGAAAAAGAAAAGCTTCCTGATTCGGGAACCAATATGGTTTATGTTTCTACCAAAAACCCCAATACAGTATGAGTTAACAAACCTACTTTTGTTGCGAAAAATTGTATATTATACTAATTGCTAAAGTAAATGGATTTCTAAAAGTATTAACAAATATTATCATCGTGTTATCGATTATTTTAGTTAATATATTTAGGTCTTTATAAATTTAAATAATTTTCAAGTGACTTGTAAAAAATTTGGAGTTAATTTAGGAGGTACTTATATTAATTTACCGTTCTACTTACTTAATACAGGATCTTATTGTTACTTGATTAAGTTCTCAGGGGAAGTACCTAAAAGCAGTACCTAATATCCTATTAGGATCTATTATAATCCAGTATTTGATTACTTATATTATAACTACTTGATGATAAGAGATAATGCAGCCGAAAATGGTAAAAGGCATTAATTAGCTCATCTGAATAATTGAATAATCCCTCTCCGCGTAATAGCCTATTACGCAATATAAAGGGCATTGGGTTATTAACAATTTTTTTTTGTTATAATAGCAATGTACGGACCGTGAACTCAAAAAGATGTAAGTTCGAATACGCCATTCGACTTCTGTCGTGAACCTCTCCTAACACAAGCATTTTCAGCTTACCAGTAATGGGTAAAGGGAATATTAGTAACGTTTTAACATTATTTGCGGTACCTCATCATCATACATGCGGGACATCTTCTTGGCCATTAAATTCAAAAGAAGCAATCTAGTAAAGAAATTTAAGGTTTTTTTAAATATCAGTGTTCCGTAGTTATAGGTGAGCCAACAAAAATAACTGAAACATTATTTTGAAAAGGAGGATGAACGTGTCGCGGATTGAAACATTTAGAAATTACAAGAACAGTACGGCAGGCTAAAGATTACATTACTATGTTACGTGAGGTAAATACCAATCATTCTAATCCCCAAAATCTCTCGGAACAAGAAAGGTTAACGTTCAGGCAATACTTAAATCGCCAAGATGTCTACTCACAATATTAAAGATTGTAATTTTTTATTTATAAACAAAACAGATAAACGTTTAGGTACTTTGATGTGTACCAAGATTTCATCATCATCATCACAGCCCTTCACAAGTCCACTGCTGAACTTAGGCCTCCCCCATGGAATTCCACAAAGCACGGTCCTGAGCCACATCCTGCATGTCTTGACCAGGTCGTTACTTCATCTAGTGGGGTGTCGCTCTACACTTCGCCTGCCGGTACGAAGCTGCCACTAGAGAACCTTCCTTCCCCATCGGTTGTCGGTTCTTAGAGCTATACGGCCGGCCCTTTGCCACTTCAGCTTACTAATCCGTTGAGCTATGTCGGTCACTCTAGTTCTACTGCTAATATCCTTATTTCTGAGTTTATCACACAAAGAAACCCCGGTTTACGCATGTGTATGTATATGAGGAAGAAGATTTTTTATAGGATAAGGGTGAAAAACGAGCACATAATCTACCTGATGGTAAGTGGCCCATAGACATCTACATCTATCCTCGAACAAGAATCAAAATGTAGATGCGTTGCCACCCCTGAGGACTAAGACGGAATGCCTCGTTGCCAGTAAAAATAATATTCGGTTCTCTACACTCATCATATGAAACAGCAGCATTGACCTGCTATTTTACACTGGTATTCTGTGAGAGCGTGGTCAAGCCCCCGGTCGAGCCAACCCATTCCTGCTACAACCATAACATAGCTGCAACATGGTTCTACCACGTATAACAAGACTAAGTTTAATCGAGATAAATGCGTGCTCGCTTGTCACCTTTATTCTATACTAGCTATTTCCCGCGAATTTTCCCGCGTGTAATGTAGGGTTTTAATCTTTCGCGGAACCCTAATTCTTGTTCTAAAATAAAAATAGCCTAAGTTACTCCATATAACATCAGCTATCTGCCAGTGAAAGTCCCGTCAAAATTGGTCCAGCCATTTCGGGGATTAGCCGGAACAAACAGACAGATATGGACAGAAATTTTAAAAATTATGTCTTTGTTATAAGTACCGTATATAATTTCATATGAACTTAGTAAAAAGCTGTTATTTTTACATCACAAATGGACACTTAAATTTTATTTATTTGTATAAATAAAAATGATGGTAAATGATGCCAATTCAAATAAAGAAAGCTATAGATTCGTTCTTATCTCTAAGATGGAAAACCTTATAGCCTGTAATCAGCCTGTAAATACTTACTCAATCAATGCCCTTCAAGTCAGAAAGCAACAGTTGCTGCACTGCGACTTAGCAACAATAATTTGTAACACGTAGTAAACTCTCAAAAGAATTTCTAGACAGAAACGTAACCCTACGTAGCTATAATAAAATAAATGTAATTGTATACATAGTATTTATAACTAGTTTTAAATAACATAAAAAAACATTACCATTGTTTTCAAACTTAGTACATGCTTAAATTGCATATGGATAGGCCTCCAGACCCGAAACAACTGCCCTGCAGCGACTCAGCCGAACGCGCTAAATATTACCAAGCCGTCAATAATATGTTTAGTATTAGTAAGAATAAGGTAATAATTCAATTATTCCGTCATCGTCATCATAATTTATGCACTTAATAATTAAGGATTGTCTACAGAATCGACCATCTAATACCGGTGTAAGAATATATACTACCCCATAATATCAGCCAGTAAGTATCATTAGAGTCGACAGAGGGAAACAAACTAGGAGATGGGCAGCAACATCTTCGTAATAAGAAAGCACTACCAAGCGTGGTAACTATGGCAAGAATCCTGTATTCTTGACTATATGGACTATATAACGGTAACGATATACATAATCGATCTTACACGCTTTAATTGTAAAGTTATACGTGGTAGCGCTACGGTTGTAGCATGAATGGGTCGGATCGACCGGAGTAGGACCACGGTCTCACAGAATACCAGAACAAAATAGCAGCTTATTGCTGCAGTGTTTCGTACTGTGAGTGTAGAGAAACAGAGACCCTTTTTATTGGAAACGAGGCATTCCATCTTAGTCCTTAGGGGTGATAACGCATCTCTTTTTGATTCTTAATCGAGGATAAATGTAAATGTCATCGCAGACTGAGTGATTATTTGTTCTATAAAAAGAGTTTCGATATCCGACCTCACAATTCAAATGAACTTGTCAGGGTGGACTTGTACAGGTTTCACACTACGGCATGTTCAACACTAATAAATTACTAGTTTGTACTTACTGTTTTTCTTTCCTCTGTTGTCTCTTCTTCTTAAACGCTCGTTTGACCCTCAGTAGAAGAAATGCGGCCCTGTCTATGGTTAGCACAGAGGGCCGCTTCGTGACGCTAGGTTCGTCCATTCCCTCGTCTTCATAAGTCGGTTCATCGCACAACTTCAGGCCTAGCCATCGCTGCTTTGTTGTCGTCCTCGTTTTTCTATTATATAAAACACGCGCGAAATTTGCCCTAGCTTTGTATAGAAGAACTAGATAGAGACAAATTTAAAATACAGATTTTAAATAGCTTTAAACTTCTAGAACGGAATGGGCATTGCTTAGAAGTACTTTACACGATATATACTAAACGCAATTTACTGCTAATTCGGATTGTTCGTCTTGGATGATATCTGAAACAAAAGAAAATTATTAATTAATATACCTTTTTTAAATAAGCAAACGTATCTAAATAGAAAACTTATATCTTATTGAGAAAGAGAGCTAGCCGTATTTTAAAGTAACAGCCGTTGCAGATTGCATGCATTTTTATTATGATTGCACCTTGAATCTCGTCGCGATCAGAGAAGGACGCGAAGTGATGATAAAGAGCCAAGACCCTTTTAATTGGTTTCCATTTGGAGAGATTTCACTTTAACCTTTGGAGGTGGTTTTTTTTACGCGAACACTCCACGTTGAATAAAATTACTTTTCGGATTTTATCACATTTAATTATACTTACTTTTAATTCCCGACGGAATTCCCGATTCACAATATCCATGGTCACGTGAGGCTATTTAAATCAAAAAAAAATCCTAATTTCAATAAAGAAGGAGGCTGGGTACTACCACCTGCTTGGGATCCTGTAATTAATAAAATTAAAACTAAGCCCAAGCATACCATATAGATAAAAAATTATGGTAGGTACCACTTATACCACTGCAAGACATCAAGACACAATAAGTTCATTCTGCATAGATCGCACCAAAAATAATAATTAAAAAGCTGAAGGTACACCGGGTTAACTCTAACATCGGAACGTCCTCATCATCACCTCAGTCGCCCGTGACCATGGGTACTGTATAGCCCCCGAAACGTCGGGTATTAAAATAAATATAATTAAACGCGATAAAACATGTAAAGGTAGTTTTATTCAATCTTTAGAGGTGGCTTTACTTTAACCTTTAAAAGCGGTGTGGCACGCATTTTAGTACATGGTACGACTCCTTTTCTGCCTAGTAGGCTTGGGCAAAAATATCGATATGTCGAAATATGTGGCTAGTGCAGTCCATGGACGCCTGTCCATGGACTGCACTAGCCACTCACTACCGTTTGTTTGTTTGTCACTCAATATTATTTAAAAAAAAACGCATTTGCATTCTGATTCTTAATTTTGGATAAATGGCTACGGGCCACAAAATTCATATACCGTGAGATGGATTGTGTACCCCTCTTATTTGTATAAAATCTCCCTCTTAAAGTTATACAGATATCTTAACAGCAAAAAGCACTAAAACGAAATATTCTTAGCAACTCATATTTATAACAATCAATCCGGTCGGCTTCAGTAATCATTTTTAAGGTGATTAAAAATAATTTACCTATCTGCCGAATTCTGGATCAAACTTATCGTATAACAAAAGACTACAATGTTCGATATACTAGCCGAAGCACTTTTAGATCGAACGTATGGCTACTCGAAGCTGAGAACGCGTGATTAATACACAACTCTATATACCTATACAGTGTCATCGAAACTTTACATTGTAACCTTTATCGATTCGGAGACAATGTAAGTAAGATATCTTCAAAGTATATCGAATCAAAAGAAGTTTCAGTTACAAAAGCTTTAGATGTTTACGCGACTGCCACAAAACAAAGAGTGTGTATCGAGTGTATGAATGCAATAGTATAGATAATATGGTTGTATTAAGTAAATATCTGAAATCCTAAACCAAACTGACCAATTTTTTTTACAACAGTAACTTTTATTTTGATAACAAATTTTCTTAAAATTCGGCTTTTAGTTGACCTGAATTTATAATAAAACTAGCTGTGCCCGTGACTTAGTTCGCACGGAATCTCTTTGAAAAATAATTTATTAGGTTCGAAACTTTATTAATTTAGGCCTAACTTTAATTTTATCAACTAGACTACTATTCCCACCAAAGTTGTAATAGTATCTAGATATGTTACTTATAAGGTGTAATATCTTGATAAAAAAATCAATAATGTAGATATTCACTTAGGAAAGTAAGATATTAACAATGGTTAAGGATAAGAAGAGAACGATAATTCCTTTGCCATCTGATGGCTGCGTATAATAATCCATCAAACCGTCTTGTCCCGTGGGTGTCGTAAAAGGCGACAAAGAGAAATATCAGGAAAAATGTATGGCTTCCGATATATTTCGGTATAAAGCATCATCTCCAAATCATTATCATTTTATCTAAGTCAAAAATGTATATTTATGCTTACAAAATGTGAACAATTTTTTTTCTAACTACTCTAGACCCGCTATTGTATCAAGTCTTTCACGTCAAGGAGGTCTTTAACAATGGAAACAGGGTGGACACTACAATGATAGCCTATGACAGTATTGATCTATAGCATGTCTTTAAGGCAGGAATGAATAGGCTTTTGTGAAGTCAGTGCACTTCACCATCTAAGGCTGCATCACCACTTACCATCAGGTGGGGTTGTAGTTAACCACTGGCTTAGATGAATATTAAAAAAAATGTGCATGTGCACTCGTGACAAAAAGATTTTTTTCTTGGTGTTAGCGTTTTTTTAACTTCAGAGCAATATTTTCAATTAAGACCAAATATAATATTTGTATTTATAGTATTTTGTTATTCGTCGGCATGATCGTCATCGTTACAACTCATTTCAAATCCACTGGGCCTCCCCTATGACTAACATCAACACATGGTTCTGAGCTACCTGTATACATCGGCATTCTACGTATCGTTACGTTAAAAGCCTTTAAACTTTTAAAATTGTAAAAAACGCCTGTCAATTTCAATGAAAATTATAGATAACAATAATCGTCAACTCACATATCATAATTGTATTACAACTCTACAATAATGTAAGCTTTTAACTACGATTCTGCGTTTTATAAACTTGTTTTTCCCACAACATAACCTATGAACATAAATGAATATGAACAAAACACAGGTCATATGTAACCTTCATCTTACGTAATTGTTTGGAGCACTACCAAGCACTACGCTCGAAGTTGTCGACGAGTATGCTTACCTAGGACATATAGTCTGACTAGGTAAATCCAACTTCGACGAAGTGGTGAATCGACGACTTCAACACGGCTGCGCAGCGTTCGGTAGATTACGAATTACATACATACATACATATAAACACGCCTCTTTCCCGTAGGGGTAGGCAGAGACCACTTCTTTCCACTTGTTACGATTCTCTACGATATGCAGGAAGCCGATGGATGCTGGTGGCTCAGGACCGTGCTTTGTGACGTTCCTTGGACTCCTCCATGTTGCCTATGTTCAGCAGTGGACTTGTGGAAAGCTATAATGATGATGATTATGAATTAAAAATTGCAAGTTGTAACTTTTATTAGATTCTGCTTAGGTCGTCTTTCCATTTGTTATTTTGCTAGGTGAATGGTTTTTTTTTTCTTTATTAATACTTGCACTTTTTTCTTTTCTCTTGGTTGACTTGTAAAATGTATCCATTATTTTTAATTGTTATCAGGAAGACCCTGCTGCCCATCACCTGTTTCAATTTCCCTTTGTGGCCTCTTACGACACCCACAAGATGGGGTAGGGGATATTCTCATACCGCCACTACACGGCATTTAATTATAATTTAAAGTATAAAATGTACAGTCTAAAGTATTCTAGTAAAACAGTTAAATTAAAACATAACTGACTTAACTGACTAACAGTTGGCAGTATTGTGATCATATATTCTGAGCCACTCTATTTATCATACAGTATGTATCGTCGAGTCGTGCTAGCTTAGAGGCCTGTCGTAAACTACATAGAATATGAGCAACTTAAGTTCAGTCGCCGCCAGCATCAAACATAATGTAAATCGCAATTTTACATGTTGATTTACCATTATATGTCAAAGATATGTTAAAACCGGCAACTTAACAATGAAAGATTGTCACTTTACTCAGAATAATTACATACAAAAGTATGCTAATAGTAATTACTCTGAGATTATGTTCTATCTATCATTTAGAACCGTTATTTATCCTATTCCACCGAGATATTTCATTTCGTATTTGTAAAATTTAAAGTTCGATCCTTTATTACACAAATATTCTAATGGTGAATGCAAATGTGAAAAAAATAAAAATGTGATAAAAAAGTTTACAATATTTTAGCTTACGTGTGATGCCGCTGTTGAATTGTAAGTTATTTTCTTCATTATGTTGATTTTATTAGATCTTCGCAGCTTATAGGGCACACTGTTCGAGTAATAAACTTTATTGAAATAAAACATGCGTGAGTGTAGTGGAACAGTCGGTAGGAACGAAGTTCCTTTTGTAGTATATTATTATTGATAAAAGTATTATATTATTGATTAACAAATACTAATAAATGAATTACTAGCTTCTATTAGAATGAAGTGTTATTTAAAATAATATTTCTTTCATGGCACGATAATGCGAGGGAGATGGATATTATTTCATCTCGCTCACCCTATAGAAAGGGGATGGTGACGGAAAAACTTGCACTTATTCTCGCCTAGCCCCCATCCGTCAAATTCGTACCGTGCGAAAAGGAACTTCGTTCTAATAATATTAGGCTTTTAGTTTCGATCATCGTAAATTGCATATACCTGCAAATAATCAAAGGTAATAATTTCAATTGAATTTGACAACTCCCTTGATTTTGACTAAGAATCATATTATATATTATACACAATTACCTACAATAATAATAATAATAATATGACGTAGAGAAGTGACGACCCCATCGCCCGCTGACGTAACGGTTATGTGAACAAACGCAAAAGATAACTTTCATTTTATAAAGGGAATATATATATATATATATATATATATATATATATATATATATATATATATATATATATATATATATATATATGAACATTATCCTTGTAAAGCCTTTATATATAATTTAAAAACCATTTTGTAATGGTTTAATTTTTTAACAGTATTAAAAAAGGTTATAGAATCTACACGTATAATTTCTATATACGTTCACTGATTTCGCAGTAATGGGTGGACAGATATAAATGATTCTTTTTCTAAATTAAATACCAGCCAACTTTGAATCTAAAGCAATCAAAAACACACAAAAAATTTCATCAAAATCGGTCCAGCCCGAGACTAACGGGCAGCAATTGATTTTCATACATAGAGATTTTAGACCGATAATTAATTATTAAACGACCTTAAGTACGTTAGTAACACGTTTTTAATAATTGTTAAGCAATTTGATGATGCTGATATTTGGATAACTTTAGATCAAAAAGAAGAACTAGGGGGGGGGGGGGTACACTAAGAAAAAAAAAGATTTTCCGGAACACTTTAAGGTTGAAAAATTACCGACGATATTCTTCGTTCATCCATTTTATCCAAAGTTATCCAAATATCGATGATCATCGAACATTTTTTTTTTTTATAGAAGAGGGGGCAAACGAGCATGCGGCTCACCTGTTCCAAGTTCGCAGAAAATGCTCAGCTCTGCTCTGCTCTTGGTGTGCGCTGACCCTAATTGGGCGGAAAAAAAAACTCGGACCTCTTCTCATAAACGACGACAGCCAGACGTAGATAGAGTTACTTTAGAACAGTGACTCCCAACCAGTGGTCCGCAACAGCTTAAATATGGTCCGCGAAAGATTAATAATAAAGAATAAAAAAAGATGCAAATATTTTACCTACCTAATCCTTTTAAATAACACGTTTATTATTTTATTGTCACGTAGGCAGTGCAACACTGTGTATCGCGTTGCGATTTAAATCGCAATTTTTTACCAAACATGAATGCTTCTTTTCAGTTTATTGTAAGTATAATTATGTTAAAAGTTGTGGATAAAATTGTTAGATGACCATAGTTTTTTTTCTTTTAACTTGTGGTCCCTGCTAACAACAAAGAACTCAATCAACGTGGCCCCTGGTCAACAAAGTTTGGGAAACCCTTCTTTAGAATATTCGTCTCTCGAGGACCCCCACGAACTGATAGTTTCAGCAGCATAAATACACAAATATATTCTCGCACTCATTCTGAATTTATAAAATGTTAGCGTGAAACATTGCGAAGCTGAATCAGCCATTATAAAAGTGTTTTTCTGTATTGTAATAGTTCTTACATTATAAAAGCCGAGCAACTCAACAAAAACAACAACTCTCGAAAGTGTTTGCTTTAAATCTAAGTTGCTCTTAAACGCAGAAAATGTTTATATCTGCGCTGGATGCATTAAATTAGATTGTACACATCTTATCTTCCCGTAACGGGGAATTCCTGCTGATGGTTTAATAAATATTTATTGTATTATAAATCATAACGATAAGTTTAATTGACAAATGATATTTACTCGTATAATTGTCTGTTTAACGAATAACATAATGTATAAAATAAGATTATTTACATTTTTTTTTCATAAATAATGGAAAAGGTACAATAATAACGGTGTACTTTCTCGCCGTATTTAAAGCTTAATAATGACTCCGTTCGTAATATTGTGTTTGTATGTATGTGACAATAACACGTCAGGAAACAATTTTATCACTGCGTGCACGAGGACGTTGCTGGAGATGGCATATGGATTAATAATAATAATAATAATAATCTCCTCGACCGATTTCGGCCACGGCGACCTCTTCAGCTCCGATCTTGTCGTTGGTGTGCTCGTGCATGGCTAACGTAGCCGATCTTATTTACAAATGTTCGCGTGCAATGCGGGCAGGTGAGCACACCATTACAGAAATTATAGTTAATCGCACAAGGTGGGCGTGCTTTGAGTTCATCACGTCGGGCGTCCAATTCAGAGCATCGATTCTCCTCAAACATTTTGACCTTGGCTTTCACCAAAGATCTCCACTCCGGTCGTCGAGCGGCTGCTTGCTCCCACTCTGAAGGCTCAATGTCGCACTTCGTCATGTGGCGCTTAAGTACATCTTTGTACCTGAGAAGTTGTCCGCCATGCTTACGCTTGCCCTTCTCAAGTTCAGAGAAAAAGATGCACTTAGCCGTACGCTGATCTGACATTCGCGATAAGTGTCCACACCAACGGAGTTGTCGCCCCATAAGGTAGGCTTCAATCCCCATGGTATAGGCTCTACGCAGCACTTCCGTATTCCGAATGCGATCAGACCAACGGATGTTGAGAATTTTGCGCAGACATTGCAAGTGGAAGCGATCCAGCGTCCGTATATGACGGCGGTAAACTGTCCATGACTCTGAAGAGTACAGTATGTTAGGCAGCACTACCGCCTTATAAATACCAATTTTGGTAGCCAGCTTTAGGTCATGTGAGCCAATGACCTTGCGATCCAGTTTACCGAATACCGCAGCCGCGGCACCGATTCGACTGTTGATTTCAGCATCAAGGTCACACTTTGATGTTATCGTGCTCCCCAGATAACGAAATGTATTGATCTGCTTAAGTATATCATCACCGAGTTTGACGGCCAGTGTCTCTTGACCGTAGATATCTAAAGACATCACTTCCGTCTTTTTAACACTTATCTTCAGACCAAAAATACGGCACGACTCATGAAAGGTGGTCACAAGCTGTTGCAGGCCAGCTGGGGAATCGGCCACAAAACATAAATCGTCTGCGTAGACGATCTCTGTAATAAGTGCGTAAGACACTTTCGTACGGGCCTTAAGTCTAGCTAAGCTGAAAAGATTGCCATCGTTGCGGAAACGAATGCGAATTCCATCATGGGTAGTTTTTAAGACTTCCTGGACTACAACTGCAAAGTATAACGCGAAAAGTGTGGGTGCAAGGACACACCCTTGTTTTACTCCACAGGTAACGGGAAAAAATTCTGACTGATCAGCATTTACAGCGACGCAGCTCTGCATGCCATCATGCAGGAGTCTCAGAAGTCTCACAAACTTCTCCGTGCATCCAATTTTCCGCAGCACTATCCAGAGGGCTTCACGTGGTACACTATCGAATGCCTTCTCAAGGTCTACAAAACAGAGATACATATTACGACCCTGTTCTCTGCTTTTTTCCTGTAGTTGACGTAATGAGAAAATCGCCTCACAGGTACCACGGTCAGGTCGGAAGCCGAACTGGGATTCCGGCAAAATCCTTTCAGAAAGTTTCCTGAGGCGGTTTAAAAGAAGTCTGGCGAAGACTTTTCCAGGCACTGAAAGTAGAGAAATGCCACGGTAAGAATTGCAGTTTGACCGGTCACCCTTGCCTTTATATAGGGCTCGTATGAGGGATACCTTAAAAGTATTAGGGACTTGTTCTTTTTCCCACATAATGACAAAAAGTTCCCATAACGCTGAATACAAATCCCCACCGCCATACTTCAATAATTCACCCGGTATAAAATCAACACCAACCGCGCGTTTATTTTGCTGTTGCTTAATGGCAAGAGCAACCTCGCCAGGCGAGATTGGCTCATCTAGCTCGAGGGCGAAAGGTTGTTGAGGTAGGCAGCGAACGTGGTCTAGGTCAACAAAATGATCCACGTTAAGTAGGGTGTTAAAATGCTCCGCCCATCGCCCGAGTATTTCCTCCCTGCTTTTAAAAAGCGCTCCACCACTAGTTGACTTCAGTGGAACTTTTGCCATAGAGGACGTACCGAGTAGATGTCGCACCTCAGCATAAAACTCACCGAGCTGGTTGGTATCAGCGAGCCACTGCATCTGACGAGCCTTCTCCTGCCACCACTTGTCTTTCGCTTGTCGTGCGAGTTTACGCAGCTCCAGATCACTTTGACGCAACTCCATAGCACCTCCACTCTGATGAGTTCTACTGTGCTGCTTTAGGAGCCTACGGTGTTTATCAATAGCGCCTGTAAGTATCCCATCATTCTCATCAAACCAGTCCTCATGTTTTCGAACTCTCAAACCCAAAGTAGATTTAGCAGTGTCGAGAACACAAGAAGATAGAGACTCCCAGACAACATCGATCTCACCTAATTTTAGATCGAGGGGCTGCAGAGCAGTGTTCAAGGTTTCGGCATATTTAGCCTTCGTGTTAGTATCTTGGAGTCGTTCGAGGTTCAGACGTATCTGTTTAGATCTTCCCACTCTACAAGGAGGTGGAAGACGAAGATTTAATTTAATAATAACAAGCCGGTGATCAGTCCAACAATGAGCACCACGCATGACACGGGTGACTTGGACTTGAGATATGTCTTTTTGACGCACGATGGCGTAATCGATAAGGTGCCAATGTTTCGATCTGGGGTGCATCCAATGCATTCAATGCATGTTGTTGATTAACATGTATTGAAACCTATACAATAATTATTACTGATTTTTATGCTTTACATATCAATTACTAAAATCGCATGGACACTTTAGAGAGTATCATAACGTTGCTCTTATTTCCGGCGCCATATTTAATTAAACATAATAATAAAAACCTAATAACTGTAATAAAAATAACTACATTATCATAAACTGAGGGATTATTAGCATTTCATTAAGACATAACAATATTTGAGTTATTTTTTTATTTTAATCTCCTATGCTATGGCACTGTCATAGAGTTTTGGTGGTGGTGTAATATTATTATCACCACACACCGACTCTGAAGAAGCTATAAATATTATTAAAATTTTTGTCGATCCGTTTATATCTGTCTGTCTGTCCGGGCTAATCTTCAGAATGGCTAAGCCGATTGTGATAAAACTTCACGAACACATGACGAGAACAATGCCAAGAGTGATCTAGATTTTAGACTATATTTTCTACCGACTTCAAAAAGGAGCCGGTACTCAATTCGTTATACGTTTTTCTTATGTGTGTTACCTCATAACTTTTTACTGGGTGTACCGATTTCAATGATTCTTTTTTTATTTGAAATCTGGTGCTTCACATGTTGTCCCATATAAATTTGATCAAGGTCTGACCAATACTTTTTGAGTTATTCTTAATAATTTATATTGAAGTCGGTTGTACAAAACTTTAAATTTTAAATTATTATATTCGAAAAACTTGGAGACTTTAAATCTATAAAAAATCTATTAAACAAAAGTTTTTGAATATCCTAAAGCTATATAACGCCGCTGTAATATATACTACCCAAGGGCGGATCGCTATTAAGTAATAAGATTGTTTTATTTGATCTACGGAAAAGGTAAGACGCCATGTTCCATCCAATCAAATGTGATTGAAAGCGGAATTTACAGCCTATTATTTTATTTATAGGCAATTTGGTTAATAATGCTTTTCGTTTTACTATTATTTGAATACTTTTATTTTCCGTCACTCTTAAGCAATTTTAGTCAAGAGTTTAGAATATAGTAATCTTATTAAATGAAACTAATTTTTACGGATTTTATCGCTTTTAATTTAACTTTTTATATCCCGACGTTTCGAGGTGTTTGACGTCCCGATCATTCTGCTTAGATCGGACCAAAAATGAATAAAAAATTAAAATTCAAAAACTGAAGGCAGCTGGACTAACTATGACATCGGGACGTCAAACACCTCAGTCCCACCCGTGACCATGGGTGCTATAAAGCAACCGAAACGTCGGGAATTAAAAAGTTTAATGAAACGCGATAAAATCCGTAAAAATTAGTTTCATTTAATGTGTAGACTTCGTGTAAATATAAGAAATCATTATGTAGTATTCTTTGAAATATAGAGAGGGACATTTTGGGGCTATTGGTTCTTAGGAGAATATATGAGAGAATATACATGACAGCAGCGTAATGTCCTTTTCCCTTACCCCCTCAAGAAAACTGTATTTAAAGCATTTTGTCATCTTCTTCTTGCTCATCCTTTGTTATTGTAGGAGCCATAATCACCACGCTTGGCAAGCGATTTGACGATCGCTGTACCAGGTGGGCACTTTTGACACAATTACCCATCATCGGTCTAGGTAATTTAAATCTGGTTAAAAATATGCGTGAGTGTCGCGGAACACTCAGTTGGAACGAAGTCACGTTCGTATTACATTATTATTGATAAACGTATTATATTATTGATTAACAAATACAAATAAATGAATTACTAGCGTCTATTCAAATGAAGTATCATTTAAAATTATATATCTTTCATGGCAAGATAAGAAAAAGTGCGAGGGAGATGGATATAATTTCACCTCGCTCACGCTCACGCTATAGAAAGGGGGGTCGTGACGGAAAAATTTTACACTTTTTCTCGTCTAGCCCCCATCCGCCAAATTAGTTTTTTTTATAGATTAAGAGTGACAAACGAGCACACAGTCCACCTGTTGTTAAATGGTTGCTGTGGCCCATAGACATCTACATCTATCTTCATATGCAAATTAAAATGCATATGCGTTGTCAGCCGTGCGGACTAAGATAAAATCCTCTCGCCTCTCGCCAGCACGAAACACAGCAGCATTAAGCTGATATTTTACGCTGGTATTCTGTGAGAGCGTTGTCCTTCTCCGGTCGGGCCGACCCATTCGTGCTACAACTATACTATTAATATAGCTGCAGCATGGCTCGACCACTTATAAAACGATATATCGTACCGTGCGATAAGTTCCAAATTCATTGTTCCAAACACAAGATGGATGATCTCGATGTTGCCGTAGTATGTATGTTAGTTTGGTTAGTATGGTAGTTTCCACCTTAACCCAATCTATGAGGAAGGCCTGTGTTCAGCGGTGGACTTTGATAGACTATAATAATGACGATAACGATGATGACATGTTAATACCCCCATTTATCGTAGGCTATTAGGTCTTTTTATCCTTTTCGATAAATGCCTCTTACAATAAATTGCCTTATAAATGCCCCTTAAAATCTAATGAGACAAATTTTCTTATGCCAGCAACACACAGGATAATTTTTTTATCTCTGCTACTAATAGCGCTACTTCACTTTAAAGCTGGTAAAATATGAAGGCATTTAAAATACTCCAGTCAGCTAAAATAAATATATTGCCATTTGCTTTCTTAGCGCTACCGGGAAAAAATAAAAAAATACATCTGAACGTGAAACTGCGAGATAAATGCATTTTCCTCTTCCTTCTGTTACAAATGTAAACATCTTTTAAAAGATAAAAATGAATTAAGGGAAATTTATCCTTAAAATATTTTACGATTTTTATCTTGAGTCGACAGAAATAAATCTTGGACGAGTATAGAAGTTTCTTAAACTTTTATTATATACCATAAACAATTCCCTATGACTGACGTTACCATAAATATATGTAATGTTAACGTGACGTAACTGTAGCGATATCTTCCGATTGCTTCCGGTTTAACAATCAAAAGCAGACATTCCCTAAATTATATTCCATACAGTGGAATATAATTTACCGTATGGCATACCATACGGCACTAAAATATGTTAATAATTAATTTTATCATCCATTTCATCTCTTGGGTGGTCGTCTAGTGAACCAAATTCACCTAAGTAAAAAGGATAATATAGGAGATAACCACTTCTCCAAATTTTTAACCTTATTTACATGTGATATACATTTCCTGTTAACGAAGGGGGTTCTTGTGCCTCACTATAGTGGTATGTGTATTTCAAAATGAATATTGACCTAAACAAAAGAAAACGACAGACTGGTGACGGTAGCCATAACAAGCGAAAGGGCATCGGCCCTACACGTCAACTACCCGCCAATCCAACGATATTGAGTGATGAGGTAAGTACTGCATTATTAATATAGCGATTATTCTGGACCGATACGACTTAGAAACCTTCAAGAAAAGAGCCTACTCCTTTTTAAAAGGCCGGCAACGCATCTGCAATTCCCTTGGTATTGCAGTTGGTCATGGGCGGCGGTAGTCACTTACCATCAGGTAAGCCGCATGTTCATTCACCCTCAATCCTATAAAAAAAAAACTGTCCAGTTAGCGCTTAATTAAAGAGGCGCCTTTATCCTGCAGTGGATGATTGCAGGCTATTCAAGAAAAATTGTAAGGCGATTTGCAGCCTTCTACTTTTTACCATCATCAGCATCATGTAGAAGTTCACTGCTGGACATAACCACGTTGTGAGGAAGATTTCCCTTAATCGTTACGCATGTAGGCTGATTGACGAGCGCAGTACCAGACGCACCTTTGTCGCTGCTGTCGAGATAATTTTGCGTAAGCGAATTTGTATATCTCCAAAATCTCTGTATACGGTTCATATTTTGGCTTCGTAAATATGACCATGTCTCAAAATACCGCACTAGGCGCAAGTGGCTCCCAATACGTCTTCGTCGGAATACTCATACACTTTCTGCTCTCTACTGCATCGTATTTAATATATCAAGTCCTCCCTAACTAAAAGCCCGTTTTAAATTGCTCAGCTCCTGTCATAGTTTTTCCTTAAATCCGATACGGTCCAAGAAAAATCTTTCTCATCCATCTCCTCAATACTTTAAGATAAATCATTCTTTATTTTTGGAGTAAGGCTTTGGGATTCATTACCCGAGTCGATTAAAAAAAGTATTCAATCCTTAAATGTGTTCAAAAAACAAGTTAAGGAACACTATTTGTCTCTCTAACCTCTCCCTCTTCCATCTATTATTTATGGTCGTTGATCTACCTAAATAATGTTGTCTTTTTAGTGCATAAGTTAGTATCCTTTCTTATTTTAGTGCACCCTACCCGTTAATCATTCTTTAATTTTTATCTAATTATTTTATGGGTTGTCTGGAAGAGATTTATTTTCCTCTCAATATTTGTTTTATTTTGTCTTTTTTTTTTCCTTGATGTACAATAAAGAGTATTGATTGATTGATTATGCCGCCATGTACTAGAAGCCACAAGATTCTTCTGGTATTTTCTATAATCTTACAAGACTAACGGGGTGACATCGTGTGATAAATTTTCTTACACCGTCACCAAATAATACGCGATACCGCCACTACGCGATAACGCTCTATTCTACTATATTCTACACCTATTATACATTTAAATAACTACTTGCAAGCAGCAGTACGTGCACTGGTCCAGTCTGATGGATATACAAAGCCATTATAATAACAGGCTCTGAGGCATTCCGTATTAGTCCACAGATATGACAATGCATCTATAGCCTTCCTTGTTTGAAATTACTTGCTATTTATTAGTAGTATAGTTGTATGCACGAATGGTTCGGCTCGACCGGGGAAGGACCACGATTTTACAGAATACCAACGTAAAATGGCAGTTTGACACTGCTGTGTTTCGTATGATGAGTGTAGAGAACCAAAGACCCATTTTACTGGAAAAGAGGCATTCGATCTTAGTCCTCACGGGCAACAACGCATCTGCATTTTGATTCTTTATTAAAGATAAATGTAGTTGTCTATGGATCACAGCAACTACTTACCATCAGGTGGACTGTGTGCTCGTTTGTCACCCTATCCTATAAAAAAAAACTTGCAGGCATTCACAGACATCAATAGACACTTACCAGCAAGTGCACTATTAGTTTGTGAGTTCCATATTATAAAAAAATTAAACTAGGCTCTACCTATTATTTTATCTGCAGCACGCGCCGCAAGCACCACAGAGGTCGTAAGAGGAACAATGCATATTATGTTTGTTCTTCCACCCATTCAGTGCATTCACTTGCTTTTAGTAGTAAGTTGTTTACGCTGGAAATGGTTTTTGTCAACAAGAAAACTCTTTTATATTTATTTATATGTTTTTTTTTTTTCGTTGCGTTTAGTGAATGGAGTCAGGAATGAAAGTAGTGTCAGTGACACGGCAACATTCACAATAAATACAGATCTGAAAGCTAGCTATTGTGCGCTTTTGCAGACGCTGGCTTAGGTTGAAATTCGAATTCAGTACCTACGACTTAGTTAATTACTCTTATCACAAAGCCACGTAGCCACTGAGTAACAGCTTTATCTTAAAAAATTATACGAATTATTTATCTAACTATTTTCTTAAAGAAATACCTTACACGTGGCACTTTTGTTTTACTTCTCCCAAGAGAGTGCTTCAGCTCAAAGTGTTCCAAGTATTGCTAACGAATGAGAGTAAAGAAAACAGTCCAAGTGTATTATGTTAGCAACTAAAATAACATGGAAGCTGGTATGAAGCTGATTTCTTTTGTTTACGGAATTTACGTTGATAAAATTAAATTTTCATTAAAACTGCGCAGTTTTGCAAGACGTCTTTTTTTAATACTTAGTCTAAAATATTACATATTTAGCTATGGAAAAGTACTATCGGCTATAATTGTCTTTGTAGAACGTCATCTCAGTTGAACTATGATGAAATTTTATACGTGGTAGAGCCATGCTGCAGGTATATTAATAGTATAGTTGTAGCACGAATGGGTCGGCTCGACCGGGGAAGGACCACGCTCTCACAGAATACCAGCGTAAAATAGCAGATTAAAACTGCTGTGTTTCGTTTGGTGAGTATAGAGAACCGGAGACACTTTTGACTGGAAAAGAGGCATTCCATCTTAGTACTCACGGGTGACAACGCATCTGCATTTTGATTCGCAATAGAGGATAGATGTAGATGTCTATGGGCCACAGCAATCACTTACCATCAGGTGGACTGTGTGTTCGCTTGTCACCCTATCCTATACAAAAAACATTCATAATTTTAAATAGCTACTTATGATCAGAAGATTTATAAATAATGAGTATAAGCTAGTAATTATGTCTACTGAAGTCAGTATTATTACTGGCTATGAGACCTACATATCTTTGTCCTCAGAGGTTACAACGCATGTGAATCTTCTTTTTTGGACTTAGTTGCAGGTGTCCATGGACTGCAGTGGCTTACTTACCGTCCACCTGATATGTTTGTCACTTTGGTTTTATAAAAAAAACGTGTGTATGTAGTTATGTACGAATTTTGGAAGTTATACTTCTTCCCATCAGTTCCCACGAAAACTAGAGAGACAGTTACCCACTGAAGTTGTGGCTTTGAGGTGTCAGTGTGCGCGGGCATCGTAACGACTTCATGGTGTCGTTTTTAGGTGTCGGTGTGCGCGCGCATCGTAAAAAATTCGCTCTCATAATTTTTCCCAAACGCCCCAAAAGAATTATAATTTCAAAAATTATATCACTAATCAATTTTCAGTTTTTACTAAGGAGTCCGTGTTGATAGGTCCGCCAGACCGAATTTCTCTCTAATCCGATCTTCTCTTAACAGTAATACTCCCATTGCTATGTGTTCGTAGAATAAGGGAGTTATTACAAATAAGAGATATTTGATATGTACGCGCGTTTTGCATAATTATTCTAAAATAGATAAGTGCTACAATTAAATATTGGTAAACGTGGAAAAAACGGGTTGGAAAGAAAATTAATAATAAATACATCCAGACGACCAGTGTCAACGGGGCCTGAGTCAACTGACAAGATTATGTGCGTTTTGTGTACGATAAAAGTATGAATAGTCCGATGGGACAGCAATCCGACACGAGATAGAGATTAGGCGCATGACTAACTTACAATGCACTGAAATATTTACATGCTTACATGCAAACCGAAAATATCACTTTGATTTTTGGAACGTAGCCCAAAGATGGGCGTGTTACAATTAAATATTGGTAAAAGGAAAAAGTAAAGGGATAGGAAAGAAAATTAATAATAAAGTCCTTCAGACAAAAGATCACCCTCTTTTTGGGCTCCGTTGCGGGCGGGTAAAAAGAGCAATGTGTAGTAAGGGGGCTAGATGCTTTTAAGTGTATTTTAGAGAATGCCACTTTACCTTAAGCACAGTTTTAAAACCTTTATAACTCCACTGCTAAGCACAGGCCTACTATCATTTCTGAGAGGTTTTTATTCCTCCCTCAGATCGCGGTACCTCAATGCGTGCCATGCGTACACATGTCTTAATTCTTTTTTTTATTTATTAGACGTGCAGGTTTACCCACGATGTTTTCCTTCACCGCCGAGCACGTGGTAAGTCAGTATTTAAAAATGCAATTAACGATTTTATTGGTGCCGGGGGAATTGAACCCCGGTGGTTCGCGTAATGTGGAATTTATAGCGAACCTGACCCTGAGCTACCACGGCTCTTTACCTACTTTAGCGATATGCGTGAGTGTGTTCATGCCTCTGAAAATATGCGATAATGGTAGAACACCATGGAGTTTTAGTCGGTGCGAGTTCGACATAATCCGTTCTAATCCGGGTGAGTCGGGTATGCGTAGGCATTTCATAGGAAAACGGTCCTAGGGGTTTACAGAACCGCGATTACTTAAGTGGTTAAGTGATTCACGACAGTAGTCAGTAAATGCTGAATTTTTCCCGTACCATTACCATTACAACCTACCAAAATTCCACTGCTGAACATATGCCTCCGATATAGATTGTCATAGAGGGAATATTTGCCATAGTTGCCACGCTTCGTAGCGGATTGGCAGCCGCAGTTTGTTATTCAGCTGTTATCTGGAAAATGCTGCTGCCCATCTCCCCGTTCTATTACCAATTCGCCTCTTATCACACCCACAGGGTGATATGGAGTAGTGGATATACTTACACCACCACTATTTAACTATTTTTCAATTTGCAACAAATTAATTTGGAGGCGAGGAGCCGTCGTGGTAGTGTGGTAGTCTCGCTGTAAATATCATAATACACGAGCAACCTGGGATCGATCCCAGCCGGCACCAATCAAATTGTTAATTGCACTTTTAAGTGCTGATTGACCACGTGCTTGTCGGTGAAGCAAAACATCGTGAAGAAACCTGCATGTCATTGAAATAAAAAATTAAATAAAAAATATTTCGTAGACATGTGAAGTCCGCCTACACGCATTGGGGCAGCGCGGCGGACACTTCCTTGCCCTAAACCCTCTCAGAAGTGAAAGGAGGCCTGTGCCCAGCAGTGGGACGTATATAATCTGTAACTTTACTTTTTAGTTTGAAGGATATGAATGGATCGCTTTTAATAATCACTTGCTATGCAACCCAGTCACCCAATGCTGTCAACAAGTGTTATGCTTACGGTCGTTAATAAATATACCGACATTGACTCGTTATGGCGGTCGTTCATGAAATAATAACTGATTTGCTTACTGAAAAACATAACATTGAATTCTCTTTCAAAATTTTCAGTTACAGTATAAAAGACAGAAATTTCTTGGAACGTCGATTTATAACTTATAATTAATCCTTAGAACTGGCTTCTAGCGATAACAATCTTCATTACTCTGTAATGTCATTAATTAAATGTTCGTACCTAAGAGATTGTTTTATACCTACTTTACTTTCTTTGTTACTAAATACACTTGACAGTATTCGAACAGATCGAGTTCGATCCCTAGCGTCATTAATTAAATTGCTAGACAGTTGCAATTTCAAGTGCAGACTTGCCATGTCCACGTGCTGAAATAAAAAAAAATATATTGCGAGGACATGTGAAGTTCGCTAAAACGCATGCAGTGTGGCCGACTTTACATTCTTTTATAAATGGTCTTGTAAATGAGGAGAGGCCTGTGTCCAGATGTGGGACGAATGTAGGCTGTAACATTTTTTTTTACCTACATACTGGAAACAAACGTCATAACTACTCGTGGTCTAACTTTTTAAAATAATCATATCAAATATATGAAAGTTCAGAAATTCTTTTAGAATTATGATGACTAATACTAATACTAAAGTTAGAAGACCTAAGAATTATAGCCACTAATGCAAAAATATTTGAAAGAAAGAAAGCCAATTCTTTATAAACATATTTATAAAATCAAGACACGAAGTCCGTACTTGCCACGTTCGTCATTGTAAGCAGACGTCAGACTTTCAGAATTCTTACATTTTTCATATATGACATAAGCCGCCGTAGCTCAAGTACTGAGGCCCATAATGATGAAGCCAAGTTTCATATTCAGTCAGTCCACAACAATGACCTTTTCCATAATCTCGCTAAAGGTTTGTGGATCTTTTGGATCTGCTTTTAGTGCGGAGCGAGCATTTTCGGTGCCCATCTTACGCACACCTTTGACTTGCCACGATGATCTTGCAGAATATTCAAATATTTTTACTGTATTTGATTCTTCAGCCGTTTATGTGCTAGCAAGTTATATATTTTTAACTTCCCGCTTTGAAAAATAATAATTTTCAAAAGTCGGAAGTTATAGATTTCGGTCCGATTTTGAGAATGTGAGTTTTCATTTCATCTTCTCATTTTGAGGTCCTAGGAAGAGTTTCAGACTATTCCCGGCTGGACGTCCGGACGTGTGTGTGTGAGTGTGTCTGTGTGTGTATGTATGTAAATAAAATTTTGTCGTGTGATATCTTTAGAAGGAACCAACCGATCGAGATGGGCGACACGGCATTCGAAAGTGTTCATTGAGACTTCAAGCTGATTATAGTATCAAGTCAATCGGTCGGAACGTTTCACAGATTTTCAAAAAATATAAACTAAAAAAGAATTTAAATAGAAATAGTGGTGCGCTCGAAAATAGGCGAGAATTTCCAAGGATGACCTGCAGAGTCAACCGTGTTTTTTTTAATTGGGCAAATTAAAATACTTGTTTTTCAATTAATTCGGTAACGGTATTTTATAGTATAACAGGTTGTGAAACTTGTAAATTATGATTTTCCCAGGACAAGAGTTCTTAGACCCGAGAACATTTCTACTAAAATTGTTTTAAGAGGTTTACCCTGCTTAATAAGAAACTTCGATACCATGAAACTCAATTATCAACATTTTTCAAATAACCTAACCCATTTTCTTGTTTCATTTACGATAGCACAATTATGTGTGTAACAGGTTTTTTTTTGTAAGAAATCACGCTAATATATTTTGCCTACACCACCTGGCATTGTGCAATATTAAATAGTCATCACCACGTGTTGTCATCACGGGATTCACCACATATTTTGTTACTTTAATTCTAAACCTAAAATAGTTCACAATGTATTAAAGATTGGTATCCCTCCCTAAAAAGAAGACGTTTCATTTTTGTATGGGACTCCGGCTACACTGTGCACTCCCCTGAGAACCTGGAAAATGAAGCCATGTATAGGTTCAACTTGCAATTTGTTTATATATGGTATTGTTGCGCGCCACTATTAATGTCTTGTACATGGCAACACTAGTTACACTAGCGCCCTCTAGTGTCGAGTAAAAGAAATTGTTGCACGCCACTATTAATGTCTTGTACATGGCAACACTAGTTACACTAGCGCCCTCTAGTGTCGAGTAGCAGAACTAGGAGAGTCGAGATCCTTCCAGAAATTTCGGGACCGATATGTACTCGAACATTCTACATGTCGCTACAGTAGAAGGTTCTGGAAACTATCTGAGGCCCTATATAAGGGCCTCAGATAGTTTCCATAAGAACCACGACCGGGGCAGTATTGAATTGGCGATACAAGAGAATACTTCGAAGCGAAATAACGGCGAACTGTGTTTTATTATTAGTGTGATTTTAGATTGTAATTAGTGTTATGTAATTAAAGTGTCAATTTTGATAATTCAATCGGCAGTTTTTAATTGTCTCGAACCTCAAGCTCGTAACAATTGGTGTCAGAAGTGGGATCAAAAATGCCGATTTTACCTAAAGACGACACCGAGGGTATCCGTACCCGAAGTCAACGCCAACAGGAGACGGACCAGAAACGATTTGGTGGTGCAACGTCACAGACGTCGGCAGGCCAGTTGCCGACCACGGAGGCCGGCCCGTCAGCAGCTCCTGCATCTGCAGCACCTGACTTAGGTACTCTGATGATGATGCTGCAGGAACAAGCTCGCTGACAGGAGGAACAGGCCCGCCGACAGGAGGAACAGGCCCGCCGACAGGAGGAACAGGCCCGCCGACAGGAGGAACAGGCTTGTCGGTAGGAAGAGCAGCTGCAGCGCGGACAGGAGGAACAAGCCCGCCAACAGGAGGAACAGGGCCGTCGGTTAGAAGAGCAGCTCAAACGCGATAAGGAAGAGCAGATACTTCTCATGAAGGACCTTCACGCTACCTTCGGGAAAGAAATAAGTGAGGTAAAGGATAAGGTTGCTCAATATGACAACCGCCTGTCGGAAGCTGAAACCCGAATCGACCAAGTGTACAATCGGGTTGACAATGTGATGGTTGACGTGAAGAAAACGCTGAACGACCTCAAAATTGGGGATGGAGTTACAGCTCCCGTGGTAGCTACAACACCTTCGCTACGTGGATTCAAAGTGCCACCGTTCGACGGGACTTCTTCCTGGTCGGCCTATAAAATCCAGTTCGAGGCTGTCATAAAAGCGAACGGCTGGAATAAAAGTCAGGCCATGACTGCTCTCACCCTAGGCTTGCGCGACCAGGCATTAACTGTTCTGGAAGCTCTCGGTAAGGAAGTGACTTACGAGCAGCTCCTTGAGGCATTGGAGGCGAGATATGGCGATGCTCACCTGGAACACGTCTTTCGTGCGCAGCTCAAAGATCGCGTGCAACGCAGTAACGAAAACCTGCAGCAGTGGGCCCTTGAGGCGGAGAAGCTGGTTCGAAAAGCGTACCAGTCTGTACCTGCGCTCATTGTAGGGAACCTGGTGCAGACATTCATCGACGGCATCCGCGACCTTGAAGTCAGAGCTGCTGTGAGGCTCGGGCACCACGAGACGCTTAAGGACGCCTTGGCCCATGCACTGGAGGTGGAAGCCGTGCGGCAGGATCATCGTTCCCACTGCGTCAGGGAGGTTGCAGCAGCTACAGTTCAGGACCGCAATAAGTGCTACAGCCCTAGGTGCTACGGCTGTAGGGAAAGGGGCCATCTTCGATCCAGCTGCCCTAAACGAACTGTAGAAAGGGAAGGTGATCGATATCGAGAGGGTAGTGTGGCTGACAGCACCGCCCAGCAGCAGCAGGGAAACTGGCGGGTGCTGGCTGATGTTAAAAGAGCCCCAAGGATTTCGATCTCACAAACCCGAGATGGAAACAGCCTGATCATCAAGGGCGAGGTCAACGGAAAGCCGTGTAAACTAACCATAGACACTGGAGCCTCTCGCACGGTTGTCAGTTCCCAACTTATAAATCAGTTTCTTGGGGACTCCGCATACAACTGCGAACGCATTAATTTGGTGACAGCCACCGGTCAGCGCATACCCGTCCGAGGAGAGAAGGAGATGGAGTTGAAGCTAGGCAACATGATCTACCTGCATAATGTCATCGTGGCTGATATAATGGACGACTGCATCCTGGGCCTAGACTTTATGAGGAGGAATTGTTGTGAGATCGACGTTAAGCAAGGTGTTTTGAAATGTGGACAAGAGGAACTTTTCGTGGAAGGGGCGTTACCAGGGAATATGTACAGCCTTAAGAAGATTGTTCTTCCGCCGAGATCGGAAACAATTGTGCCGGTTAGACTTCCACGGAATCCTGGGCAAACTCTTCGTTGTGTACTCGTGGAAAGGGTAGACAATGAGCTTCCATGGAAAGTGGCTCGAACCTTGGTCAGAACAGCCGACATCTCAGGAGTACGTGTGCTGAACCTTTGTGATCAGGAACAGATTATAGAAAAAGGCTCATTGGTTGGTACTAGTGAGGAAGTGGATTGGTTGCGTCGGTGCGAATATCTATCAACCGGGACCCCCAGCAAGGATGGACAAACGAGAGTGACCACACTTTTATAAGACTGTCGCAGCGTTCTTTCCCCGAATGAAATGGTCAAGGCGAAGAAGTTGTTACTCAAGTATGCCAATGTTTTCTCGTCAAACGAAGCTGACATAGGAAAGACTGGCTTAGTTCAACACAAAATAAACACAGGAGAAGAATTGCCTATTTGTCAGCGGCAAAGAAGATTGCCTGTAGCACGTGAAAAGGAAGTGGAAACCATGATTGAGGGAATGGTGAAGGATGGTGTTATTGAACCTTCATCTAGTCCATGGTGTTCACCTGTGGTGCTGATAAAGAAGAAGGACGGCAGCATGCGGTTTTGTGTTGACTACCGCCGCCTGAACGACGTTACGAAGAAGGACAGCTATCCCTTGCCTAGAATTGATGACACGCTGGAGATGCTCACAGGCGTAAAGTGGTTTAGTACGCTGGACCTGAAAAGTGGCTACTGGCAGGTTGAAATTGACCCTAAGGACAAGGAGAAAACTGCATTATCCACAGGAAAGGGTCTGTGGCAATTTAAAGTCATGCCGTTTGGATTGTGCAATGCTCCAGCAACGTTTGAAAGGTTGATGGAGCTTGTACTTACCGGGCTAATTGGAGATGCCTGTCTGGTCTATTTGGATGACGTCATCATCGTAGGCCGTACGTTTGAGAAACATCTTCAAAACCTGGAACGTGTGCTCACAAAGATCCAGAGTGCCAACCTCAAGTTGAGTCCGAAGAAGTGCTCACTATTCAAACGGCAAGTTAGTTTTTTGGGGTATGTAGTGTCGGAAGAAGGTATCCGCACGGATCCAGAGAAAATTGCCGCTGTCAAGGAGTGGCCGGTTCCAAAAGACAAGACGCAGGTTAGAGCATTTTTGGGTTTGTGCTCTTATTATCGGCGATTTGTGAAGAACTTTGCAGATATAGCCAAACCTCTGCACAAGCTAACCGAGGAGAAGCGACATTTCTGCTGGGATGAAAGTTGCGATATTGCATTCCAGGAGCTCAAGAACCGTCTGTGCAAAACGCCTATTTTGGGGTACCCTGATGTGGGCAAGGAATTCATAGTTGACACAGACGCAAGTGATATAGGACTTAGCGGTGTGTTGTCTCAACGGAATGGTGATCAAGAGATTGTGATAGCGTACTTCAGCAAGTCGTTGTCAAAGCCGGAAAGGAACTATTGTGTCACAAGACGGGAGTTGCTTGCTGTGGTAAAGTCCTTGCAGCATTTTAGCAAATATCTCCTGGGGCGGAAATTCCACTTACGAACTGACCATGCTGCACTGAAATGGCTATTGCAGTTCAAAAATCCGGAAGGACAAGTTGCGAGATGGATTGAACTACTGCAGGAATACGACTTTGTGATCGAACATCGCAGCGGGAAATCTCATGGCAATGCAGATGCATTGTCAAGAAGACCTTGCCCTGAAGATTACAAGCATTGTACTAGGCAAGAGGGTAAGGAAGTGGTATCTGTGAGGATGCTCAGGACAGACCAGCTCAGCAATGAGTGGAAGGACAGCCTACAACATGCACAGCAGGAAGATTCGGATATTAAGCCGATTCTGGAATGGATGAAGGCCAGTGCTCCTAAGCCCAAGTGGAGCGACGTCTCAGCAATGAGTTCGACCACGAAAAGCTATTGGGCCCAATGGGACAGCTTGCTGATTCAGGATGGAGTCCTGTGCCGTAAATGGGAAAATGGTCGGGGAGACAGTTGTCATTTGCAAATGGTTGTCCCTAAGGCTAAAGTGCCGGATGTTCTACAGCTGTGTGGTACAAACCATAGTGGTTGTTCAGGAGGCCACCTGGGAGTTAAACGAACTCTCCTGAAGATCCGAGAACGGTTTTACTGGGTCCACTGTCGTGACGATTTCGAGGACTGGTGCCGCAAATGTACAAGTTGTGCGGCTGTAAAGGGACCTCAAATTCGTAGTAGAGGCGCATTGAAATTGTACAATGTTGGTGCACCATGGGAGAGGATAGCCATTGACGTTGCGGGGCCGTTTCCAGAAACTGAAAGTGGTAACAAGTATTTCATGGTTGTGATGGATTACTTCACTAAGTGGCCAGAAGTCTTCGCTATTCCAAATCAAGAAGCTTCAACAGTTGCAGATAAACTAGTTCATGAAGTCTTCTGTCGTTTTGGAGTACCTTTAGAGATTCACAGCGATCAAGGAAGGAATTTTGAGTCTCAAATATTCCAGGAAACTTGCCGAGTTATGGGTACTCAGAAAACACGGACAACTTCTTACCACCCACAATATGATGGAATGGTAGAAAGATTTAATCAGACATTGGAGAGGTACCTAGCAAAAGTTGTGGAAAAACGGCAACGAGACTGGGACAGGCACATACAACCGTTTTTGTTGTCATATCGAAGCGCTGTTCACGAAAGTACATCAGTGACACCAGCTTTCGCAAACTTTGGGAGAGAATTGCGGCTGCCTGCAGATCTAATCACCGGAATACCACCTGATGCCCCACGCAGTATAACTGATTATGCAAATGACTTGCGGAACAAAATGAATGACATTTATGAGCACGTCAGACAGACGGGCCAGCAAACGTCTGAGAAGATGAAAACACGGTATGACCGCAAAATGAACAACAAGGGGTTTGATGAAGGTTCACTAGTGTGGTTACACAATCCAGTTCGCAGCAAAGGGAAATCTCCTAAGCTTCAAGCTAAATGGGACAGACCGTACCGGATTGTGACAAGGATCAATGACGTTATCTACCGGATACAGAAAGGTGCCAGAGGTACTCCTAAGATTGTCCATGTGGATCGACTGGCGCGTTATTATGGGGCCAATAATGCTCGGGACGAGCATGTCTTAGGAGGGGGCAGTGTTGCGCGCCACTATTAATGTCTTGTACATGGCAACACTAGTTACACTAGCGCCCTCTAGTGTCGAGTAAAAGAAAGTATTGCACGCCACTATTAATGTCTTGTACATGGCAACACTAGTTACACTAGCGCCCTCTAGTGTCGAGTAGCAGAACTAGGAGAGTCGAGATCCTTCCAGAAATTTCGGGACCGATATGTACTCGAACATTCTACATGTCGCTACAGTAGAAGGTTCTGGAAACTATCTGAGGCCCTATATAAAGCCGGTATAGACCACGACCGGGGCAGTATTGAATTGGCGATACAAGAAAATACTTCGAAGCGAAATAACGGCGAACTGTGTTTTATTATTAGTGTGATTTTAGATTGTAATTAGTGTTATGTAATTAAAGTGTCAATTTTGGTAATTCAATCGGCAGTTTTTAATTGTCTCGAACCCCAAGCTCGTAACAGTATGTTATTACAATATGAATGAAATGAAAATGAAAGTTGGTTGATGAAAAGGAAAGTTGGTAGAAACCTTACGTATCTTAATATAGCTATTCAAGACGCCACATTACGGTCTTGTCTTTAGTCAATATTGTTCAAACGTTAAAATAAAATCTCGTTATTAAATTAAAAAAATATTTTTTAATCTCGTTATTAAATTAACGTAAACACAACGAGTCGTAAACACTTGGCAATCGGCCATATTTGTCGAGCAAACAGACGGGCATGCAATAGCTATCGTCCACATTTGGTTGACGCGACTGGCAAAGGGATATTAAAGTTGCATGAGATTCGATATGTGAATCGATTCAAATGCATACCATGCACTGCAGCCCAAATAATATATTCAATGTAAAAATGGT
Source organism: Parnassius mnemosyne (assembly GCA_963668995.1). Lineage (NCBI taxonomy): Eukaryota > Metazoa > Arthropoda > Insecta > Lepidoptera > Papilionidae > Parnassius > Parnassius mnemosyne. The sequence continues at coordinate 47,859,623 of CAVLGL010000093.1, read as the reverse complement.
GGATCCATATCATAACCACATAACATAACTAACAAAGAGTATAGTAATGTTCTTTGCTACAGTACCTAAACCAACGTGCATGATACTCGTAAAAATAATATTACAACAACAAATTTCAATCGTTCCGATGTGCTTGCACTCTTTGTAGAACGCATGCACTGCTTTTATAAGCGGTATGAAAAATTGTAAATATTTTTTTTTTTACTTTGTAACAATGTTATGGTTGCTTATGACTAGTTGAAAATAATTTCTAAAAGCATTACTAATAAAAGAGTAATACCCAGTAACATATTTAATATTAATTATCTTTTAACTTTCTTACTTGTGCACCTTGTGCATCTGGTAAAGTTTCCGAACGCATGCAAACAATTAGCTATAAATAAAGTTGCTGGATTTTTGGCGGGAACTTGACCGCCAGCTAAAATGTTAGTTTGAAGTAGATTTTATCACGTAAAAGTAGTGCGATTTTGTGTATTAAATGTCTGTGTATTTGAATTATTAGTGGAAACGATGAAACAAGTGCTCTGATTGTCATATGAACCTCAATTTATTTTGTTAGGTTTGTTAGTCACTATCGTCATTGATGTCTCAACCTGCCGTCAAAACCTCCCAAAATCTTGTCAATGTCACGCATCAAAATATTGTGACGAAGTTTTTGAACGAATGATTGTAAACGATAAGTTCTTATAACTTGACACGGACAAAAGTATATTATTACAAACGAAATAAAACAAGATGCTGCCATGTTGAATGCGCAATAATTGAAAAAAAAAATTGGACACAAATATTACACGTGACATTTTTCCTCTTTTTAAAGTGGCGGTACACTTCGTAGCCGAAAATAAAATATTTCCTTTAAGGTGAAAACAATATTATAACACGTTTCCATTGTTCACTTAAGGGCATTGAAGAATATAAATTTAACCGGAAGGGCCGTTGATGGAGAAAGCGTCATAAAGTTTTAAGTTTTAATGTCCGCGGTTTTACGACTTCATGTTTGGATGATATCCGATAGCTGTTATGTCCAGTTATATCGGAAGGGCTTCTAAGTGACAACCCACCCGTTTTACGATGTTTTTGCGTTGTCTATTAACAGCTTTTTTAGAAAAACTAAAAAATGTATTTGATGCTCCGGTTACTTTTTTACAGGCCCTTATAAGGCCAGTGTTGCACACAGCGGTGCACTGCTGTGATTCCTTAACAAAACGCAAAGTAAAGTCACATGTAAATTACCGAAAAGTGCAATATAAATTACTATTTTATAATTAATATTAATTAATTACGATTTTATATTTGCAAGTAGGAAAGGTATAAAATCTAAAAGCATGACCTTTGTACGGTTATGCTTTTAGATTTTACGGACTAATAGCCACTTCGTGTTTTTCCAAAGTCCATCTCCATGCACCGTTCCTTTAATCCATCTATATCCGTTACATTGTCGTTCTCCTGTGACAAAGACGTGAAAGTCACGTTTTATAAAACTCCAGTTTTATCAACAACATATTCCAATCCATGTAATTTCTTTTTCTACTTTATTAAGAGGTCGACACATTTTTTTCCATCTTGTCTGGTCTACTGACATATTAATATTTTACTGAGTTCTTCATTAAACAACCTTTTTAACTTGTGGAAACAAGTTTGTTATCTCTGAATGAATACGTTCTACACCCCAACTTGTACTACGCAATGTGAATAAAAGTGTAATCGATGAAGAAATATTTGGAGAGCGATACTTATCACTTTTCGTAAACGCTAATATATTTCTTCGTGGCATAGTCCATTTTTTCGCCAGTCCACCTACAACGTTTTTTTATATGATAAGGGTGATAAGCAAGCACACAGTCCACCTGATGGTAAGTGGTTGCTGTGGCCCATAGACATCTACAACTATCCTCGTATGCGAAAAAAATGCAGATGCGTTGTCAGCCGTAACGACTAAGATGGAATACCTCTTTGCCAGTAAAAAGGGTCTCCGGTTCTCCACACTCACCATGCGATACACAGCAGCATTATGCCGCTATTTTATGCTAGTATTCTGTGAGAGCGTAGTCCTTCCCCGGTTGGTCGACCCATTCGTGCTACTACTATACAATTAATATAGCTGCAGCATGGCTCTATCACGTAAAACGTCTGCTTTTTATTTCTTTTTCTTTTTGCTAACCACTAAAAATCCAATGCTATACGTGAGCCTCTACTGTTGAATTTGCTATAACAGTCACATTTAGCAGGCGGATTGGAGCTCGTAGTATCGCATACGCATAGCACCTTCGACGCTGCTCCGCTTCACCAATCTGGGTATTATACGTTTGGCGTAAACTGACTGTTTATGCCAAAACAACATCTATAGGAAGTTAGAGCATCTCCCATAATCGAGTCTTACCACGACCCCTGGACCACACGGTATTTAGAACGTCTACAATGTATATTTGATATTGAAAAGTTGGCAAGCGTAGTTTGCGAGCGCAAACTCCATGCACTCGCAGTAATAATGCTGCTCGCTATCACTAATCTGTGGAATTAAGGTTCAACATTTCCGAATTAATTTACCGCCATATCTCGGTCGCCGAAGCCATTATGACAGGATTTGCCGCGCGTAGAAGAGATAGACGAACCTAAAGACCTGAAGTCCTGAAATACAGGGATAGCCTAGTTTAGGCTCCAGTCCGCCGCAAAAACATCACAACAATCCATATTTCTGTTGTCATTGTCTGTTGTATTAACATGTCAGTCCCATTATACCTTATAACGAAATAGCACAAAACAATTTATTTAATTACTTATGCAATACTAAATAAATGATAAACCATTTGAGCAGCATCTGACAGTGGTTCAGAGAGTATACTTTGATATTCCCCTATGTGATACATTTTAATGTCAGTTTTGGCGACCAGTAGTTTCCCCTTATGATAGTTTTTGGAACATTCTGCGAGAAAGTGTTGTATGTCTTCGATTGTGTTGCATGTTTCGCAATTTGGAGATTGTTTCATCATGAAAGCAAACTTGTTGCACGGAATGTGTCTGAAGCGAAGTCGCATTTCTGCAATTTTTCAACAGATTTCAACAGATTTTCTGTTCAATAGACATCTATAATTATTTGTAGCGGAGAAATAAATATAATTTTCATTTTCATGTCATTTCATTTCATAAAAGATGTAAAAAAAATTAAATTTTAGTTTATGTAATGCTTATACTACCAACAACTATTTTTATACGATACATTTCTTTCAGTAAATTAACTACGGTTATATTGATTGTAGGTCAACCATATTAGTAAAGCCGCTGAAGTGATCAGTCAAGCGTTGAGGGTTATCTATTTCAAAGGATTTCTATCAACTTAATAAATATTTTTGCCCTACATCGTTACTATTTATCTCATTTAGGATTAAATATCTTTTAAGTTAACATTGACCGAGTCAGTTTGACTAATTTAGTAGATTTTAGACAATTAATTTGCCATGTGGAGGTTACCACATTTTTGAGCAAATAAAATATATTAAATTTTTGAAAGTAAAAAATTTAATACAGCGCAAGAAAATAAAGTGTTTTTTATTCTTGTTACTTTTCAGTGTATTTTGAGGGACTAATAAAGAAAAGCACAATTAATACACGTATTTTTCCCCTTAAGTAACGATTACTTACAAATTACAAATTATAGTACCAAAAATCAGTACTCTAGAATAATATTGCACGTTCATTCTCAAGCTGGCAATTCTTTATAATATATTATCGTGTAGTGGCGGTGTTATTTTTTTTTATAGAAGAGGGGGCAAACTAGCATTCGGCTCACCTGATGGTAAGTGACTACCGCCGTCAATGAACAACCGCTACACCAGGGGAATTGCAGATGCGTTGCCAGCCTTTTAGAAAGGTTGATCTAAAAGGCTGGCAACTCTCTTTTCTCCCTCGCACAACTTCAAGGAAGTTGTGCGAGGGAGAAGATCTTCTAAATAAAAAATAAATAAAAATAAAAATCTTTATTGACATAAAAAATGTTACTATATTTTATTTGAAGTCCCTGACTAGGTTACTACTAGGTCCCGTACTAGGTTAAAAAACCTGTGTTACGGGAGTCAGTGCGATTTCCCTAATATAAATGACAGCTAAACTATTTTATGTAAATAAAGTAATTTAATTCTATTTGCGTGCATGCATATTTTTTTTCGTGCATGCATATCTCCGCGAGGTGTGTGTGTGTGTGTGTGTGTGTGTGTGTGTGTGTGTGTGTGTGTGTGCGTGTGTGTGTGTGTGTGTGTTTGCGTAAGTGGATATGTATGTGTGTGAGTGGGCATGAGTGGTCGTGCATGTGCGTGCGTTCGTGAGTGTGTGGTTGAAATTTAAGATTTAACAAATTTATGGATGTTAATTGATTAGCTTCATACTAAGATCGATTCAGTTTGTTCATAATCTAGTCCTAATAGCCAATTTTTAATTTTAGTTTTGACTTTTCTATTATATATGGGATGTATATTTGTTAGCTTATTAATTTTGTTATACAAATATAGAGCCTTATAAGCATTTTGCCGCCTAGCTGAAGCAGTTCGACATGTAATAGGTAAGCATACATTTTTTATAACCCTATTTTTGTTATAATCAGCGGCATTATAAACAGTAACTATATGCTGTTTAGTAATTAATTTCAAAATGTATAGTTGTCTGAGAGTTAATACTCGACATTTCTCATACAATTCTTTAGTGAGAAATCTGTATGGCCTAAAGGTACTTTTAAGAGGGATCTTTGTGCCCTTTCCAGGCGGATTAAAAAGGTCTTACAAGCTCCTCCCCAGACGTTTATACAGTATCCTATAATAGACTGAACCAAAGCATAAGCATTTAACGGTGGTAGAGCCACGCAGCAGTTTTTGCTGTTGCACGAATGGGCCGGCTCGAGCCGGGTTGGTACCACGACCTCACAGAATACCGGCGTGAAGTAGAAGCTCTGCTTCTGCGTTACGTCTGGTGAGTGCAGGTGGCCGGTGGCCCAATTCCCCCCCCCCCCCATCAACTGCAACGCTATCCGTGAATTTATGCAACATCAGGGGACTTCACTCGAACCTAAACGCCGTCCACTACCATCTCGACACGGCGAAGCCGGCCTTGCTCTTTCTGACCGAGACGCAGGTTTCCTCTCCGGCTGATATTTCGTATCTCTCCTACCCGGGGTACAAATTGGAGCACTCCTTTGTGCCTCTGGTTGGAGTTTGCGTGTATGTCAGAGAGGACATCTGTTCTCGACGCCTCGGCAGGTTCGAACCTGTCCATCCTATGGCTACGCGTAGACATCGACGACCATCCGCGCGTCTACGAGTGCCTCTATAGGTCCCATAGCGGTAATGCCGAAACAGACCGAGTCATTGACCACGTCCAAATGGCTACAGATTCCTTGCTACAACAGGTCCCATCCGCAGAGATCGTGATCCTTGGCGATTTTAACGGCCACCACGCCGAATAACTCGTTCACGTTTAACCGATCATGCGGGGAGATCTGTTTATGACTTTACTTTGGCATATGGTCTGACACAACTGGTTACTTCGCCTACGCGGATTCCAGATGTGGAGGATCATACACTTTCCCTATTGGACCTTCTGCTGACCTCTCATCCGGACGGATATCAGGTTTCCATCGATGCCCCTCTCGGCTCTTCGGACCATTATCTGAACCGGAGTGTGGTGCCACTCACGCTCCCCTCACGGTTGCGTTCTGCAGGTTGCCGCCGTGTTTGGCATTACAGGTCGGCGGATTGGGCTGAAATGCGGTCTTTCTTTGTATCTTACCCATGGGGGCGGGTTTGATTCTCGCCGGATGATCCCAGCGCTGTTGCTGACTCTGTCACTGATGTGGTGCTACAGGGAATGGAACTATTTATTCCATCATCTGTGGTACCCATCGGAGGCAGATCTCAGCTTTAGTTTGGTCGCTCCTGTAAGACTGCATTACGCAGTAAGCAGTAAGCAGGAGTGTTATCAAGCCTGGGCTGCGGCTTCGGCGACTCGGGATATAACCACCAGCACACTTAAAAAGAAGTATAACTTCGCCTCCAGGTCCTTCAAAAGAGTTATTTCCAAGGCAAAGTCAGAGCACATAGGCAGAATTGGCGAGAAACTAGTTTGCCTTCCTTCCCGACCCCGTGCATTCTGGTCTCTCGCCAAGTCTGTCCAAGGGAATTTCTGTAAGCCATCACTACCATCTCTGCACAGGGAGGACGACTCACTAGTCCAAGACGCAAAAGACAAAGCCCACCTTTTAAGCTCCCTTTTTGCGTCCAACTCGACTCTTGATGACGGGGGAAAACACCGCCGACCATCGTGCGGTGTGAGTGTTCCATGCCGGATGTGCTGTTCTCCCAGCGCTCGGTTCGCAAAGTACTACTCTCCCTGGACATCCAGAAGTCGAGTGGGCCTGACGGAATCCCCCCAATTTTGCTGAGGACGTGTGCTCCGGAGTTGGCACCAGTCCTAACGCGTCTTTTCCGGTACTCCTACTCCCAAGGCGTAGTCCCGAATTCATGGAAGACAGCTTTTGTCCACCCGATCCCTACAAAAGGCGACCGCTCAGACCCGTCCAACTATAGGCCTATCGCGATCACCTACTTGTTCTCCAAAATAATGGAATCAATTATTAACTGCCAGCTCATGCGGTACCTTGAGGATCACCGGTTGATTAGTGACCGCCAATATGGCTTCGTCGGGGTCGATCAGCTGGTGATCTTCTGGTCTACCTGACCCATAGATGGGCGGAGGTAGTAGAGTCCAAGGGGGAGGCGCTGGCCGTTAGTTTGGACATTGCGAAGGCCTTCGATCGGGTTTGGCACAAAGCGCTTCTTTCGAAGCTCCCTTCCTATGGGCTTCCCGAGAAATTGTGCGATTGGATCACCAGCTTCCTTGCAGATCGGAGCATCAAGGTCGTTGCAGACGGTGCATGCTCCGACTACAAGCTTATTAACGCTGGTGTTCCACAAGGCTGTGTGCTATCACCAACGCTGTTTCTTCTGCATATCAATTATATGTTGCTAACTGGTAACATTCATTGCTATGCGGATGACAGCATTGGTGATGTTCTATACACCGGCCGTGCCAATATTTCTCGGGATAACGTCGCCGAGTACCGAAACAAACTGGTGTCTGAAGTTGAGTCTTTGCTGAACAAAGTTTAGGATTGGGCGCGACTAAATCTAGTCCAGTTTAATCCTCAGAAGACACAAGTTTGCGCGTTTACCGCTAAAAAGAACCCCTTTGTCGTATCTCCTCAGTTTCAAGGCACTCCCCTTCTTAGCTCAGCCAGTATCGGAATCCTCGGAGTCGACATATCGAGTGACGTGCAGTTTCGTGGTCTTGGCACTGCAAAGAGATGTTGCATCCCTTTGCATTTTCTTTCGCATCTACCACGGGGAGTGCTCTGAGGAATAGTTCGGATTAATCCCAGCCGCCAAATTTCACGAACGCACATCGCAGCAGAACTCCCGATACCATCCACACCATCTGGATGATTGGCGGTCCACCACTGTGCGATTGCTGGCTGAGTGGCTGTAAACATAATCCTCAGTTTGAAAATTACAATGCATACTTTACGCATAAATATCTCAATCAAAACGACGGTATCCTGGTATATGTTAAAAAAGGTATTAAATGTACAATAGAAGAACCAGAGCCATTAGGTGCTAATTTCATGTCTATTAAAATTATTGATCCCGATATTTTCATTTTAGCTACTTACAGATCCCCATCGACTCACTGTATTGACAGTTTTTTGAATTCTACGAGTATAGAAAATATAGTTCGTCCCCTAGACTCAAATAAAAACTTGGTACTAATTGGTGATATAAATATTGATATTAAAGCTAATAACAACGATCGAAGAAGTGAAGCGTACTTTAACTTAACAGCGGAGCTAGGCTTGCTTCCAAGTCACACTAAGCCCACTAGGTTACAAAACTGTCTTGATCATGTCATGCTGAAAACTAGTTCGGCGGTATCAGTATTTGTGATTAATAGTACTATAACAGATCCTGCTTCAATCCTACTCAACATTTGCCTTGGTCAGCAAAGGCCTAAAAAAGCAAAGTTTATTACTAGTATAAACTATGATGCTTGCTTAAAATATTTAGAGACAGTGGACTTTTCCTTTATAAATACCTCATCTGATGCAAATGAAGCCGCATCAACTTTAATAGAAAAGCTGGCTAGTGGAATTTCACTTCATTCTGATTCCCGTCGTATTCCTAATAAACAAAGAACGCTAAAACCATGGTTAACTATTGGCGATCAATTTCACGAGCAGCTGGAACTAATCCGAACAATTCCTCAGAGCACTCCTCGTGATAGATGCGATAAAATACGCAAAGAGATGCAACATCTCTACGCTGTGCCAGTGTATCGAGCCGATCAGAAAGAACTCGGTCGTCAACGATTCGAACAGCTCTGCGCTGGATGCGGTCAAGTGGAAGGAGCTGGCACTGGAGTGCCCCGGCCCAAAGATGAGAACAGTATTCCATGTGAGGCCGAACTTGCGCTTTGTAAAGTTGCAAGCGATGTGCCGGCATGAAATACTGTCTCGCTCTGCTGAACACGCAGAGCTTTTTAGAAGCCAATTTGGCCTTACCTTCCAAGTGACCACGAAACTGCACACTACTCGATATGTCGACGCCAAGGATTCCGATGCTAGCTGAGGCAGCAAGGGGAGTGCCTTGAAACAAAGGGGTGCTTTTTAGCGGTAAACGCGCAAACATGTGTCTTCTGAGGATTGAACTGGACTAGATTTAGTCGCCCCCAATCCGAGACTTTGTTAAGCAAATACTCGACTTCAGACATAAGTTTGTCCCGGTACGCAGCGGCCACCTGCACTCACCAAGCGCAACGCAGTGGTTAACCTCTACTTCACGCTGGTATTATGTAAGGTCGTGGTACAACCGCGGTTCGAGCCAGCCCATCCGTGCGACAGCAAAAGCTGCCGCTTGGCTCTACCACTGTTAAATGTTATTTGTTAGAATATCCACTACCCCATATCGTCCCGTGAGTTTCGTAAGAGGCGATAGAAGGAAACATCAGGAGATGGGTAGAAGCGTCTTCCTAATAACAACTAAAAAAAATTAAAATCTGCTATTGCCAAGCGTGGCAACTACAGCAAATAAACCCACCTATGAATGAGGCAAAAAATACAATATGGGGGGGGGGGGCTATGTTCAACAATGGACTTTTGAGAAACTGTAATGTAAATGGTCATGGTTCGAAGAGCTATAATTTATCACTTAAATAAACTTTTCAGTGTTTTTAATTGTTTTATCGAGCCAAAATTTTCCTAAGTACAACCGAGCAGCTGCGCCCTGTTTAATCAAGTTACTTGCAAAATTTGATAAATTCAGCGGTATCCCCTCACGTTACTGAGTAAGATGTAACTGATTATCTAAGCTAGCATAAATTAAGCAAAGATTTTAGATCTGTGGTACCTTCGCTTAGCCTACAAATGTGTTAATTTTTTTCTAGATGTTATATGCAAAGCAGACATTTTTAAATTTAATAAAATAAAAACGTAAGATAATGAATAGAATCAGCCGTTAGTTTGCGGAAATCTCACACACATTACACTCATTACACAAATGCATATTTCAGTCATGCATGTATAAATTATTTTCTTGTTTGTGCCTTGGTATAAGTAATAACTTAGCACATGGAACATAACATGTGATCCATTAAATTTCATTGTACCTAGGTTATGTTAGCATAAGTTACAAACTCGTTAGATACTATTAATTAATGAACTTTTAAATAATAAATAAAAAATATTTATTTGCCACAAAACGATACAATGTTAAAATTTAAATAGACAGCTTAATAATGAATTGTGACAAAACGGTCTGTGACTCAGTTGTAACGGGAAACCCATTACTCCTGCTATTCTGCCACAGCCATTGCGCAGTATCCATACAGGGTCTTAGGCAAGTGATGAAACACACGTACCAGCAATGAATAAAAATTCAAACTCAGAGCCAGAGACTGTTGTTGAATCAACCGCAAGGTATACGGATATAGGGTAGACAGGACTGGTGGTGGCAAATCATTCCAGATTTAAGCAGCGGCGAATTTAAAACACCCCTAGCTCCAGCGAGTCTAATTCTGGGTAGTGGGAGCCGATGACATTTTTCTCTGACCGAGAGCAAACTTTTTTGTTCGACAGCTATCTTATCATACAAATAGCTTGGAGACGCTGCGTGATACAGTTTATGCAGAAAGCAAGCATATTTTAACTTGGTACAATAGGACTTTTGTTTGCATCCTAATATTTATGTAAATTAACGGTGGGGATATGGCGCTGACAGCTGATGCACAGGTCTCCTAGTTCGGCTGTAAAAGCTATGTTGCGGATATATGTACCAAATTAGCTTTATTAAGTGTTAAGCAAATATCTGGTTGTACTACCTTTAGGAAATAAAGAATTTATTATTATTATTATATTATATATAAAAATTACTTTGCCTACCTGCATAAGATCTTAGCGGTCAGCCACCGCAGAGTCTACTCCACCTGAGGATGCCTCGTGTAGAGGCGAAACGTGTGTCGTAATGTCGTGGGTGGTGTGTCTTTTCTAGTGTAGGGGTGGTAGGAGTATTAGTGCTGAGATTAGTGGTGACGGGGATGGTGCACGCAATTGAGGAAGAGCGAGCGGTGCTCTTTAAACTTGGTAAGACACATTAATTTATATTATTGAGCGGATGTAGGCAAAGTAATTTTTACCAACTTTAAGAAACGTAAGAGCAAAACTACAGCTTTTATTTATCTAATTCTACTTGTATTGCTAATATACTTTCTAAAAAAAATAATGATCTCACAGTTTCTTGCTGGTTATTGCTATTTAGATGTCTCGCTATTGGAACCGATGTCAAATTTTTACTTTCATAAGAGTCTTTAGTAAACCATAGGAATATATATAATAAAGCCATATAATTGAAAAACTTTATAATAAAGTGCTACTTTTACTATTGGGATATTGAAACAAATAATAACTCTTTATTTTTCAACTAAATATATGGTGGTAGAGAATCGATGAGGAAAATACATTTAAATGTAATAATATTACGTACTACCCGTGCGCGTGCGGTTAAAGAATAGGATTGAAAATGGCTTCGCCTCTATTCACCTCTCGCTCCCACACTATCGCTATCTATACATACAACCGCCGGTAAAGACTGCAAAAAATACGTACGTTCTACAACTTCAGTCCAACGTGTCATTGGAATCAATGATAACAAATTCCCATAAAGTACAAAAAGAATCAATCTGGTTTTGCTAATTTGCGAGCTACGACGCGTTCTGAGAGTATTCTTCACAATTATTGTTCATTTTGTTTGTTAATATTTTTTGATAAAATTTTCGTTCATCTGTCTGTTCGAGCTAACCTTCGGAATGGCTTATCCTATTGTGATACAACTTCGAACAAATAGAGAGTAATACCAGGAGTAATCTAGACTAAATTTTATGCGAAAAATTAAGAGATTTTATTGGAATAGAATTATTAAGATATAATAGATGGTATTTAATGATTATCTTAAGTCAAAATAACGCCACATTAATAGATCCCACCGAGGCAAAACCAAAGCGGGTCGCTAGTAATTATTTTAAAATGTATAATACCTGGAATTGTACACCCAATACAATTCTTTTCAAATATTTTCCCATTAATAAAAAAAATCCGATTAACCGTATAATGTAAATTTATAAGGATATACCGTTATTAACGGGTTTTCGCTATTGGTACTGTGCGTGTTGACGGTACGGGCTCGATGAGCCGCCATTTCTAATCCCATTCTTTATCCTTACAGACTATACAAAAATCATACAATAACATGCATTAGTATAAAAAATAAAAAATAAGTACTTTTAACATTTTCCCTATATCCTCTTTCCGATGCTAAATAACATAATGCAGCTATTGCAATCTTTTATTGCAACCTCATTCTGTTCATTCTCTAATGCAATTTGACGTCCGATGAGCAGTATGAAGGTGCAACCGTGCAATAATAAATCACCCGCCATAACGCAAACGATTTGAATATGTATCGATTTGTTCCCATTTTAAAGTTTCCAGCTACAAATATGTTTTTCGAAAATTATTTGGTTTTGCTTACAATAGATGTAGTGGTAGAGCCATGCTGCAGCTATATTATGGTTGTAGCACGAATGGGTCGGCTCGACCGGGGAAGGACCACGCTCTCACAGAATACCAGCGTAAAATATCAGCTTAACGCTGCTGTGTTTCGTATGGTGAGTGTAGAGAACCGGAGACCCTTTTTACTGGAAACGAGGCATTCCACCTTAGTCCTCACGGGTGACAACGCATCTGCATTTTGATTCTTAATCGAAGATAGATGTAGATGTCTATGGGCCACAGCAACCACTAACCATCAGGTGGACTGTGTGCTCGTTTGTTACCCTTATCCTATAAAAAAAAAAATTCATGTCATTTTTATATATAGGTCACACCTAAAGTTCAGCGCTCCTGGCCTTTAAATCTTTGATTTTAAAATGTTATATTTTGTAAAACTTACGAAACTCGGTATATTAATTGAAATACTCTTAGGCGGAAATTCTCGTGTCTGTCATTTTTTTGAACAAGACAGCTAATGTTGAGTATCTGAAAAAGTTAGGCACGCTTCTTTTTAGAATAGAAAAAATTTATTCAATATAGTTCTTATTGAAAGTACATGTGATTCTTATCGAAAGTCATTATTTTACTTAACCACTGGTTAAATTAGACAATATGAAAGGTTGCACAAACTATTTCCAAATTTTTTTAGAAACAGCCTGGAAGCGACCACCTCATTTCCAGGGATTATTATCCACCATGTATTCATTTATATGATAATAACCTTTTATGTACAGTTATTGTTTAATAAAATATTTAATCTTGTTAATATTGTATATTTTCTGGGACTTGTTGTAATAGCGTATACGTTGCCTAAAGACTGAATTACCATGTGGAGTCAATAAACTTGTGTTTATTCCTAGTGTTTACGGAGTATATATCACTTTTTTTCCTATGAATAATTTTGTTTCCAAGGTCACAAAATATACCAAAAGCATCCTCTGAATTCTACTATGCACAAAAAATATGTTTAACAAGCTCAATTCCAGCCTCAGTTTTTGAGCGACCCCTTGTAAAACCAAATTGATTTTTATGAAGCAATTTATAAATATTTAAAAAAAACTTAGCATTTGAACTAAAATTATTTTTTCGAAAATTATACTAAATGTTGGTAGTACAGAAATTGGTCTAAAATTGCTGAGGTCTATACTACTATACTACCAGATTTAAATAAAGGTAGAATTTACTATGAAAATATTTAACGATGTTTTCGCAATACCAAATGGAATTTAATAGTATTTGAACAAGTCTTTACATTTTGTTAAAGCAATGATACGGTGACAGTAGAAAAATAATTTAAAGATTTTTTTGTCACAAAGGAACATCAGAAAAATGTTTCCCAAAATCAATAACAACTTCTTGATCAGATTGAGTTAAATCATTGTTAATATTTAATAGAAAATCCGAGTTAATCCGAGTTGCGTGGTTTGAACTTGCCCGTTTCACTATTAATAATTATAGCCTACGGCATTTGAATTTTATTGGATGCAGTTTTAATTTTGTAGCTTAAATGTTTTACATTTTTATCTTTGGAGAACACTTTTTTAAATATTTTAAATTTTTTTTTACATACCCTCTAAATATAACACTATAATTATATGATCTTTCATTATAAATCTCGTTAACCTTCCCCTTCTTTTATAAATTCCTAATGTCGCCCATTCACTAAATGATTTACGATTGTTAAAGAGAAAGTTTTAAAAGTAAATATTCTTTTAAATTCACAATATATAATTTTAAATAATGCATCATACTCATTATCAGTACTATTTCATATGCAAGTGATGTAAGTCATTTTACTGTATTACTTCTAAACCTCTCAAAGCGATGTTCATTTATTGGAACAAACACAACTTTCTCATTTTTCCGTTTTCAGTGTATGTAAGGCAATGAAACTAACTGTCCACAGTGATCCGAACTTAAATTTTGTGTGATTGATTTATGCAAGGGCTTAACATCTGTAAAAATGTTATCTATACAGATCGCACTAGGCCCAGCAATACGTGTTGGTTCTAAGAATAAATTACAGGATTATATGATTTCAATGAGCTAAACTTAATAAAAATGTAAGAATTTTCAAGAAGATTGATGTTAAAGTCTCCACATATTACAACAGACTTGTCTTGTTTACTAAGTTTGAGCAAAACTTCTTCCACAATCTTTTCAAAATATTTATAAGTAACACATGGGGGTCTGTAAACACTTACAACAATGAGGTTCTCGAGCTCGACACAAGTCATTTCTACAGTTCGGTGCACAACGCGAACAAGGCGAAGTTATTTTTGGTTTCTGAAAAGGTGGAGATCGTGACCTATCTCACACACACAGTTCAGACCTCGCACTATGCGATTTCTTTATTTTCGAAAAAATCAAAAATTTTATGAGAGGTTTACATTTGCGGAGCCAGAAGATATAGTGATAGCTTTCAACCAGCACGTGAAAAATGTACCTTCAGACCAAAATTCCTTTTGTTTTCCAAAATGGTTTGAACGAATGAAATAGTGATTGAAATATAATGGAGAATACTTTGAAATGTAGTTAATATTATATTCGTTTACATATAAATTATTTTATAAGAGTAATGCAAAACTTCCAGTGTACGCCACGAATAGCAGTCTAAACTGGTCGCTCTGCAGAGCATAACCCTCTCGAATTTCTAAGATAACTTGTTGGCGGAATCCATATGTTTTTTTTATAGAATAGGGTGATAAATGAGCACTAAATGATGGTAAGTGGTTACTGAGGCCCATATACATCTACATCTATCCTCGTTTGCGAATCAAAATGCTGACGTGTTGTTAGCCGTGAGGACAAAGATGGAATGTCTCTTTTCCAGTAAAAAGGGTCTCCGGTTCTCTACACTCACCATACGAAACACAGCAGTGTCAAGCTGCCATTTTACGCTTGTATTCTGTGAGAGCGTGTTCTCCGGTCGAGCCGACTCATTTGTGCTACACTTTAGTAATAATATAGCTGTAGCATGGCTCTACTTAACTATGTCTGTCGCCAAATAGCAATTCGTGCACTGCTATGTTCCGATTATTAGAACCAAAACATCATCCAATATCGCCCCCAATTTTCCCTTTTATATAATGTATCTAGTAATATTGTTCGAGACACTCACATCACCGATTGTAGTACATCACTATTTACATGGTACAGCCCTATTGTAACCTTTTATATAACTGTCAAATCGACATTCTCTCTCTTTATTAGCGAGGCGTGTGCAGTGCAGACGCAAATTTTGTACAGTTTTTAAATTATACAATAAACCAAGAAAATTAATGGTTTTCAATTAATACAAATCCCCAACAAATATTATGGAAATAAATTTGAAAATAGCACTAACTAAACATTTCTAAGTAAAGTATTGAATACACCGTCGAATATTCAATGTTTAAATCTAAGGTGTATGTGTAAAATCCTGCAGCATTTAAACTTTAGGTTTGCACATGGCAGAAATACGCTAAGGTTTATTATAATTGCAGCACAAACGGCTCGATCACATCTGGGACGGATCACACTTGCACAGAATACCACCATAATGCTGCTGTTTCGTATTGTGTGTGATAAGAATCGGGGATCTCTTACCAACTTTACGATATTAGACCAATCGTAACGAGCGACTGTGGACAGCTTAGGGTGACAATCACTCTATATTTTGGTTCTTAATCGAGGATGGACGTAAATGTCTATAAGCGACAGCATTTATTAACCACCAGGTAGACGATGTGCTCGTTTGCTAAAAATAATTAAACATTCTTGTATAAAAAACTATTAGACATAATCGGGACAACGGAACCTTACATTACTCGTGGGCCAACACATACATGGCCAATTATATTTATTCTTTTGTTTTATTTTATTTTCAACGAAGAGAAGAATACTATAAAAATTCAATTTCTAAATCTGAGTATTTGAGCTAGCTTATTAACTATGTAAAGTTTGTGACTTATAGTACTGTTTCTTATTTTATTACAAAACCACCAAACAACCCCAATGTACAAGACATTAGTAATTTATGTAAGGCATGATTCATCATTGTATTGTTCTGTAAAATGTTTTTACTGCTATTTGTTTGTTTACACAAACGAAGTAATAACACCCATTTAAAAAATCAATTGACGATGTCTACAGTGCTGTATAAAAACATTTTCATTTGCATTTTATGCAAAATAGCAAAGTCATTAATGCATACTGTAAATGCAATTTGTACAATAGTAATAGTTGTTTTAGTATGCAAAAGAAAGAAATAATTCGAGTTTTAACAAGACAAAATTTATTTTTAAACTCTGTAAGACCTCTTTTGTTTAAAAGTGTATATTTAACTAATCTCTACAGTACTAATTAAATAAATAGCTTACGCTATTATACGTTTTTGTTTGCTTTTAATTTTTCCCAGAATATAAATTCTAATTTGATAATTTTCATCTTTCTTTGCTTTCTTTTGGTTTTAAATAAAAATACACCACCCCCACGAGCAAATGCTTTTGTATCACGGTGGTATTTTACATACATGAATTGCACAGGGGCAATCACCCTGTCCCGCAATAATTATTTCTAGGTCATACTAAAAGCTTTTCCCTGCGGGATCGCTTTGAACTTGCGGCCCGCAGTGCCGCAACCAAATGATTTGCTACGTTTTTATGTATTTATAATAAGCAAAAATGCATATATTATATTATAGCAGAAAATAGCGAATTAACCACTTACAGCTTACTGCTTGCTGACATAACTTGTAAATCTATACATATAAATAAAATTGAAGTATCTGTCTGTAATCTTTACTAGGCGAAGCCGAGGCGGATTGCTAGTTCTTTAAATACTGTTAGTGTAGTGGCCGGGCGATTAATTTTAGCATTCTGAGTTCGTGTGTCGAATTCTCGACCTCCTCTCATTTTTGAGAGTTAACCTAACTGCTCCAGTGTATTTTGACGGTCTTTAGATGCCTTTGAAATATTTTAAAACCTCGGACGTGCGTGGTGCCTCACGATATTTTCCTTCTTTTTTTTTTATAAAACGTTACCCCCACACTAGGATTTTCTCCTGTATCGTGGAGGCAGTTTACAAACACAAATTTCACAAGGACAAACATCTAGACCCGGAACAATCATTTGTAGGCCATACAAATACTTGTTCCGTGCGGGATTCGAACCCGCGCCCCCCAGCGCAGCAACTCATTGCTAAGCCACTGCGCCACGGAGCCGTCGCCATCCGTCGTCGTCTTCATCGCCGAATACTTAATAAAACACCTTTAAAATTAAAGTCGCCGAAAAAATTCAAAATTTCATTGGAGCCGACAGGAATAGACCCGCGCTACTCACATACCCGGACCTATCTCAGCATGGTAGCAGCACGGTTCAAAAGTGTAGAGTGAATTAACGACGAATCAAAAATAAATTAATAGAAAAACTAGGTGGAGGTGCGTTTCATTGTACCCAATTACCAAATTCCTGTTTGGAGCAAATTTTAAGAAAAACGAGATTTTGTTAAAGTACAGAATCAATTTCAATAAAATCTTATCAAGTTATAAATATTTATAAGGAATTGTCACACTCACTACACATGCTAAGCGGATTAACGTTCCCAGTAGCAGACGTGTTTACATATTTACATCGGGGGCTATATAAGACCTTTCGACATTTCACTAAATTGCCACACATTACACCAACAGGACAAATGGTGTGATAGATTTTTCACGCTGTCACCACGAGACATTATTTACACTGCAAAATAAATGTATCTTTATTCCCACTTCGTCAGCCCATAAAAAATACAGCTCGCTCTTAAAAGACATGCGATGGGCTTCTGTTGTTGTAGGGAATTTGCTGTCATCGTCGCGTTTCGCAGTACTAGACGTATCGTAACTTTGATACCGAAGACCTTTTTCTACCGACTTCAAAAAGGAGACGATATTCTATTCTACTGTATGTTTTTTTATGTGTGTTACCTCATAACTTTTTACTGAGTAAACCGATTTCGATGATTCTTTTTTTATTTGAAAGCTGGTGCTTCTCGTATGGTACCTTATAAATATAATCAAGGCCTGACCAACATTTTTTGAGTTATTCTTAATAATATATATTAAAGTCGGTTGTAAAAATATTTATAATTATTAATTTTTTTTTCAATATATGGTAATAAATATATTATCCTAATCTATTATAGTTATAAGTAATGCTATAACTTGAATTAATGAATTCTTCTTCTTTAGATGATTGTTACGAAAATAAACGTAGTAAAAAGACATGTAGTCCCATATGAATTTCATCAATGTCTGACCAATAGTTTTTGAGTTATTCTTAATAACGGTTGTACGAAATTTTTAATTTTAAATTATTACAGGAAACGAGGCAGTAAATATACTGACTCTCTATAACCTTCAGAGCAGAACACGCAATAATTGGTCGCAGAAATAACTAAACGACGGACTTCTAGGCAAATAGCTTCTACAGAATTCAATTTGTGTCGTCTACACGTTTTGAAACTCGATCGAAATTTCTAGAATGGGCGCCACCAAACCGAAAAACACGCTGTGTTTATTTGTGATACCTGTGGTTTATACACGTTTTTATGTGGTAATGGCAGCTCTATTACCGGGGAAGGACCACGCTCTCATAGAATACCAGCGAAAAATAGCAGCTTAATACTGCTGTGTTTCATATGGTGAGTATAGGGAACCGGAGAACCTTTTTACCTGAAACGAGGCATTCGATCTCAGTCCTCAGGGGCGACAACGCATCTGTATTTTGATTCTTAACTGTGGATAGATGTAGATGTCTATGGACCACAGTATCCACTTATCATCAGGTGGACTGTGTGCTCGTTTGTCACCCTTATTCTATATAAAATACACGTATTAAAAAAAACATGTCTTTCAATTTTATCATATACGCAAACACTGCAGTTTCAAAAAAATGGACGGATTAAAAAAATCATAGCCATAATAAAGCATTAGTTTCAAATTTTAAAGGCCGCAGTAGCTCATGGCACAAATTACACAATACGTCAGCAACCCGAGTTTGATTGCCGGCAATGCCAATGAAATTGTTAATTGCAAACTTAATTGCTGATTTAACATGTGCCCGGTTCACCATATACATACTCCAGCAACGAAGCGGATTAATTGCTTCATTACCCTATGAATTTGGAAATTTGCGTCGAATGCAAACTTATCGAACTTTAAACTAACCAGTATTAGAAAATGGCATTTTCAAAGTTGAATACCTAATAATTATAACTATATAATATAATAATAATGCAGGCATATTTTAAAATTATATAACAAATTTATTTTATTCGCAACTTGTAAATGTGTTAAATAAAGTTTTTTTTTTATATGAAGAATAAATGTAACATACGAACACACAATCCATCTGATAGTAAGTGGATGCTGTGGTTTATAAACATCTACATTAGGCGAAGTAATTTTTACCAACTTTAATTAAAATGCAGATGCGTCGTCATAGGAAATACAACAGCATTAAGCTGCTATATTACTCTGATATTCTGTGAGAGCGTGCTCCTGCCCATGACCCTGGTCGAGCTGAACCATAGTTAACTTAAATTTTGTGGTTGTCGTCTTAAGAATTATTACGTTTTCGTGTTTCAAGATTTGTAACTAAGACATAAATCCTTGTAACCAATGGCTTAGTATGCCCGCGTGATTTGCGCAGTTAGTTCCATAATTTATGGGCTGTTTTAGAAGTGAAAGAAGTTAAAGTACCTGTATTTCCGTTTTAAGTTCCTTTCAACGTTCACACGTTCAATTTGTTGTTTTTAGTCGACTTCAACAAACGAAGAGGTTGTCAATTTGTATGCTTGTGTGTATGTACCTATGTTACAATATCATTTTGATGATTCATTGTTATTAAATAGGTTATAGCTTTCCATATAAATTGGAAGAAAAAATTCCACCCCTAAAGATACCAAAATGAAATATGAAGTTTTTAATATAATAATAAAAAGTAAATATGATAACAACATTGAGATTGTGATATTCCACAGTCAACTTAAAGTGTAAAAAATTAACTTTTAATAAAAGTGAAAGCCGTATCCAAATCCAAAGAACTAAAAATATTTTTTTTTTATAGGATAAGGGTGACAAACGAGCACACAGTCCACCTGATGGTAAGTGGTTGCTGCAGCCCATAGACTTCTACATCTATCCTCGTTTGCGAATCAAAATGCAGATGCGTTGTTACCCGTGAGGACTAAGATGGAATGCCTCATTTCCAGTAATGAATTGACTTTACATTTTGAAGTCAAGACTTTAATCCTTTTGTAAACTTTGTCTAAGCACCGACTTTAGAATGTAAAATCATTTTATTTTTTAGTTTTTTGAAGTCGGCTTTTACTTTTAATTAAAAGTTAATTTTTACAACAAACATTTTAATTTCTAATATTAAATTCCATGTCAACGCATGCAATATTTTTAAGTTATAATAATGCTTTAAAAGGTACTGTCTATACTGTACTATTAATATACGGAAATACATATTATTAACCTTTACGTTTTAAGTGTCATAAAATCTCAACATTTTCAAATATGTTTTTAATCCAATAGTTGAGAAATTTTCTTTTGTTAGAGAAATGAATCACAGAAACAGAAACAGAAATTCACAAATACGTACTGTGAAAAAAACTGTTACATCGAAAGAGCTTAGAAGAAAAAAATATCGGTGTAAATTGGGAGTAAGAGATTGTAATGAAACCGCAGATTACCTTTATGAAAATAATCCAAATATTTAAATTTAAATTTCAAATATGCTGAGGCAGATTTTTTGCACCACAGAGCATCTAAGCTTTTTTCGTTTAAGAATACTCAACTACTGTTGAGAGAAAAAAAAAAAGAGACATGGCAATATTGTATGTAGGTACCTATACCAATATGTTTTACTTAATTCGTAGAACAAAAACGCTGTGCATACAATAATTTAAAATTAAAAATTTTGTACAATCAACTTCGATATATATTATTAAGGATAACTCAAAAACTATTGGCCAGACCTTGATCAAAAAGTAATAGTCACATCTTGATTAAATTCATATTGGACCACATGAGAAGCTCCATCTTTCAAATAAAAAAGAAACATTGAAATTGGTTGAAACAGTGAAATTTATAAGGTAACACACATTAAAAAAACATACAGTTGAATTGAGTACCTCCTATTTTTGGAAGTCGAAAGAAAAGAGATTATATTAAAGGAATATGCTGCCGACACCTTCCTTATGAACTTTGCGCAATTCGTTACCCACTCCCACTATAATTTTACTGGCACAGTCTTTGTTACTCCCTATCCTTGATTACGCTAATGCATGATACTATAATCTTCATCATCATCATCATTATTACAGCCTTTCACAAGTCCACTGCTAAACATAATTCTCCCCAAGGAATGCCATTAAGCACGGTCCCGATCCACCTGCATCCATCAACTTTCTGCATGTCTTACCAGGTCGTCACGCCATCTAGTGGGGGGTACCCCAAACTTCGCCTACCGGTACGAAGCTGCCACTCGAGAACCTTTCTTCCCCATCGGTTGTCTCTGCGTCTTCATAATTTCACTATTAGATTCACATTTGGCCTTCTCAAACTACTAAGACTCCCTAATTTCTTCCGACTTCGTTGACATATACAATCTATACTATACTGTGGTCTATTTGATCCAAAAAACACTGAAGTATCTTAAAGAAAAATTTACGAATAACTGGTCGCAATTTTTTTTTCATTTCTCCATTTGTGCCCAGCCTGTAGGACACATATAGGTGGTATCTTTACTTTCCTTTACCTAAATTTTTATTAAAATCACGTATGCATATCTGAAAAGCGTAAGGGAAATTGAAATAACATTGAACTACCCTACCAATAACATTCATAATAATATGAAAATCAGATTCAGAATTTGAAACGTGACCGAACATATCTATAATGTACTGAACGCTCGTTATTTGCTTACATAGACCTCGACTTAGTAACCGTAAAAACTTTCAACGGTGCAAATAAAAAAGGAAAAATTGTTTTGTAACACTCAATTGAAAAAGAGACGAGAGAAATAAAAAACAGAAAATGCAGCAAATTCCTGATAACAAACTCAAACTAAAATAATAACTGCGGCTGCCATCCCGCATGCCCAGGCTGGCAACTATGGCAAATTGATATGAACCGATCTATGTGAAGGCCTATGTTCAGCGGTGGACTTTCGATTTTTCACGTGGTAGAGCCATGCTGCAGCTATATTAGTAGTATAGTTGTAGTCAGAATGGGTCGGCTCGACCGGGGAAGGACCACGCTCTCACAGAATACCAGAGTAAAATAGCAGCTTAATGCTGCTGTGTTTCGTATGGTGAGTGTAGAGAACTGGAGACCCTTTTTACTGGAAAAGAGGCATTCCATCTTAGTCCTCACGGGTGACAACGCATCTGCATTTTGATTCACAAACGAGGATAAATTTAGATGTCTATGGGCCACAGCAATCACTTACCATCAGGTGGACTGTGTGCTCGTTTGTCACCCTATCCTATAAAAAAAAATAGAATTAGAGTCATGGAAAGTGGATACTGTGGCCAATAGACATCTACATCTATCCTTGTTTCAAAATGTAAACACGTTGTCAACCCCGAGGACTAAAACGAAATGCCTCGTTACAAGTAAAAAAGGGTTTCCAGTTCTCTACACACAACATACGAAACACAGCAGCATCATTGTTTTTTTTTATAGGATCGAGTGACAAACGAGCACACAGTCCACCTGATGGTAAGTGGTTGCTGTGGCCCATAGACATCTACATCTATTCTCGTTTGCGAATCAAAATACAGATACGTTGTCACTCGTGAGGACTAAGATGGAATGCCTCTTATCCAGTAAAAAGGGTCTCCGGTTCTCTACACTCACCATACGAAACACATCAGTGTTAAGCTGCTATTTTACGCTAGTATTCTGTGAGAGCGTGGTCCTTCCCCGGTCAAGCCGACCCATTCGTGCTACAACTATACTACTAATATAGCTGCAGCATGGCTCTACCACGTATGTAAAATGTACTGTTTCAAGCTAGTATTGTGCTAGCGTGGTCCTATCCTAATTGAGACGACCCATTTTTTATAGGATAAGGGTGACAAACGAGCACACAGTCCACTTGATGGTAAGTGGTTACTGTGACCAGTAGAATTCTACATCTATCCTCGATTATAGATTAAAATTCACCCGTGTGGACTAAGATGGAATGCCTCGTTTCCAGTAAAAAAGGGTTTCCGGTTCTCTACATTCACCATACAAAACACAGCAGCATTAAACTGCTATTTTACGCTGGTATTCTGTGAAAGCATGGTCCTTCACCAGTCAAGCCGATCCTTTCGTGCTACAACTATGCTACTAATATAGCTGCAGCATGGCTCTACCACACCTCAAATTTTTTTGATATGTACATTGGTACTGCGGCCACGCACTGCGATATAAAAAGTTTGACAAGCTGTAGTTTAATGCATTAACGAGAAAACTTAAATATTTCCTTATAACGGTAGCTCAGGGATCGCATTCATGTCTTAAATTGCATAGTACTCGAGCACAATGATGTCAGTGTCGGCACCTTAACAATCCGTAAACATTTTACTATATACTATTCATATAATAATGAGTCGTTTTCTATGCTGAAGAGAATTTGCATAAATGGTTACAGTCTCAGCATTTGATGATGGATTTTTTTTATAGAATAGGGGTGACAAACGAGCACACAGTCTACCTTATGGTAAGTGGTTGCTGTGGCACATCTACATTGATCTATCTTCGTATCCGAATTAAAATGCGGATGCGTTGTCAACCGTGAGGACTAAGATAGAATGCCTCTTTTCCAGTAAAAAGGGTTTTCTACACTCACCATACGAAACACAGCAGCATTAAGCTGCTATTTTACGCTGGTATTCTGTGAGAGTGTGGTCCTACCCCGGTCGAGACGACCCATTTGTGCTACAACTATATTATTACCACGGATGATGGATTGACGATCCAATACCAGGAGCTTTACACCTTTGTTACTGTTTTCCGTCGCAGATAAGGGTATTTTACATCAAGCCTATATATCAGATTCTAATGCCATGATCTTTTAAAAATCACAAGATCTTTTCCTGAAACGACTCTATTGAACTTAGTACATTCACGAAACAAGGCGCAATAATACGTTCTCCAACGTTGCTAAGACACGATATCAATTGTAAAAAATTGGAAAACTGGAGTCACTTCATTTCACAGGTACTCCAGCAGTGCCGGTTATTCGACGCATTAAAAATTGGATATCAGCCGACTATTGTGCATATTTAATGAACCCGTAATATCTCTTCTAACGCCTTGTATCGAAGATTTAAAATAAGAGCGAACGTGTACTGTGACCAATACATAGGCTATTAATGCTGTCAAATACAGAATACTCCGAAACTCAAGAGAAAATAACCAAAGATTTTGTTAGTTTATCGCAGATCATTAAGCAAGATCATTATCAAGGAGCATATCGATATGTAGGATAACTCCAGGCCGAATTTCGGTCTCGACAACCAGCCATAACGGAGACCAGCCAGCTGCACAGGACAGAACTATAATAGTGCATAAGTGTGTGTGCAAGCATAGGTGTATCCCTCACTCTCAGAGTCCAATAGAGCAGCCACCCATCACGACCGGAAAGAAATATAGCACAGTAATTAAACTATTGGCTTTACGTGCTTTCCGAGGTACAAACTCTATCAAATTTCTGACTCCGGACTCATACTGAGAATTGCTTGACAGAAAAATTTAATAAATTATTCCAGCCTGACCCAGGATTGGGACTCGGGGTCACATTGAACAGCGCTTAAAACACTAGACCAACTTGGCAGTCATCCCTCATAACAATAATTTCTGCGGGGCAAAGTCTTTAGATGTAGTGACGACTTGAAGTGTGCATACATAGTAAGCTAGTAGAATTCGCTTCTGCCACAATAAATTCTGGTAGATATCTGAATACATGCTGTATAAATGCCTTGATCCGTATTATTTACTTCCAAATATTTTAAATAAAAATGCTACTACAGTTATATAAGTCAAATTTATTTAAAGTTAACGAGTATTCGAGGCGTTCAGATGTAACAATCACAAGCCGTTTACAGAATTTTCTCAGTTCCAGATTCATTTTATTGTTCACTTGTCTGGTTTCTATAAGTGAAAATATTTCCAATATTTATTCATGACCTTACTGAGTCGAAAACAAATCATATGAGAATAAAATACTTTCTAGCTCAGTATAAGACAAGAATGAAGCAATAATCACTTCATAACTACATATAAAGTGTTTAGCTCTTTCGTACCCTTTTGTTTTGTTTATAATATTAAATGACAAACGGGTTAAACACGCATTCACAGATTAGAAGCATTATAAGCATAAAATAGCAGATGACGAGAACCTGGGACCCTTTTTTATAGGTGGTGAGGTATTTTTTGGCTCTTACAATCACTTCCTTTTATACGTGGTAGAGCCATGCTGCAGCTATATTTCTGGTAAAGTTGTAACACGAATGGCTCGGCTCGACCGGGGAAGGATCTCGCTCTCACAGAATACCAGCGTAAAATAGCAGCTTAATGCTGCTGTGTTTCGTATGGTGAGTGTAGAGAACCGGAGACCCTTTTTACTTAAACGAGGCATTCCATCTGAATCCTCACGGGTGACAACGCATCTGCATTTTGATTCGTAATCGAGGATAAATGTAGATGTCTTTGGGCCACAGTAACCACTTACCATCAGGTGGACTGTGTGCTCGTTTGTCACCCTATCCTATAAAAAAAAACTTCCACGCATTAACCACACTACTTCATATATTATAGCATACAGAAAACACTTACATACACAAAACACATACATACACTTGTGGGTGTATGTATGTTTTGTGTGCATTTAAAATATTACTTACATACTCATTATTACATATTATAATTATGCAATTTTCTCTTTTATTAAATTTAAATGTTTAGCAATAATTTTAGGGGGTCATTGTAGAAGCGTGCTCGTCGCGACCCCTGCCAGCCCTTTTCAGGGCTGCAATTCTACTAGCTGCGCACCCATGCCAACGAGGGTTAGGGCGTCCCCCCAAGGCGACGCACACCAGCTCGTCCCCGTTGGTGTGGAATGCAGCGTGCAAAGCGGCGATGGGGACCGCCACCCGTCACGCACAGCCCGACACGGCGGAAGGTGGAGGACAGAGTGCAGAGTTGGCACGTGGAATGTTAGAGGAGGCATGAGAGATAAGACGAATGAGTTGATCGAAATAATGAAAGAAAGAGAATTAGATGTCGTGTGTATGTCGGAGACCAAACGGAAGGGCAGTGGTACTGAAGAGCTCCCTGGCGGGGCGTTAGCTCTATGGTCAGGAGTCCCGGAGAGCGAGAACGCCTGCCAGGGAGTGGGGGTGCTGCTGTCTTCTCGGTTGGTCGATGTTATGACTGAATATAAGGTTGTGAACTCAAGACTTCTCTGGGTTCGCTTTAAATTGGGACTGACGAAGTTATTCCTTTTGGCTGTTTATGCGCCGGTAGCTTCGTCGTCCAGGGCTGAGCTGGAGGAGTTTTGGGAGAATGTAAGAGAAGTTCTAGATTTGGCTAGGGGAAACGAAAGAATTGTTGTATGTGGTGATTTGAATGGATGGGTTGGTACCGCTCGACCAGGGTACGAGTCGGTACTTGGAAAGTTTGGCGATAAAAGGGTTAATGATGCTGGCAAGCTTATACGGGCGGTGTGCAAGGAAAAGGGTCTTCTTGTGACAAACACTATGTTTAATCACAAGAAAATCCATATGTATACTAGAGAACGAAAGAATGAGAGAAGTATGATTGATTTGTTCCTGGTGGATGACCGACTGCGAAAACAGGTGATGGATACGCGAGTGTCCAGGGGTGCTGACCTGGGAACGGATCACTATCTAGTGATTACTAGATTTAGGGGTCTGTTCGCGGGTTGGCGCTACCGGACGGCAGTAACAGAACCACAGTCGGTCTGTCGCATCCGAAGCTGGAAGCTTCAGGAAGCGGATACTAGGGACAAATATCATGCGAGGGTAGCCGAAAAGCTTGACACCATCGATGGCAGAAAAGAATGTGTAGAAAGAACTTGGCAGAACCTTAGGGATGGAATGGTAAGTGCAGCGGAAGAAGTGTGCGGAACAATAAAAAGAGGCAGTAGTAAAAGAAGAGATGCATGGTGGAATGATGAAGTGAAAGAAGCTGTAAAGAAGAAGAAGAAAGCATGGTTAGACTACTTGGCCTCTAGTAATGATAAGGATATGAGAGAGAAGATGAAAGAAAGATATAGGCTGCAGAAAGTTCACACGAAAGCACTGATTGAGGAAGAGCGTGAAAGGTGTAGAATGGAAGCGGACGAAAGGTTGTCGCACAACTTTAAGGAGAACTCCAAACTCTTCTGGAAAGAGGTTGGAAGGACCCGAAGTGGTGCGACGGCCTTAAGAATGAATAAAGTGCTTTCGAGAACTAATGACGTCCTCTCAGAAAAATCGGACGTCATGCAGCGATGGAGCGAATTTTATAGAGAAATGTATGCGTGTGATGATCTTAGTGAGGGATCCGGGGATGACGCCGTGACTGGTACGCCAGACCCGGACCTCGATGACACTGAGGTCATCAGTATGAAAGAGATTGAACGTGCGATTCTAAGTTTGAAATGTGGTAAGGCTGCGGGACTAGACAGAGTTACTGCTGAAATGGTCAAGTATGGTGGGCCTCGCGTCTGGGACAGCTTTCATCTGCTGTGCAATTTGTGCTGGCGGACGGGGGATGTCCCGGATGATTGGCGATCCGCAGTCATTGTGCCTTTATATAAAGGTAAAGGTTCACATTTTGACTGCGGGTGCTATCGGGCGATCAGCTTGACCAGTTTAGCAAGTAAGGTTTACTCGAAGGTTTTGACACGTAGGATGCAAGAGAAATCGGAAAGATTTCTATGGGAGGCACAATGCGGATTTAGACCTGGAAGAGGATGCACGGATCAAATGTTTTCTCTCCGCATGATCACGGAGAAGCTTCTGGCTGCTAACCAGAAGATTTTCTGTGCTTTTGTGGATCTTGAGAAAGCATTTGATAAGGTTGTAAGGAAGAAAATGTGGGAACTGTTGCCGGGGTATGGTGTGGATGGTCGATTGCTAAGGGCTGTGCAGTCTCTTTACTGTGACTGTAAAGCCTGTGTGCGGGTAGGACATGACCTGTCACCCATGTTTAACGTCCAAACGGGCGTAAAGCAGGGTTGTGTCATGTCTTCCTGGTTGTTCATACTGTATCTCGAAAGCTGTTTACAGAAGCTGAAAGATAGTTGTTTGGGTGTGAAATTGGGTGACATTAAAGTAAATTGTCTGCTGTATGCTGATGATGCAGTGCTTATTGCACCATCAGAGGCAGAACTGCAGGCATTAGTCACGTGTATGAAAGAGGAATGTGAAATTAAAGGTCTCCGTTTGAATGCTAATAAAACTAAGGTTCTGGTATTTGAAAGGGACGAAGAGAGAACGAAGTGTGAAATATGGGTAAATCAGGAATGTCTAGAACAGGTAAATGAAATTGTATACTTGGGGAGTACTTTTAGCCGGGATGGAAGATGTGATTTAGATGTGGACAGGCGTGTCGCTGCCGGGAACAAAGTCAATGGTGCCCTGACTGCGTTAGTCAAAAGGCAAGGCGTAGCGAAGAGTGCACGCCTTGCAATACATAACGCAGTGTTGGTACCGACTTTGTTATATGGCAGCGAAACCTGGGTATGCCAGAAGAAGCATAAAAGTAAGTTGAATGCAGTGGAGATGCGATCTCTTCGTAAAATGTGCGGCGTTACCATGGCCGACCGAAAGCGAAACGAAGAGATTCGCAATATGGCAGGTTTGAAAGATGACCTTATCACAAAAATTGATAAGGGCGTACTTCGGTGGTTTGGGCACGTTGAGCGAATGAGTGAAGACCGAATGGTGAAGAAAATATATAGCGCGAAAGTTAATATTAAAAGGTGTCGAGGTAGACCGAGACTAACCTTCGAAGGCCATGTGAGCAAATTGCTCGAAGAGGGTAGGGTCAAAAGTACTCGGATACCTAGACGTGCATGCATGAAGAAGATAATGAATCTGAAAGAAGCGAAAGAGGTTTGTAAGGATCGTGACACTTGGCGATCTGTTCTCTCTGGCTACCCCGTCAGGGATTGTGCGTGAAGATAAGTAAGTAAGCAATAATTTTTAATTTCATAATTTATTTAAATACTGGCTGGCGCCCTGCATATAAATGATTATGGAAATATCGTTTTAAATTTGGAAGAGTTGATTAATTAGGAATGATAATACATTGATTGAAGTTGAATGATATATAACTTACAAATATCGGTACGATACGCGTGCCACCTACTGTAAATTAATTGCACCATGCCTATAACCTTCGCGTAAGTGCAAGCAATAAGTTGACAAAGTTTTAGTGCAATCTGATGAACGGTATGGCTGCGCATAAATTACGAACTAACAAACATTAATTTTTATTATATTAGATTATATGTCAGTTTGAATAAAATAAAGCAAATGTACCTAATGAAATTTAACTGAAGGTTATAATGAATGTTAATATTGTTTGTGCATAATGTATGGAAGGGTCTAGCTCCTGATATACAGGATTCATAGTTAAGGAGCTAGGGCTCCCTGGGAACCTGTGTATCATTTTATTTGGGTCTAATAAAGTATTATTATAATTTTTTACTAGTGTTAAGTGAAAACGCATCTGTATCTTGATTCTTTATCGCGGATTAGTTTATATAGGCCACAGCATCCACTTACCATCATATGAATTATACGCTCGTTAAATTTTTTTTAAATACTAGTAAAGCTATTGAACATTACTAATATTCCCTTTAACCACTTCTGGTAAGCTTAAAACACTTGTGTTAGAAGTGGTTAACGACAGTAGTGGAATGGTGGATTCGAACCCACGACCTTTCGAGTTCGCGGTTCGTGACCTGCCATTAGGCTACTGACGAAAATTGGTTAATAACTATTACAGCTCATGGATACCCAAAATAATGACAGGTCACAAACCCGTTACCCTTCTAAAGCCGAACATCACCGTAAACTAAAATAACTTAGTTTATCTTAGCTCTCATAGCTAAGCCAGTTTTTCATACATGTGCGTCCACCGCAAACTATGCCAGCTAAGCTAGGTAAAATAACCAAACTAAGTCAAACTAACTTAGTTGTGTAGACCGATCCGAAACTACGCAAACTACGCTTTCGTTTAGTGTTGTTTGTTTTAGCTTAGTTTTCGGTGGACGTGTAACGATTTTCCAGATTAGCTTAGCTTAGTTCACTGAGCCTAGTTTTCACATAATTTAGTTTGTGGTGGAAGTTCGGATTTAGAGTTAAGATTAAATGCATCACAGCCAGTCATACTGGTTTGCCATACTTTATAAACTGCTGCAGCAGGTGCACCGCTCCTTGGCGACAAAACAGGTAAGATGATACCAGTACAGATGAAGTCCTTTAGTATCTTTAGTAACCTTTAGCTTGTAATTTTCATTAAAAAAAATTATCATGACAAAAAATTTTAATCAAATCAAACAATAAGATACTTTTATCAAAGAGTATAAGAATAAAACCACTGCGTTTTATTTTTTATCTTTGATGAAACTGAAAGCATACTGTCACTCTATCACTGTCAAAAATGATTACGAACGACTTATTGAATGTCTAGTCTGTAAGAATCCTAAAACTTACAACAGTATTTTTACTTAGAGATATTTTTTATTAATTTTAATTCTTCGGTTTTCAACTGTTACTTCAAAAATAACTTTTTTTTATAATATTGTAGTGATATAATGATATAACAATTCTCCACGTTTTGATTGGCTACTACAGCCCGTGGGCACCTGTAACGTTCCATACGTTGCAGGTGCAAATGAAAGTAACAGATGCAAACACATTCGTCATTTGTCACAGCCTATTAGAAGATCATTGCTGAACATAGGTAACCGTATTTTTTACTGCTGCCCATTATTTGTTTTATTTTCCTCTGTCGCCTCGTACGTCACGAGATGATATGGAAAAGTGGAAACTCTATCGCTGCTACTACACGGCGAGGTAACTGCTGCAGGATTTAAGCACAAATCAAGATATAAAAAATTAGGAAATTATAATGATTAGTTTAGAATAATCATTGCTCAGTCTATCTTTAGTTTTTTCTTGAAATCTGATAAATAGACAATAATTTCGCTTGATAGAAAAAAAAAGCTTTATAAGCAATCTACAAATCCGACATCGAAGGACGCCCCGTACTTGTGAGAAGTGAGAACCACTTAAGCTTTTCTATATTCTTGTTATCTGTAAATAAAAGAGGCTTTTGCGTAACAGACTTTAGGTTAATCATTTTTATTCTTTTATTAATATAATTAAATTTAAACAACTGACTAAACATAAGAAATATAAGGATTAAAAATACTCGTATTATTCTTTTCTTTTTTTTTTTCAAGAAATTTGTACTTTACTTCAGTGCCATTCGGATTTCGAAATGACGTAGAACAAAAGTTGAAAATTATGTAAATTTACTTTTACAAATCGTACTAAAATGTTATATATTTATAATTTATCATGATTTGACTCGCTGTACACAAAATACAATGCTATAGAGTAAAAAATATGGTTATATCTATTTAGGACCGTATCAGTTTACGGCCGGCCAGACATAGTAGGTATCATTAGAGTAAATTCTCTGATTGGTCTCCAAATAGACCAACCCGCGTGCCAAGCGTAGCAACATTCCCTATTAAGCATTCTGGCCTATTTTCAGCAGTGGACTCATGACAGCCAGTGATGAGGAGGTTCATTGTCAGAAATAAATGAAGACTTAGGTTATATGTGGAAGAGTCAATTATGGTTCTGGGACCGACCGGGGATGAGCCACACCCTCAAAGAATACCAGCGTAGAATAGTAAATTCATGCTCGTGCGTTTTGTATGGTGAGGGTAGAGAACCGGAGACCCTTTTTACAGGAAACGAGGCATTCCATTTTCATCCTCAGGGGTGACAACGTATCTGCATTTTAATACAGAACTGAAGACCTACATCTATAAGTGCAACTGATCATCTATTTCTAGACGTTAACGGACCACACAATCCACTTAACATCAGATGAACCATGTGCTCGTTTGTCAAACTTTTACTACAAAAAAGTTACTAAGTAAAAGTTTTCAAGACTAAAATAAAATAAAATTATAGTTAAAAAAAATGAAAATACAAACGTTTTTGTAAAAAATACTAAAATTCAGACTTAATTTAATCCGCTCCACGATACCGAAGAAAATCCTAATGTTTTTTACAACACTAAAAAAGAGCGTACTCCTTTTTAAAAGGCCGGCAACGCATCTGCAATTCCCTCCCTGGTGTTGCAGTTGTTCATGGGCGGCGGTAGTCACTTACCATCAGGTGAGCCGCACGCTCGTTTGCCCCCTCTACTATAAAAAAAAAAAATAAAAAAGATGAAAAACACTAGCGTTCTTGATTGTCGTAATATTTTTATTATAATTATGACAATATAGGTCGATATATGTAAAGTGTTTATGATACAGATACAATTTAAATCACAATTACAGCAAATATCATATTTATATAATAAGTGCTAGCTCAGTGATGGTGTGTGATTTTGAATTACGTGCGTGTAACTGGCAAAGAAATAAAAGTCCAAAATTTCAAAGTACGTTACATAAAGCTGCATATTAAAATAGACTAAAACACCTTTTATAACATAATAATTTGAACATTTACCAACTATTTTTGATTTGAATATAAAAACTACATTTCATGACTTCAAGCAAAGAATGGCTTAAAGTATTTTATTCTGTAACTAGCTGACCTAGCAGACCTTGTTCGGTCCTTTTGGGTGGTTGGCGCGAACTACGAACGTTTTACAGTGCAAATATATATATTTTTTTATATTATTCTAAGCCAGCGCTTAACTACAATCCCACCTTATGGTAAGTGGCGATGTAGCCTAAGATGGTGAACGCACTGACTTAACAAAAGCCTATTCACTCTTGCCTTGAAGACATCCACATTGAAATCGGACGGAAAGACAGCAGTGTTAGCAACTTATTCCACTCCTTTGATGCACGCATGATGAACGACGCAGCAAACCGTTTGGTTCGAATGCGTGGTAAGTCAACAACGAAAGGGCGGAGACTGGCCGAACGTCTGGTTGTCCCATGGTGGAAGGGACAGGGAGGAATTAAATTATACAATTCCTGCGCACTCTCCGAAATGCATCCTGTAGAAAACCGAAAGGCTGGCTACTTTGCGCAATATTACAATATTGCTACCCATTAACAATTAGATCACAGCACCACTCTTTAGATCCCGATAATGTGATTTTTCTTTTTGGGAACCAACATATACTGTTTTAAGCGGAGCTTCTGAAAGCGGGTGGAAAACCGGTACTTGAAGTCCTTCAGAAGCTCTTTAATTCCGTCCTCCATGGTGGCATTACACCGGAGGCGTGGAGCAGAAGTGCGGTGGTCTTGTTCTTCAAGAAAGGTGACAACGCTCTCTTGAAGAACTACAGACCGATTTCCCTTCTGAGCCGCGTCTACGTGCTGTTTTCGAGAGTCATTACGAATCGTCTCGCGCGCAGATTTGACGACTTCCAGCCTCCCGAACAAGCCGGTTTCCGAAAGGGCTTTAGCACAATAGACCACATACATACCCTTCGGCAAATTGTACAGAAGTCCGAAGAGTACAATTTGCCACTATGTCTGGCGTATGTGGACTATGAGAAAGCCTTTGATTCCGTCGAAATTTGGGCGGTGCTGCAGTCCCTTCAGCGGTGCTATCCGAGTACAGAACCAGAGTACGAAACCTATCCAATTGCAGAGAGGTGTAAGACAGGGTGACGGCATATCCCCGAAACTCTTCACCGCTGCATTGGAAGACGTTTTCAAGCTTCTGGACTGGAAAGGATACGGTATCAACATCAATGGCGAGTACATCACTCACCTTCGATTTGCCGACGATATAGTCCTTATGGCAGAATCGCTGGAGGACCTAAGCACTATGCTCAATGACCTCAATAGTGTTTCCCAACGGATAGGTCTTAAGATGAACATGGACAAAACTAAGATCATGTTTAATGTCCATGTCACACCTATGCCGGTAGTTGTTGGGAACACTAAGCTCGAAGTTGTTGACGAGTATGTTTACCTGGGACAAATAGTCCGACTAGGTAAGTCCAACTTCGACCGAGAGGTCAATCGACGGATTCAACTCGGCTGGGCAGCGTTCGGGAAGCTAAGACACATCTTCTCGTCAGACATACCTCAAAACCTTAAAACGAAATTGTACAACCAGTGCGTGTTGCCAGTGATGACTTACGGAACTGAGACGTGGTCCTTCACTGCTGGCCGGATGAGAAAGCTCAAGGTCGCTCAGCGAGCTATGGAGAGGGCTATGCTCGGAGTTTCTCTGCGTGATAAACTTAGGAATGAGGATATCCGCAGTAGAACCAGACTAACCGACATAGCCCAACGGATTAGTAAGCTGAAGTGGCAGTGGGCCGGCCATATAGCTCGAAGAACCGACAACCGATGGGGAAGAAAGGTTCTCGAGTGGCGGCCTCGTACCGGTAGGCGAAGTGTAGGGCGTCCCCCCACGAGATGGAGTGACGACCTGGTAAGACATGCAGGAAGTCGATGGATGCAGGTGGCTCAGGACCGTGCTTTGTGGCATTCTTTGGAGGGAGGCCTATGTTCAGCAGTGGACTTGTGAAGGGATGTAATGATATACTGTTTACATGAGTCATTTGGTCAATTAAAATAAAATTTGTTAATAGCCTGACTACACCGCCATCTACCGGATCCTTGCGTAGCTATGAACCACAGCCGGTCCAGACGTTCAGAAGTTACACGATCACTAGCAGATTCACCTACGATCATATTAATATATTTATAAAAGAAATTGTTGGATTCGATTGTCTAACTCATAATGGAATGCCAGCAATTAAACTGGCTTTCTATGTACTCCAGACTAGAACACAGACAGAGACAGTGCTGCACCATTTGGCGGCTATAAATAGGAGGGAAAACCTACCGAAACGGACTTCTCGACAGAAAAGGGTCCTACTACCTAGCAAAATATTATATTTTAAACTGTTCCTCTTAATTTACAAAATTAATTTTGTTACTGCCGTCTGAATACCTCTATGTCAAAGGTTACGTTCTAATTAATAGCCTTGGATTACCTTTGGATTCGATTGTCTAAGTCATAATGGAATGCCAGCAATTAAACTGGCTTTCTATGTACTCCAGACTAGAACACAGACAGAGACAGTGCTGCACTTATTTGGCGGCTATAAATAGGAGGGAAAACCTACCGAAACGGACTTCTCAACAGAAAAGGGTCCTACTACCTAGCAAAATATTATATTTTAAACTGTTCCTCTTAATTTACAAAATTAATTTTGTAACTGCCGTCTGAATACCTCTATGTCAAAGGTTACGTTCTAATTAATAGCCTTGGATTACCATATACGTATCATACGTATACCATATACGTATATACGTATCGTACGTATCATACGTATTTTCCATCTCATAAAAGCAAACATTTCTGCGGATTCTAATTCCTTTTTTGTCGTTTTGAAATTATGAAATATAAAATTAACAAATATCTAAGTATATTATCTAGATTATATCAGATGCTTGGATTCGCCATTATTTTTTGTTTATTTACACGTATGTTTTTGTTAAATTTAATTTAATTTCACTAATTATTATTGTTTATAATTTCTAAAATATGCCTAATACTAGCTCAGTAATATCGTGAAAACTTAAAAATAAAAATCAATATTAGTACCCTAAAAGAACCTAAGTTAAGTAAGTGACAACTTAGTAAGTGACATCTCGGAGAATATCGAAATCACGGCTCAGAATGAATGATCCACAACACCAATAGCAATGCAGAATCCGAAATTTAAGTTTCTTTCAAAATAGGCGTGTGTTACATAAACTAAGTTGCAACTTAAATACGTCATTTTAGAGCAAGGTAGCGTCCGCGGCGCACCATTGAGCGCGTGTTGCGATTTTTTTTAATTTTTCAGCATACACGGTTCCTAACGATGTTTCCTTCACCACCGAGCACATGGTAAATCATCACCTAGGATTGCAATTAACAATTTCAAAGACATCGAAGTTGTCTCGACGGGAACTGACAAAAAAATCAGTAGTAGAGCCACGCGGCAGCTTTTGCTGTCGGACGGATGGGCCGGCTCGAACCGGGGTGGTACCACGACCTTACAGAATACCAGCGTGAAGTAGAGGTTTACCTCTGCGTTCCTGGCTGAAGGCCCAATCCCCCCCCCCCCCCCATCAACATGGTAGCGGAATCGAACAAAAAACTACCCCAGTAGGGTACCAGTACCCCTGGAGAATCCCTCGCTGAGCATCTACGACCAAACTACTCCACTCCTGCTCCACTGCTGCTCAGGCTGCCCCGCGTATTCTGGGGGGGGGGGATCCAAATTCCGCTCGTGACTAATACTGCTCGGGGCAAGCGGAGCAATAAGACCAAGGCGACCCTTTTAACGCTATCCGTGAATTTTTGCAATATCAGGGTACTTCATTCCAACCTTAACGCTGTTCATTAGCATATAGAGACGGCGAAGCCGGCCTTGCTCTTTTTAACCGAGACTCAGGTGTCCTCTCTGGCTGATACTTCATATCTCTCCTACCCGGGGTACAAATTTGAACACTCCTTTGTGCCCCGGGCTGGAGTTTGCGTATACGTCAAAGAGGACATCTGTTTTCGACGCCTTGGCAGTCTTGAAGGTACGGACCTGTCCACCCTATGGCTGCGCGTAGACAGCGACAACCATCCCAGCGTCTACGGGTGCCTCTATAGGTCCCATAGCGGTAATGCTGACACAGACCGACTCATCGACCACGTCCAAATGGCTGCAGACTCCGTGCTATAACAGGTCCCATCCGCAGAGATCGTGATACTCGGTGATTTTAACGCTCACCACGCTGAATGGCTTGGTTCCCGTTTAACCGATCATGCGGGTAAATTTGTGTATGACTTTGCCTTGGCATATGGTCTAACACAACTGGTTACTTTGCCTACGCGGATCCCAGATGCGGAGGATCATGTACCTTCCCTGTTGGACCTTCTGCTGACCTCTCATCCGGACGGATATCAGGTCGCTGTCGATGTCCCTCTGGGTTCTTCGGACCATTGTCTGATCCGGAGTACGGCGCCACTCTCGCTCCCATCGCAGTTGCGATCTGCAGCTTGCCGCCGTGTATGGCACTATAGGTCGGCCGATTGGGACGGGTTGCGGTCTTTTCTTGCATCCTATCCTTGGCGGCGGGTTTGCTTCTCGCCGGAAGATCCCAGCATTGTTGCCGATTCTGTTGCTGATGTGGTACTTCAGGGTATGGAACTTTTTATTCCATCCTCTGTGGTTTCCATCGGAGGCAGATCCCAGCCATGGTTTAGTCGCTCCTGTAAATTAGCATCACGCTATAAGCAGGAGTGCTACCAGGCCTGGGCTGACGCATCAACGTCCCGGGATGTAAACACCAGCGCTCTTAAAAAGAAGTATAATTCCGCCTCCAGGTCCTTCAAAAGTGTCATTGCAAAGCAAAGTCAGAGCACATCGGCAGAATTGGCGAGAAACTAGTTCGCTTCCCTTCGGGAACACGTGCATTCTGATCTCTCGCCAAGGCTATCCAAGTGACTTCTGTCAGCCATTTCTGCCATCTCTGCACAGGGTGGACGACTCACTGGCCCATGACGCAAAGGAGAAAGCCGATCTGCTAGGCTCTCTTTTTGCTTCCAACTCGACTCTAGATGACGGGGGGACACACCGCCGACCATTCCGTGTTGTGAGTGCTCCATGCCGGAGGTGCTATTTACACAGCGCTTGGTGCATAAAGCAATCCTCTCCCTGGACGTCAACAAGTCGAGTGGGCCTGATGGAGTCCCGCCTATTGTGCTGAAGACATGTGTTCCGGAGTTGGCACCGGTTTTAACGCGTCTTTTTCGGTACTCCTACAACCTAGGCGTAGTCCCGAACTCATGGAAGACAGCTTTGGTGCACCCGATCCCTAAAAAAGGCGACCGCTCAGATCCGTCCAACTACAGGCCTATCGCTATCATCTCCTTGTTCTCCAAAGTAATGGAAACCATTATTAAGAGCCAGCTCATGCGGTACCTTGAGGATCACCACCTGATAAGTGACCGCGAGTACGGTTTCCATCGAGATCGCTCAGCTGGTGATCTTCTAGGTTACCTAACTCATAGATGGGCGGAGGTAGTGGAGTCCAAGGGGGAGGCGTTGGCCATTAGTTTGGACATAGCGAAGGCTTTCAATCGGGTTTGGCACAAAGCGCTTCTTTCGAAGCTGCCTTCCTATGTGCTTCCCGAGAAATTGTGCAATTGGATTACCAGTTTTCTTGCAGATCGGAGCATCAAAGTCGTAGTAGATGGTGCATGCTCCGATTACAAGCCCATTAACGCTGATGTTCCACAAGGCTGCGTGCTATCACCAACGCTGTTTCTTCTGCATATCAATGATATGTTGCAAACCAGTAACATTCATTGCTATGCAGACGACAGCACTGGTGATGCTTTATACACCGGCCGTGCCAATATTTCTCGGGAAAGCGTCGCCGAGTACCGGAACAAACTTGTGTCTCAAGTCAAGACTTTGTTGAACAAAGTCTCAGACTAGGGGCGACTAAATCTACTCCAGTTTAATCCCCAGAAGACACAAGTTTGCGCGTTTACCGCTAAAATGAATCCCTTTGTCGTATCTCCTCAGTTTCAAGGCACTCCCCTTCTTGCCTCAGCCAGTATCGGTATCCTTGGTGTCGACATATCGAGTGACGTGCAGTTTCGTGGCCACTTGGAAGAGAAGGCCAAATTGGCCTCTAAAAAGCTTGGCGTGCTCTGCAGAGCGGGACAGTATTTCATGCGGGCACACCGCTCGCAACTTTACAAAGCGCAAGTTCGGCCTCACACGGAATACTGTTCCCATCTCTGGGCAGGGGCTCCCCAGTGCTAGCTCCTTCCACTTGACCGCATCCAGCGCAGAGCGGTTCGAATCGTCGACGACCGAGTTCTTTCCGATCGGCTTGACTCCCTGGCACTGCGTAGAGATGTTGCATCTGTTTGCGTATTTTATCGCATCTACCACGGGGAGTGCTCTTAGGAATTGTTCGGACTAATTCCAGCCGCTCAATTTCACCATCGCACATCACGAAAAAACTCATCATCATGTGGATGATAGGCGGTCCACCACTGTGCGATTTAGAAGAAGTTTTCTCCCTCGCACAACTTCCTTGTGGAATCGATTACCACCAGCGATTTTTCCGGACCGATACGACTTAGGGAACTTCAAGAAAAGAGCCTACTCTTTTTAAAAGGCTGGCAACACATCTGCAATTCCCCTGATTTCCCTGGTGTTGCTGTTGTTCATGGGCGGCGGTAGTCACTTACCATCAGGTGAGCCGCATGCTCGTTTGCCCCCTCTCCTATAAAAAAAATCAAAATGAAAAAACTGTTTGATTTTGATTTTTTTTTCCTAAGATGAAAATAAAAACGAATTATTTCTTATATTTACGCGAACACTACACATTAAATGAAACTAATTTTACGAATTCTGTCGCCTTTAATTTAACATTTTTAATTCCCGATGATTATGTAAGCTCATTCTGAGTAGATCGGACTAAAAATTAATCTTCAAAAACTGGAGGTAACTGGGCTGACCATGGGTGCTTTGCAGCACCCAAAACGTCGGGAATTAACGATAGCATCCGTAAAATTAGTTTCATTTAAAATAAAACTATTTTATGGCTTTTTATTTCATGTAACTTTTACACGGTTTCATTATGGACACTGCAAGGTAAATATATAGTGTCATGTTTATGTTTTTTTTACACTTGTACGTAAAGGCAATGTTAAATTCTTATAAAATGATTTTGTTTTTGCATAATAATTACATTAAAGTAGATTTTGCTGTGTGCTGGCGTCGTTAGATAATTCTCTTATAATAATAATAATAATATCACCCGTAAGTATCGTAGGAAGCGACAGAAGGTAATGAAACAGTTGCATTGAATTTTTAGAAATTTTAGTGTAATATTTAAAGGATTTACTCAAACGATCATTTGTAGTGAGGTCTGTAATAATAAACAACTAATTATGACTTTCATTTTTCCACACACACACCTTTGAGAACCTATTTGTTTGTGGTAGCGATAGACACAGCAATAATATCAAATATTAGTATTGCACATATTTACCTACATATTAGGTAATATAATCACCCCAAAAAATTCCCAATTTCACTATTTGTTCCCAATTTCAATATTGAATAGCTAAGAGATGTAATTTATATTAATTAAGAGAGATGCAATTTATATTAATTAAAGACCGCATTTACTTACTTACACACTCAATGTAATTTCAATTAGTCACAAACTCATAAAAATGCAAAATTTAATTTCGTTTCAGGACA
Organism: Parnassius mnemosyne; assembly: GCA_963668995.1. Taxonomy (NCBI): domain Eukaryota; kingdom Metazoa; phylum Arthropoda; class Insecta; order Lepidoptera; family Papilionidae; genus Parnassius; species Parnassius mnemosyne. The sequence continues at coordinate 47,818,947 of CAVLGL010000093.1, read as the reverse complement.
GGAAATGGCAGCCCCGACGAATTTTCTGAGGTGATTATATTACCTAATAGGTAGGGCTATAGGTATAACCACAACACCTGTTTAACATCGTTCCCGAAGAGTCACAAACCTTTTACTGGAAACCGTATCTAAATCCATAACACCTAACTAAGAACCATCGGCGATAAATTATAAACCTTTTACAGAAAATCGTATCTTAATCAGTCATTCCGGTTCGGAGATAAATAGGAACATTCGCTTGCACAAATATGTTAACTCCAGCGCCCCCTGATGAGGTAACATCATACAACCTACCTAAAAACCCTCGCGAATGAATTATAAACCCTCTATTGAAAACCGTTTATTAGTGGTAGAGCCATGCTGCAGCTATATTAGAAGTATAGTTGTAGCACGAATGGGTCGGCTCGACCGGGGAAGGACCACGTTCTCACAGTAAACCAGCGTAAAATAGCAGCTCAACGTTTCTGTGTTTCGTATGGTGAGTGTAGAGAACCAGAGACCCTTTTTACTGGAAAAGAGGCATTCCATCTTAGTCCTCACGGGTGACAACGCATCTGCATCTTGAGTCTTTATTGAGGATAGATGTAGATGTCTATGGGTCACAGTAACCACTTACCATTAGGTGGACTGTGTGCTCGTTTGTCACCCTTATCTTATTAAAAAAACCGTATATAAATCAGTCAAACCGTTTTAGGAGACAAATGGGAACATTCGATTGCACAAATATGTTTATTGCAGCGCTCCCTGGAAAATTAACGCCATAATACCTACCTAAGAACCATCGGCAATAAATTATAAACCTTTTACATAAAACTGTATCTTAATCAGTCAAACCGTTTTGCAGACAAATGGGAACATTCCTTTGCACAAATATGTTATTGCAGAGCCCCCTGGCAAATTAACACCATAACACCTACCTAAGAATCATCGCGGATAAATCACAAACCCTCTACTGAAAACCTTAATAATATAAATCAGTCAAACCTCTTTGGAGATAAATGGGCACATTCGTTTGCACAAATATGCTTATTGCAGCGCCCCTGGCGAGTTAACAATATAACACATAATATTTTAAAACGATCTGCAATAAATCACAAGCCCTCTACAAAAACCGTATTTAAATCAGGCAAACCGTTTTGGAGATAAATGGGAACATTTGTTTACACACACAAACAAACAACCTCTCACCCTAAACGCATACACCTACTCCGTTCCGTTGCGGGTAAAAAAAATATTTCCCGTACGTACGTATAGCTACATGACGTTCTCTAGAATAAACAACGACAGAAATGTCAAAAGCTTTCTCTCCTTGAAAAGATCGCGTTGCGAGTCGCTAGGCCTAAAGTTATACAATATTGCCCATTTTGCTTACTATTGCAAAATGAATGTTGTTTCCAATCCAACTGGAAATTCCCACATTAATTCGCCGTAAGACATTACAGGAAAATACTCGACGACAGTTAGAAATACTACACATTTTTTTATTTAATTCATTTTTAAATGTATATATTGATTTCGCAGGTTTCTTAGCTTAAATCTTTTGTAATTTTCTATATTGATTTTATTGATTTAAATAAATGTTCCAGGATTAAAATAAAGTTCTTTCTGCGTGCTATAATATATTTTTGTATTATATACAGATCTAGATCTAGACATTAATTCTATCCTTATATCTGGTATACACTGATTTAATAAATTAAAGTCATACCTTTATTTAAATCTAGTAGGATCCCACGATAGTTAAAATAGATTGCTCAAGATGCTTCCTAAGGATAATTTTCAAAGACATATTCAATGATAGCCTACTTAACATAGTTCGTCAGCTTTAATTTTCTTTTTCTCTTAATATGGCGTCTGGTTGTCGCCATAATGAATTTTGATTACTTTGTCTTTAGTTACACTCGCAAATTAAGACAAATCGATTGATGTAAGAATCAACAAAATCGGCTGACGCAATCAACAAAATCGCTGATCTCTAGAGCACCACAAATGAACAAACATACATATATAGGTTGATATATATATTACCCTACTTAGCATGGCGCAGTCTGCTAAAAAGGATCTCCGGTTCTCTACACTCACCATACGAAACACAGCAGCTTTAATTATTAAGTAAACTTGTATATATATTAAAATAACTCCCAATTGAAGCACATTTTGATAACGACATCGTCACATCAACCCATATAAGTCCACTACAGGACATTGGCCTTACCCGTTGTATGGCGAGTTTCCTTTAATCGTCACGCTTTACACGTGGATTAGTGATACCAGTACCAGACGTCTCGCACCTTTAACGCTGCCCGTCGTCGGTATGTATATTTTAAGTCCAGCGGAACGGGATAGTTATATACGAGTGAGACTTCTTTCCTGCCTAGGATTCAGTCTGGGTTAGTACTATCCTCTTACCTGTTTCTGCCTCCAATCAGCAGTGCGTATGGCTATGTTCACGTCTGAAGAGTATAAAGAACCAATATAATCATTGATTACAGCCTGTGAGTGAATCATGCCTTAGTCCTTAAATAAAAATAAAATAAAATTAATTCACTTCACACTTTTGATCCATAAAATGTTCCTCTATTCTTTCCTTCTTTTTAGGGCTCCGTACCCGAAGGGTAACCAACGGGACCCTATTATTAAGCCTCCGCTGTCCGTCCGTCCGTCAGTTTGTCAGTCAGCGGGCTGTATCTCATGATCCCAAATAGGTAGACAGTTGAAATTTTCACAGAGTGTGTATTTCTGTTGCCCCTCTAACAACAAATAATAAAAATAAAATAAATTAAAAATTAAACGGACCTCCCCTACTAGAAACGTGTTTTTACCTACATAGTATGAAATCTTGTGCGATGGTAACTCTTCATGCGCGAGTACGACTTGCACTTGGCCGGTTATTTTCTTTCGTTAATACAAATTTCCTTCTTTTCCTTTTCTTAGATGTGACAACGAATTTGTAGACTTTGTAGTTTGAAGTCGGCTGCAGGAGTCCGTGGAATTGCTGTGTAGTGGTGGTATAATAATATCATCTACCCCATGTCGTCCCGTGGAAGTCGCGACAGAGGGAAATTGAAACAGGAATTATGCAGCAGCCTCATCGTGATAACTGGACGTAGTTATTCAAAAGGGATCCAACCCGTGATAAGTTAATTTGAGTTTATGATATTTGAAGTATCCATACTTCAAATATCATAAACTCAAATTATCGGTATGGTTTCTGTCTGTTTGTAATTTTTCTTCTTATTTGTGTTACATTTGCTAAAATTGTTACATCACATAATAGTATAGACCACAAACATTATTTTTTCAAGTCAACATTTTTGTACACAAACTCAGGTTGGATCCTTTTTGCATAACCACGTCCAACTAATCAAAGTAATATAAAAACATTGCAACTATTTCAAAATACCCCTTGAGACAATCTATGGCTTATATGGCGTAGTGGACTTTTGCCGACTTTTAGGCTGTCATGGTCCATGCACCAGTAGCCAATTTCCATCAAATTGACTGCTAGTTAATTTGTCAGTTCAGTTTAATAAAACGCCATTTATTAAAGGAAGCCTTGAGGTCTTTTTAGTGTTTCCCATAATCGCTTGTTACGACACCAACCGGACGAAATGGTGTGATAAATTCTCTAGCGTCGCCACAGGGCGTTTTATAATGTGGTTTTGCGTTATAACATCGTCTACGGTAGCATCTTGTGTTTAACTACTAAAACTACCATTTTACTACGACTAAATCGTTCCGGTCGTTTATTCTAACATTAAAATAGGTACATATGATAGGTTGTAGCAGATGTTTCCGTCTGAAAACCACAGTGTTAATTAAAATTTCATTTTTCAATTCGCGCGCTTGCCTCGTAGCTTCCGAATTCCTGTTTTAAAAATCTTTTTTGAATAGAGTACATAAAAATTTAAAAGGGCACGATAAAAACATGAATCATGTACATAATATTTTTGGAAGTTATACTTCTTTTGGCGCGTTTGAGAAATATGATACGAGTGAATTTTTAGCGATGCGCGCGCACACCGACTAATAAAAACGACACCATGAAGTTGTTACGATGCGCGCGCACACCGACTGATAAAAACGACACCATGAAGTTGTTACGATGCGCGCGCATACCGAATCCTAAAAGCGACAACTTCAGTTGGTAATTATCTGTCAACTGTCAAGTTTTCGTGAAAACTGATAACTATATTCAAGGTTGTTATTCTAATCTATACATATAATAAAACTGTAAATAGCAGATGTCTGTACATTTTATATTTTTGTAATAAAAGTGATTGAGGGGTACTAAAAATAAGTAATTAAATACATTTCTACCATTTTTAGAATTTTCTGTCTGTCTGTCTGTCTGTCTGTCTGTCTGTTTGTTTGTTAACGTATCACGTATAAAGTACTAATTTATATCATAAGAATTGTTAAGGAAATTATAAAGTGTATCTTCGGGTTACATTTAGTCTTTATTTCATTAAAATCAGTTCATTCCATCAAAAGTTATGATAAATATTCTGAAGTATGGGTAGGGAAGTATAGGTACGAATTTGCTCAACGGTGGCTTTGTTTGAGTCATCAAGTGCATTTTAAACTAATATCATATCATAAATCATAGTTAAATTATGTAAAATAATGATATAATTATGTATATCTAAAACGCAGTAAACAAAAGTATTAAAGAACGTATTAAATATTATACAAAAATATATTAACCTTATTAACTAAATCTGAAGCACAATAGTTAACCCATTTCTTCGATAGATGGTGGTGTGGCATAAATGTGATACAAAAAGGCAGGTTAAAATTTATTCCTGTAGTTGAGCTTCATATTTGCTTCTAACCTTTATATTAATGACACGCTGCCCTACTGCGTGTTGACAATCTCATTTATTTTTAATTTTTTTACCGCCGAGTACTCTATGTGGTAAATCAAATTTTAAGAGCTATTAACAATTTCATTTTTCGGCGAGGATCAAACTTTCTTTTTTGCTTACTATGCAGGCACTGATTTATAAGTTCTTTTATGTTTTTTATTGTATCAATCGTGTGAATTAATCTCTTATTTTTAGAATTGATGTTAACAGCGCCATCTCTCTTAAGTCTATACATATAATAAAAATGGTAATAACATGTTATGTCTGTTTCTGAATATTGTATAGTATATTAATTTGCGACTAAAATCATTATTGGGACTGTAAATCATTAAATAAGTACATTTTTATAATTTTTAGAATTGTACTATCTGACGGTCTGTCTGTTTGTTTATGGACGCATGACGTTTTGAGTAAACATCTTTTTTTTTCAATGAAATCCTTAAGAAAATCATAAAGCGTATTATCAAGTTCATTTAATCTTTGTTTTATTGAAATTGGTTAATTCTATCGAAAGTCATGATTATTATTTTGAAATGTAGGTTCGAATTTGTTTAATGGCGCCACAAAATTCCAAAAATAGTAATAAAAAGATTCGTGTGTAAAAAAAACGTTCTATTATAATATATTTCGTATCGTTCTATTATAGTACTTAAAACACAGTAAAAATATGTTTTCCTTAAATTAAAAAAGGATGTTTTCTCACAAAGAACGTAATAGATGGCGTTGTACAAATTACAACCTTTTCTGAATTGCGGTGTTAAGATTTTTCGCAGGTGAATCGTATTGAGACTCACTGTAATAATTTATGTCCATGAGCCCAACGAAACTGCAAACCTGTAAGGTATATATACAGAGGTATTGAAATATTTAATTATTCAACAAAACCCGACCAAAACTAAAAGTAGCAAAATTGCAATAAATGTCGTGATGGTGATATTGTTTTATAGCCAGAATCACTCTAATACCAAATAACTTTTTTTTCAGTTTTAAGTAAAGTTGCAGCCTATTTACGTCCCACTGCTGGGCACAGGCCTCCTCTCATTTCTGAGAGGGTTTTAGGGCAAGGAAATGTCCACCGCGCTGCCCCAATACGTGTTGGCGAACTTCACATGTCATCGTAATATTATTTTTTATTTCTCAAACATGCAGGTTTCCTCACGATTTTTTCCTTCACCGCCGAGCACGTGGTAAATCAGCACTTAAAATTGCAATTAACAATTTCATTGGTGCCGGCGGGGATCGAACCCGGGTTGCTCGAGTACTGTGAAGCTTACAGCGAGCGCTAACCATCTGAGCTACCACGGCTCAGGCTTCAGTTTTAAGATAGGGATAATAACATCGATGTTGGCATCGCTAGCTCAACATCGATGTTCGATGTTTAGGCCACTCAAAACATCGATGTTGACCATTATCGATGGTTTTTGTATATGTGTAGATAGTTACACATTGTTTTAAAATTATGTGGGTATACACAGCAAGGAAAAAGTAACAATTAACTTGAATATCAATTTACGTAGAATAGTTATTATGCGACAACCGACATCGACACTATAAAATAAAGCGAATCAGTGACCATTGTGACATTACAGGAGACACTTGACAATTAAGTTTGACTCACCATACTGACATTTTTTTAGATTAACGATGCGTTCAGAAATTCTGAATTATTCAAAATTTTTAATCTTCAGAGCAGATGCAAGATTTAGTTGATATTGATTTCGCGAGTTCGCATTGTTTGCAAGTTCCCAATTATCGATTATGGGTTCATTGACGTCGATGTTTCGATGTTTGACATATGTCAACATCGATGTTAAAACATCGAAGTTTTAATTTTTAACATCGATGATCATCTAACATCGCTATTTTAAGTGTGTTTCCCACTCAGCGTGTGTTATGCGACGATCGTAAATAAAGCGCAAGGTCAAACTTTACGCGTCAGTACTGATTGTTTTGCACATGGCCAGCTCTATATTGCTTTTTCTCGCGTTAGCAGTCCCCGTAATCTTTTTCTGTACGCCCCGGCTAAGTCTACTTCTATCGTCGTTTACACAGAAGCTCTATCATAAACGACTTAGAACTTTGAGCATATCGATTTATTTTGTTACCACTTATTCATAGAGTAATGATATAAATCGGTTAATATTCTCTTACCCTAAACGTCAAATTCTTTAAGTAAAACCTATATTCGCGAGCTACGCCGCGGGCACAGCTAGTATATAATATGAATCTAAAAATGTGTTTTGTTTTAGTGCTGTGTTTCGTATGATGAGTATAGAGAACCGGAGACCTTTTTTACTGGAAACGAGGCATTCCATCTTAGTCCTCACGGGTGATAATGCATCTGCATTTTGATTCGTATTGGAGGATAGATGTAAGAAGTCTATGGGCCACAGCAACCAGAGAGGACTGCGTGCTAGTTTGTCACCTTTATTCTATAAAAAAAAGTTACGCGATAATTACAGACTATCATATATATATACCAACGAATATATTATGTAAAAATCTTTCAGAATATTAATGTCTTTCATAACATGGGAATTTGAATGAACACCACTGAAAGAACCTTAAGAAAACATTTATTGATCATAAATTGTAACAAAATTGCCAGTTATCCACGAACATGCATGAATAACAAAATGCAAGTTTATTGCTCAGATAGCAGGTGCAAGGAAACTACAATAACATCATTTGAATACTTTATATATCTCATGCAGTTCTAGACTAAACCACACAATCACTAGAAAGTCAATGTGGTTCCAACTTTAGCTTGACAATTATTGACTAATCGCAACAAAGTATTTTCACCGTTGATTAAAACTTTTTCCATCGATATTTGCAGTGGTTAAATAGCTTTATTATAACTTATTGTATTTTATTTTCATTCATCAAATTACTCATATAATTACAAAAAAAAATAACATAAAGAATAAAATAATATTATAAAATTGTTTACAACAGTGTACAACCAGTGCACAATTTTGTTTAACATTTGGGAATATGGAAACAACAGACATAATATCTGGAATACCTCGGCATTGAGTCATATCCTTTATATACCAGACAAACTGATTTTAAAATATTTGATTCTGATTACCAAATAACGCAAAAACATTATCTATTTCGCAAATTATATCTTTCATAATACTCGTATATAGGAGGAGATTACGTTATGATCTTGTTTGTTTCCATCTTAAGACCTCCGTAAGAGATTCCTTGCGAGACACTATTGAGGTCATGGAGTATTGTACTAAGACCCTCCAGATTTTCTGCCATAATTACTACACCGTCAGCAAATGTCACGTGAATGAAGTACTCGTGGATGATATCTTATATGACCAGTATGCCTACCTGCGACAAGTATGATCTATCGTAATCGCTTCTATGGCTACAGTTCATCGGAATATCGTACACATTCAAATACTCGGAGTATTTACTTAGCTGTAAAATTATTGTGAAGTTTCCACTGGGCTTAGTAATGGACGCGGCGTTTGCGCATTAAGGCCCTGCATTCGCTGAGTGTTTCGAACGCTGAGGTAAAAAAAATCTGCTCTTCCTTAAATTACTTACTTCCAGAATAGACATGTGCTGAACACACTGATGAAAGAGAAGCAGTGTCAAAAGTGCGAAACGATTGGTATTGCGATTGCATGACACTAAAAAAAGGCGACAATTACAGTAAATACTACCTAATATAAAAGGTCTATATCCTGTATCCTGGGGACGATGGGTGGTAAAGCAAATGAAAGAAGTAAAGTTACAGCTTATATACTCCCCACTGCTAGTCGTAAGTATAGGCCTTCTATAGTTACCGAGAAGGGTTATAGAGATAATAGTACCCCGCGCTGCTCATATTAAATGTTTTATTTCTCAGTCATGTTTTCCTTCACCGCCGAGCACGTGGAAAAAAAGTACTCAAAATTGCAACAATAACGATATCGTTGGTGTTGACGGGGATAAAACTCGGCTTCCGATATCTTCGTCAATTGTAAACTGATTTTTGTAAATATTTTTCTATCAAATAGGTCATACTTTAGGGGTAGTTCCATATAAATGAAAAAATAATTCACCTCTCAGTATGGGAAAACAGGAGATGATGTTTTAATGTAACTGTTCAGACATTTTATCTTAAACTTGTATTATTCCTTAGTCCACTCAAAAGGGTATTTTTTTTTCAACTTTTAATAGAAAGTAAAAGCCGACTGCAAAGTACCAAAAATAATTAAGTAATTTTCACATAACATCTTCAGAAATCGGTACTTTAACTTCACCAATCAAACAATCACCAATATCTTAGCACCGGATTCTGAGGCTTTTATGTGGAAATTATTTTATTCGTTTTCGTTTATCTTTTAATATTAATTAGGTCGCCTTTACTTAATATTAAAAGTTAAACTTTCCTTACTGAAGTGTCTATATTTGAACTCACCTCTTACGTAGCAAAGCAAGCAAATGGGAGAGAAGAGCAGGTTACTGACCTCGAGCTTCCATTTAGAGCAATTTGCCGTGAATTATAGCCCCTACACTCATTAAAGGCCGACACGAAACGCCCTTATGTACCGTACCCACGGACTGAAGTAAGCTACGAGTGTGTGTCATGAACGTCCACTGTCCACATATACCGTGTAAAGATACGTGACGTATCTTTATACGATATATGTGGACAGTTTCAAACTTTTTATTCCCTTTTCATATTCACTATTAAATTGTTTTGATTTGTTTAGAGTTCTTAAAACTAACATTAAAAATAAAAAAGACATTTATGAACAGTGTACTGATTTTATTGTAAGTGAAAAAGAAATTATAAAGAATACACCACAGTTTCTTGGCGTTTCTTATCTGAGAAGGTATTTGTGAACCGGTGTAGATTTTAATTTTCATAAGAGTTTTAAACAAGCCTAAATCAAATTAAATAATATTGACTTTAAAGTTATTTAAATAAGCAAACGAGATGTTTTAAAATGAGCCAGGTCTATGTACACTAACTCAAAAAACTAAGAAAAATCTTTGATATTCTGGATAAATACAAATAAGTAGCATAAATGTTACTTTAGTGGTTCAAGTTGATTTATTTATGAATTATTTAAATAAACTTTTAATATGGCGTCTAATCGATTGAGTTAAAGGATTTTTTTATTAAGATTTTTGACTTGGATGCTTGTCCTCTAAGCCATGTTCATATTCTTCATTTCATTCGGAATCTTCGTTTTTATAGATTTTTAGTATTAAGTGTTAGTAGTAATCCTTTATAGCACACTGCTTCACAATATGTGGCTGCGGCACATTGCGCAGCCTTTGGGAAATCTTAGTATCTGAGGCGCCGAAACAGACACCTTATCTTGAGATTCACATTACCATTGAAGCACCTGTTTCACAGCTTCTACTAACAGTTCACATGCGCAGACATTTAATACACAAAATCGCACCACTTTTGCATATAAAAATCCACTTCAAACTATTATTTAAACAATAATACAGGAACAGCAATCCGCCGCCGGTCATGTTCCCGCCAAAAACTCTGAGTTAAAGGAAAAGTCGTTTGAACACAGATTGTTGTCAGCTGTTAAGTTGTATCATTTGACAGCTGATAACAGCAGTAGTAGTAATCGCTTTCGTTGTATTAAGCAAAACTAAGCTAATAATAACTAGCTAAGTAATAACCTGATGTATAATTATCATAGTATCGGTAGTGAACACGGATTTATAATAATACTTCATACGGGTTAATGGTAGTGAATTGTAAAGTAATTAACCTCCACAAAAATTATTATATCAAACGTCATTGATCAAATGATATGTTACGTAATGTTATTTTTGTTGCGTGTTACAATTTTAAGCGTAAATTCTTGTTTTGAACCAACATTAAAAGCCAAATAAACAATACCTATTTATTAATGTGGTGTACAAAATCTGGCCCAGACTCCATACATTTTATCTCATCTATACAGATGAATCCATTGCCTTGTATTATACCGTGGTTGTCGTAGAAGGCGACAGAGGGCAATCGAACCGGGAGATGGACAGCAGCTTCTGCCTGAAAATAGCTAAATAAATAATAACTTCGATTTCCAACCCACTAAGCGTGGTAAAAACCCCGTTGATATATTCCCTATGAGACAATCTTATATATTTGATGAATTATACATTTTTATAGAGGTGATTCAAAACATTTATTTTGTCACGACACTCTCAGTTATTTCGCAACACCTAAAACCAACCCCTTAAAAGTTTAATTTAACATTTTTAACCCACTCAAAATTCGACCGTATGTATTTTGTAAGTACAATATACATTACGCGATATCTTCGCTAATTGTAAATCGATTTTTGAAGTAAAAACTTCTTAATTCACGTTGGCCATTTTTGGGATGAGGAAAAAGTACTGAAGTCGCGTGACCGTAATTATTTCCTAAAAATATTCTTTATCCTATTTCTTAACAACCCAAAAATAATGTTTACAAGTTTCTAAAGCTAAGAATTTTTCACTTCTGACGTGCAGTCCTACGACTGATGGTGTTTTCTTTTTAAATATGTACCACCTGGGTGGCTATACCTTCAGGATGGTCGTCAGTGGAAAAAGAGGCATTGGAGTTACTAATGTTCCTATTCGTACGACATTTTAGTTGGTTGCATTGGAATTGTGACATTTTTTTCCCACAAAAGGGTAAAATATCATATATTTAATAAAACCAAAAACAATATAATAGCTTCTGAAATCTAATTCTAACTTCAACAAAGCTATTATATGGAACTTTTCCTATTCTTCTTAGTTTTTGAAGTCAGTTTTTACTTTTTATAAAAAAAAAAACAAATTTACCCAACTACAGTTACATGTCTTTTTTTTTCTTTTATTAAATAAAACATTATCTCAATACTAAGATTTTTTTCTGTATCGTGGGAGCAGTACATAAACTTCACAAAGACCATCCGGAACAAATTATTTGTAGGCCATACTGGTTCCGTGCGGGGTTCGAACCGGCGGCCTTTAGCGCTACAACTCATTGCTAAGCCTAAAGCGAGTTCATTTAAAAATAAAGTTTTAACGAGTGCCCTCCCACAGATGGAGTTGTTAATTACTTTTAGCTGAAACGTCGGCTGTTGGAAGTCATAATGTGCGGTGGTATTAGCGATGCCGCACTGTGACACTGTGACGTGAATTTATATGAAGTGTGAAAGGAAGTATGAAACAGAACGGAGCGATTTTATTACATACATTAAAATTTTCTGTACATTAATTGTTTTAAATACTAGCGATCCGCCCTGACTTTACCCGGCTAGGACCTTATTAATGTAGCATTATTTCAAAGACCATTTATTTTTAAAAAAACAATCTTCAACTGTTTCGGATAAAATATACTTAACCTAACCACTCCAAAACTCTTTCTCTCTGTTCGTGAAGTTTCATTAAAATTGTGTCAGTCATCCAGAAGATTAGCTCGAACCACAGAGCAACACGAGCCACCGGCGAATCGGAGGGAAGTAGTAATACGCAAGCGTAACCCTCTGTCAAAGTAATCATACTAAAACAAATAAAATAAAACTAAAACTAGTTGCAGCCACATTGCTTACCAGAATAAATCTAGTTACGCGGCTGTATCAATGTTCTACAAAGATGCGGGATTAGTCAGTTTTTTGCTGTAAAAAGAAATCTGATGGATTACCTTTCATATATAAGTAATTTTTAATCACATTATTGCTGATTACTTCTTTTTTAACTTAAAAATTATTCTAAAAACGGTCGTGTTGTTTCATATGTGTTGACCACCGCTGACCAACACTAGCCGTTCGCTCACATACTCGTACAATATGTAGATCGGTTGAGTGACTAATCCGAGTTGTCGCTATTACCGACCGATTCTGTTATAAATATCTATTTGTGTGTGAAATTGTTCGTTTATTGCTTTAATCGTTATGTGTAAGTTTCGTATTAACAGACTTTTATTTTGGTGTGCGCAGACTTCACCCCGCAAAAATGACAGACAGTTTTGTATCGGGGAAAAACTTTATGTCTATGTCCGGTCCACCGGTGGCCCGTGTTGCTCTGTGGTCCGAACAAACAGAGAGACAGATAGACAAACATTTTAATAATAGTTGTTCATGTCTTAAGGGTATTCAAATAACCCCCTCAATTCATATAAGGCAGTCATTTCAATATTACAGACAGACATTTCAATTTTATTTATTTGTATAGATGTATAGACGTTTCATGTGTTATTGTACTACATTTTGGATTATATATAAGGATAACCATCTGCATGTAAACTTTAATTACACGGTAGACTTACTCGTAAGCTGCTACACTACCACTGGCTGTAGCACGTGATAAGATTTATCTAGGAAAGAATAATTTTTGTCCGTTAAGAAGAAGCATTATACGCGCAGCTCCGAGCAAGGCATCCTTCAAAGGTATGCTCTGGAATCAATATCTCACGCTGTATGAGTAGTTTGTGTTTGCTTCATTCCAATATATCCTTCAAATACCTTTTCAATACGTTTTCCTTTTCCTGTTTTACGATATTACGTTTCAACTAAAAATTTATATATTTATGTATTAACAGCCTTGATAGCTCAGGAGCTAAGCTCGTTGTAAATTTCACGGTACGCGAGTAACCCGGCTTCGTTCCCCGCCCACACCAATGGAATCGTCAATTTCAATTTTGAGTGCTAATTTATCACGTGCTTGACGGTGAAGGAAAACATCGCGAGGAAACCTGCATGTTTGAGAAATAAGAAAAAATATATTTCGAATACATGTGAGGTTCACCAACACGCATTGGGGCACCGTGACAGACATTTCCTTGGCCTAAAACCTTCTCAGAATTGAGAGAAGACCTGTGCCCAGCAGTTGGACGTACATAAATAGGCAGTAACTTTTTAACTTTTATATTTATGTGTGTACATGTATATTTACTTTTACACCCATTGTACACTTTGCACCCATAGTATATTCTCTGCTTACTCTGTAGATAGACTGGTAGAGAATGCCTAGTAGCATTAGCTCCGCCTTGGTGTACAAATAAAGCCTGGATAAATAAATAAATAATATATTATCTAGTTTTAAACAAAAGAAGCTTGATAAGATACTTGTAAATTATCCTCAAACTTACCAGCCCGTAAATAGTCCTTATCGCCACCCTTGACAACCTGTGTGGTTGCTTGGTGACTGGTATACTATCGATCGCAGTTCTAAACGTCTTGCAACTTTGACGCTGTTTTCCGTATTCAGGTTAGATATTTTAGATGTAGTATAAATGTTGCAGAATACAACAAACTGTGGTTACCGTTAAGTGCGTTATCAGAGTCTGTATTCAAACGTGCATAAATAACTTAACCATAAAAAATAATTCTTATTTGCAAATTGTATTTGGTTTTTGTACGAGGAGTTCTCTTAGATTCCCAAAGACCCCCTTTTCCGATGCGCGTGTCTGAGAAATTAATGCTGCTGTGTTTCGTATGGTGAGTGTAGAGAACCGGAAACCTGTTTTACTGGAAACGAGGCATTCCATCTTGGTCCTCAGGGGTGTTCACGTATCTTCATTTTGATTCTTAATTTCGATAGATGTAGATGTCTATGGGCCACAGCAACCACTTACCATCAGGTGGACTGTGTACTCGTTTGTCACCCTTATTCTATAAAAAATGTTTTCATGGCTATCGATATAATATAAGATTCAGTTCTAAATAATACCTAAAATTTCACTCCAATGAATTATTTCCAGGTAAATCCATTATTTATGTTGTAAATATTTTTAGAAACGTACGAAGTATTCACTTCCGTAATAATAACATCAGGAACATCAGGTGCATTTTGTGAAAACAAATGACAGTTAGCGCTACAGCGGTAGAAAAAGAAACAAAGTTGAATTACTATTGGATTGTGACATTTTATCGCGGCTCATAATTCAGTGTATCGAAATAGCTGAATTCCAATCAGTCCAAGCATCAAGTGGTATCGATCTTTAAAAAAGTAACAATCCGCCAATGTATGCTGAAGACTTTTTATGTACTTAAAATACAATTTTTTCAACAAAATTATCACTTAAAATTGTGATTAACAATCAAAGTAGTACTGACGAGGATCGAAGTCGGGTAGCACGCGTTCAAAATTTTAGAGCATCAAATGCATAGTTACCTCTAGCGTGATACAACAGAATGAATTTTTGAATATAACACTATGCAATATTCTAATGACACCCGAGATTCCCTAGAGGTTAAAGTAGCATGTAGCTCTCAAACCGTGTAGTGGGGGTGTAATAAAGAATAGAATGATTTTTACTCAAATAATAATCTATTTATTACATAACACCGATTAAAAGTCATTTTTATATACCACTGGTTCGGAAAATACTTCTGTCCTGGGAAGAACCAGCAAAAAAACACAGCGGAATTTTTTTAAACATATATCACTTTCCAATGTACAATTTTTTAATGAATTTTAATAGAACCAGCATTCATGTATTCCTTAATATTATAATAACTAGCTAATATATAAAAAATAATTTTTATTTGTTGATATTTTATGAGCTGCCATACTCATCAGATTGCGGTAAATCTTTACCAACTTATTAGTTGAACT
The DNA here is from genome assembly GCA_963668995.1 of Parnassius mnemosyne. NCBI lineage: Eukaryota > Metazoa > Arthropoda > Insecta > Lepidoptera > Papilionidae > Parnassius > Parnassius mnemosyne. The sequence continues at coordinate 47,803,507 of CAVLGL010000093.1, read as the reverse complement.
AGCGCAAAGGTTATATGCATAGTACAATCAACGTATAGTGTCAACTTCAATGAATGTATTGTCATTCTGAATTAAACAATTAAATAAAAGCTTTTAGAAAAATTTACTTCGCAAATATCCGCGTTATAAAATAAAATTATGTGTCTTACCTAATATGAAGAGCACCTCCCGCCCTCCCTCAATCGCGTGCACTATCCCCGTCACCACTAATCCCAGCACCGCTACTCCCAACACAACCCAACACACACAACACCGCTAAGTGACTTAGCGGTTAGCCACCGTAGAGTCTGTATCACCTGAGGATGCCTCGTGTAGAGGCGAAACACGTGTCATACTATCGTCAGTGGTGTGTCTTGCCTAGTTTAGTGGTGTTGGGAGTAGCGGTGCTGGGATTAGTGGTGACGGGGATAGTGCACGTCATTGAGGGAGGGCGGAAGGTGCTCTTCATACTAGGTAAGACACATCATTTTATTTTATAACGCGGATATTTGCGAAGTAAATTTTTCTAAAAGCTTTTATATAATGGATTTCCGCAAAGTAACGCCTGATTCTATTAATTCTATTAAACAATTAAACTCTTCCAAATTTAAAACGATACTTTAACAGTTGTTTTTATGCGGCTGGAACGCGCTGGGTTCCAGCTAGTTTTATATAAGAATTCATATAAGAATATCCACTACCCCATATCATCCTGTGGGTGTCGTAAGAGACGACAGATGGAAACAAATCAGGGAATGGGCAGCAAAGCCTTCCTAATAACGGCTGAAAATAAAAAAAAACTGCGGTTGCCAAGCCCTTATGCGGCAATCTATGGGGAGGTATATGTTCATCACTGGACTGTAATGGTAACGATAACGACAAAATGGCATGACCATATTTATCACTGATTAATCCAAATGGATGTTTTGGGGGCAGTTTGACAGCTGACACATTACTATCTATTCTATTCTCTATTTTCGTTTAAATAATGGCTCGAAGTGGATTTGATACATAAAAGTCGTTTGAATTTATGTACCAATATCTACCCATGTACAATATAGATGAAAAGGATGAAACAATTGCTACGATGGTGATAAAATCCTCAAGCTCCATAACTTTGGTGCCTTCAGAGCTTGGAATGCTATCATTATCGGCTGTCTACATCACAATATGACGCATAAAATATTATGAAAAAATCTGATATCATATTTATATTTCAGAAAATATTCCCATGCAAAGCATTTGATGTATCATTTTTTAATAGCCAATGCTACAAGCCACAATAAATGAAAAAAAAACAATATAGAAAGCAATCACATCTCTAGTTTTAAAAAAATATGCAAATGATACTTCATAAAAGATCAACAATAAATAAGTCATTTTTATATGATTGGTCTTAACATAAAAAAGAAAGAACGAGATATTAAAAATGCGCGGTATTAAGAAACCAATATACGTTATTTGAAAAAATCGCTGCTTTAAATTCTTGTGTATCTTTGAGAATTTCTCAATAATATCGTTTCTGAATATTAAAGAGACAAGCGGATAGGGAAATAAAAACGTCATCTAAAATATTTAAACTTAGTTTCGCAAACACGCACTGGTTGTACAATCTTGTTTTGAGGTTTTGACGTAAGCCTGACGAGAAGATGTGTCGTAATCTCCCGATCGCTGCCCAGCCGAGTTGAAGATTTTAATATATATAAATAAAAGCTTTTACAAAAATTGACTTCGCAAATATCCGCGTTATAAAATAAAAATGATTTTTTGAGGGAGGGCGGGAGGTGCTCTTCATACTAGGTAAGACACATCATTTTTATTTTATAACGCGGATATTTGCGAAGTAAATTTTTGTAAAAGCTTTTATATAATGGATTTCCGCAAAGTAACGCCTGATTCTATAACCAACACCAACGATTATATATATATATAATTATATATAATCGTTGGTGCGTCTGCTAATGATTGTGTAACTTCTGAAAGAGTGGACAGAGGTCACATCTATACATTAAAATAAAATTCAAGTGTCTATTGAACATTGAAATAGCTTCTATTAAGTTCAGGGGGTTGTTTGTATGCTATTAAACCAAAAATGATTTTATGATTTTTCATACCCTGTGCCTGTAATGTAAATACTTTAAGAAATATAAGTAATGTTTGGAATATAAAATCGCTGGTAGACCTAATAAATAAATATAATAAATAACCATTTTTAAAAATGTTGTCTGTCAGTCTGTCTGTCCGTTCATAAAATTTTACGAACTAACACAGAGCAATGCCAGGAGTGATTTAGGCTATATTTTATCTGTCAGTCTGTCTGTCCGTTCATAAAACTTTACGAACTAATACAGAGCAATGCTAGGAGTGATTTAGGCTATATTTTATCTGTCAGCCTGTCTGTCCGTTTATAAAACTTTACGAACTAACACAGAGCAATGCCAGGAGTGATTTAGGCTATATTTTATCTGTCAGTCTGTCTGTCCGTTCATAAAACTTTACGAACTAATACAGAGCAATGCTAGGAGTGATTTGGGCTATATTTTATCTGTCAGCCTGTCTGTCCGTTTATAAAACTTTACGAACGAATACAGAGCAATGCCAGGAACGATCTAGGCTATATTTTATCAAAGTAAGTTAAAGATTTCTTTTTTTTTTTAAAAACGAGAAACGGTAAAAATAAACGGTCTTTCGTTATATTAAATCTAAATAACGCCACGTTAATACATCCTATTACCAGGACATTCCGGAATAGTTTGCTAGTTCATACAATTCATAAAAGATATTTGTTTTATCGAGGCGATGGAAATTAGTAGTAGGTTCCGACAGGTGGCACTGTAATCAAGTTATTAACCAATTCTTTTCCATGAACCAAACGATAATACCTAGAGCCGGAACAATAATAATTTGTGGATCACACAAAGACCTTATGTAAATCGAACCTGATGCTCGCAGCGTAGCAGTAACGCTTACTTAGCCACTACCCTATCGAACCATTTCATCTACTATTACTTCCAATGGTAGAAGATGATATTGATGGAAATTCTTCTGGAAGATATCAACACTACCTTTAAACCCTACGAGGTTGAAATACCCCTTATTTATCCCTGAAGCGTGGACACTGTACATATTCTAAACATACCTTCTAACATATCTAACATACATTTTTTTAAGTGGTAGAGCCATGCTGCAGCTATATTAGTAGTATAGTTGTAGCACGAATGGGTCGGCTCGACCGGGGAAGGACCACGCTCTCACAGAATATCAGCTTTAAATAGCAGCTTGACACTGCTGTTTCGTATGGTGAGTGTAGAGAACCGGAGACCCTTTTTACTGGAAAAGAGGCAATCCATCTTTTTTTTTTATAGGAGAGGGGGCAAACGAGCATGCGGCTCACCTGATGGTAAGTGACTACCGCCGCCCATGAACAACCGCAACACCAGGGGAATTGCAGATGCGTTGCCGGCCTTTTAAAAAAGAGTAGGCTCTTTTCTTGAAGGTCCCTAAGTCGTATCGGTCCGGAAAAATCGCTGGTGGTAAACTATTCCACAAGGAAGTTGTGCGAGGAAGAAAACATCTTCTAAATCGCACAGTGGTGGACCGCCAATCATCGAGATGGTGTGGATGGTATCTGGAGTTCTGCCGCGATGTGCGTTCGTGAAATTTGGCGGCTGGGATTAATCCGAACAATTCCTCAGAGCACTCCCCATGGTAAATGCGAAAGAAAATGCTAAGAGATGCAACATCTCTTCGCAGTGCCAATGAGTCGAGCCGATCGGAAAGGATCCGGTCGTCAACGATTCGAGCCGCTCTGCGCTGGATGCGGTCAAGTGGAAGAAGCTGGCACTGGGGAGCCCCAGCCCAGAGATGGGAACAGTATTCCATGTGAGGCCGAACCTGCGCCTTGTAAAGTTGCAGGCGTTGAGCCGGCATGAAATACTGTCCCGCTCTGCTGAGCACGCCAAGCTTTTTAGAGGCCAATTTGGCCTTCTCTTCCAAGTGACCACGAAACTGCACGCTACTCGATATGTCGACGCCGAGGATTCCGATACTGGCTGAGGCAACAAGGGGAGTACCTTGAAACTGAGGAGATACGACAAAGGGGTTCTTTTTAGCGGTAAACGCGCAAACTTGTGTCTTCTGAGGATTAAACTGGACTAGATTTAGTCGCCCCCAATCCGAGACTTTGTCCAGCAAAGACTCGACTTCAGACACAAGTTTGTTCCGGTTCCGGTCTTAGTCCTCACGGGTGACAACGCATCTGCATTTTGATTCGCAAACGAGGATAGATGTAGATGTCTATGGGTCACAGCAACCACTTACCATCTGGTGGATTGTGTGCTCGTTTATCACCCTATCCTATAAAAAAATATGATATCAACCATTTGCACCGGACTGTCTATCACTGTAACTGAAAATATTAATTTTCCATCATTAATCGTGCAATGGACATTTGGAAGATTGGAAATGCCCAAGGATTATTAATTATTTATTAACTGGCGATACGGATCGTGATTTGTCATCAGGAAGTAATATTATTACTCAAAACCTTTCACGGTAGGTAACGATTTCTTGGTGTGAACTTTGATTACGGGGTTAAACAATAATAAAACCGTGTCTGATTGCGTTTAATAATTGTGAGGGAATAGAGTGTGGATCTGTGCTTGCGCATATATTCAGACACTATAATTCTGTACTATGCAGATAGGATATACACTGCCAGTTTATTCATCATTAAACTAATGACTTTAAGTGCTGTTAGGCAAGGCATTCTTTTTAATATAGTCTTAATTGCTTAATTCATGTGATACGTATAGTTTATATATTTGAGTTCGTTAAAGCCGTATGCCTTATTATCTTATCATAGTAAAATACGACCTACGAGCAAGGTTTTTAGAAATTATTGTGTAAGTTAAATTTTGTTCTTCTTTATGGCAAATGTTACAATTTTTCATTTATACTTTATAGAAGCTGTACTAAACCAATGATTTTTGTTAAAATCTGTAGACCAAAATGGATATTTCTCATTTTATTTCGAATTTCCATTAGCTAGGCCTTATTACCCGCAGGTACCATACACCAAAGCATGCATGTATACTAGTGAAAGACAAACCACGCATTTTGTTGACAGCTACCCTCTGATCTCGTGGTGGTCAAACTGTTCAAGTAGTTAGACCTTTGTCTTCCCTCATTTCCTCCTCTTGAAAGGCTTCAAATTACCGTTACAGCCTACCAATAGTCCTAAGGTGACCTGATCAGGATACTATTATATAAATTATTGTATTTTAATTGGTCCTTGATATTAAAATATGATATGCAAATTTTCAAATCAATCGGTCGTATACAAGTTGGTGAAAATGATATTACAAGATTCCGTTACATACTTATTTATTAGATACACGCAAAGTTAAAAACCTTTTAAAAAAAACTTAGTGTTTAACTTCACCGCTGCGAGTCCGAATCCTATACGGATTTAAAAATACATTAATTCAAGTTTAGAAAGTGTGCGCAGGAAAAACATGAGTTAATTCCTTCCCCACACTTCCGCCATCGGATATAAAGAAGCTCGGCGAGACTTCATCCCTTTACATCACATATTTGAACCAAATGGTTTGTTTTGTCGTTGGTAATGCGTACAGAAAAAGAGAGCAATAATTTGAGATCGACTGTCTATAAATCCGATTACAATGCGGATGTTTTCAAGGCAAGGGTGAATAGATTTTTGTTAACCATCATTGGTTCCATCATAACTTATCGTTAGGTGGATTAATAGTCAAGCAAAATGATAGGTAATAAGGTATAGTTATGTTAATACCTATCTAATCCTAATATACCTTATTATGTTAATAATAAGGTATGTTATTGTTTTTTTTTCTGGAAAAATACTGATCACCATTTGCTACGCACTATTTTTAATACATAATAAGGTGCAGAAAAGGCTTGGGGTGTTGGGGCACGGAATACTAATTGCGTGTAGCATGAACATGACCGATTTTCCAACAAAATATAATAACTCGGATTATCTGACTAATAAAACAGCAGCTAACAACAATTTCCCAATTTCGAATCCCATTTTTACGGCAAAAGAATATCCTCTATACCTAAAGTGACCCTTTTCGGTCACCTGTCCGTTGTCCCCAAACAAAGCTCCGGGACGCAAAACAGCCCCGTTTTTTGAAACCAGATATTATTGATGAAGATACAGAATTTTATAAAACAAGATTTTTTTATAGGATAAGGGTGACAAACGAGCACACAGTCCACTTGATGGTAAGTGGTTGTTGCGGCCCCGTAGACATCTACATCTATCATCAATTACAAATCAAAATGCAGATACGTCGTCACCCGTGAGACTAAGATGGAATGCCTCGTTTCCAGTAAAATGGGTCTCCGGTTCTCTACACTGACCATACGAAACACAGCAGCTGCTATTTTACGCTGGTATTCTGTGAGGGCGTGGTCCTTCCCTGGTCGAGCCGACCCATTCGTGCTACAACTATACTACAAATATAGCTGCAGAATGGTTCTAGCAGGTAAAATATTTGGGACAGTGACCTTGCTTGCTTACTAAAAATGGAGATATTTTATTGGGCAGATTAGAGGGTAGAGAAATTACCTGCATGGGAAGATATTCAAAAAGCACTGGATGTATTGATTGAAAAATGGATATATTGAATGTAATAAAGTTACGGAAGTATTTTACAATTTACATTAATGCAGGCTACGTCACTTCCCAAATAATAACCGAATGGGATAATTTAAAAGTTTCCACAGAGATTCGTTGGGTGGAACTATAAAAATAATAAATTGTGGTCGCCTGAAAAAAAATCACTTACAGATTCCAGTTCTAAAGGCGATGTTAATAGCAAAGGTCAATATAAAAAAAAACACGAAGACGAGAACGAGAATTTCATTCTTATTTAAAATCATCACCAATTCTACTGACAAATATAAACATAATTAAAAAAAAATGAATGAATGTCGTGGAACACTGTTGGAACGAAGTCCCTTTCGAAGTATATTATTATTGATAAACGTATTACTTATACTGTTGATTAACAAATACAAATAAATGAATTACTAGCCTCTATTAAGATGAAGTGTCATTTAAAATAAAATACACTATGACACAAGGGGTAGTGACGAAAATACTTACACTTTTGTCGCCTAGCTCTCATCCGCCAACCGGACGGTTAAAGACAAAGAAACTTCGTTCAAAGATATGTTGCATTTAATAATTACTGTCTTTTGAAGGAACTTTGCTTTAATGAAGCTGGTGAACTGGGGATTGATTTTTATTTTTAACAATTTGTTATAATAAAAATAATTATAATTAATGCGAAAAATATAATTATAGTGAACGCTAATTGTGTAAGTTACAGTTTTTCTAAATAAATAACATTAAAAACTTGTGTTTATTTTTATTGTTAACCTGCTTACTGGCGTGTATAAATAAACCCATGTTCCGTTTTGAGTTGAAAAATAATTGGTCGGTTTATCTATACCCTATATCATCCCATGGGTGTCCTAAGAGGCGACAGAGAGTAATAGAACAGGATTGGCGGCGGCATCTTCCTGACTATATCTAAAAGCGCTGAAGATCTCCATGGCAAATATCTCCCATGTGAGGCTATAACATATGGGGGAAGCCTATGTTTAGCAGTGACTTTTGGATAGGCAATGACGATGGTGATGAACAACGATTTATGTATCGTACATATATTATTAGCGGCGATGTCAATCATGATACCAAGTGAGTGTTCCGAAACTTTATTACCTGTCAACTGTTTTCACATTGTTTATAACTTGATCAAGTTTAAACTACAAGTAATAATTCATTTTTGGCGTTTAATCTACTGCAACATAAAACGGCCGCGATATATTTATGTTCTTGAAAGATTGTCAGCGTGCAAGCATGTTAAAAACAAAAATAAACATTTATAGTTTATATACATGTCATTGTGACGAGAAAGTTTCATTATTTATGATAAAATATTATATTCAATAAAATTTTCATGATAGTCCAGAAACATTAAAGAAGTTATATTATGTAGAACCTATACATATTATTCGATTTTACATTCCCACTCTCATTTATTCTCTATTACGTCCCACTCTTAGGCGCGGGCTTTCTATCATTTGCGTGGATTTTAGTTAAGGCAAGAAAGTGTCCGCCACGCTGCCCCATTACGTGTTGCTGGACATTACATGTCTTTTGTAATCACATGTTTCTTCACGATATTTTCTTTCATCGCCAAGCACGCGACAAATACGCACTTAAAATTGCAATTAATAATTTCATTGGCACCGGCGGGGATCGAATCCCGGTTTCTCACGTACTGCAAAATTGACAGCTAGCCCTTAGTTACGACTTCGGTGGCAGTAAAATACAATGCAAATTTATTAGGATATATTATGTATTGTATTGTATATTTATTACATTTATAAGAATAGTAACAGTTCTATACTAGCTTAATAAACTAACCTTAACACAAACAGAAGTCACAGAGACACAAGTCTTATTTTGAACGAATCATCATCAGCAGATACGTATACCCGATTTGGTATACTGCTGACATTATTAGGTTCATAAAACTAAAGCACAAATTTCACAAGCGATTCAAATCGAGCAATTTACGCAGTTATTACGAAGAGTTCTTGCGATATAGGGCTATAGTTAAAACTGAAACTGAGAGGGCGCATAACCTATATCGAAACCGTGTGCAAAGACATTTAGCATCGGAGCCTAAAGCCTTTTGGGAGTATATAAAATTGCAAAAAGGTACATCGGGAAGTAGAAAACTATTGAAGGATGAAAAGGTTTTGTCAGATAGTGAATGTGCTAGAGAATTCGCAAATTTTTTCCAGTCAGTATACAGCCAGGAGCCACCTTTGTTAAGCGCGACGGTGGCTGGTGCTGCGGCGGCAGAAGCAGCTGCGGGCGCATGGGCTCAGCTCGAGCCTCTGCGACCAGTTGATGTTCTGCGTGCGCTGGCGCACCTTCCTTCGAAGCGTTCAGTAGGACCAGATGGCATACCAGCCTTCGTATTTAGGGATTGTAGGACAGTACTAGTGAAACCATTGTTACGCATTTTCAATGTCTGTATTGAAAGCGCTACGTTGCGTAATCAATGGAAACTCACTAGAGTTGTGCCTGTACGGAAAGGTAGTGGGGGATCGACGCCAAGTGACTTCAGACTCGTGGCAGTCTTAAGCACTCCAGCGAAAGTGTTCGAGACGGCCATTTACAACTGCCTGTACCCACAGATAAGTGCACAGTTGTCCGACGCGCAGCACGGCTTCCGCCCTGGGCGGGGGACAACTGGGAACTTACTGGAGCTGATGACGCATCTAGTACCCGCGGTTGATGCTGGCCTGCAAGTAGACGTAGCCTACTTCGACTTTAGAAAGGTTTTCGATACGGTCGACAATGATGTTTTACTTTGTTGGCTTGTGTGGGCTGCACACCTCGCACGCTATCATTTTTCACCAGTTACCTGCGAGACCGGCATCAGTTTGTTGATTGCAATGGGCACTTTTCTCGATCGTACCCTACTAGATCTGGTGTTAGTCAAGGCAGCAATCTAGGACCTTTGCTGTTCATTTTAATGATAAATGATTTGCCCAATGTAGTAAATTTTTGTACTTCATTACTGTTTGCTGATGATCTAAAATTAGTTTTAAAAATTAGAGATAAATATGATTGTGACTCTTTACAGCATGATATTAATAAAGTTTTAGAATGGAGCATAGATAATAAACTTTTTTTTAATGTCTCTAAATGCTCAGTGCTGTCCTTTTGCCACTCACGCGCCCCAATTCATCACCCATACATGATGGACGGGAAGATGCTTCATAGAGTAACGGAGGCTAGAGATCTAGGTGTACATTTCACTGCAGAATTAAACTTTAGATTACATGTAAGTAACGTTTGTATAAATGCATACCGTAATCTCGGATTGATAATGCGCCTCGCAAATAATTTCACTAATGCCGGGGCTCTGAGAGCGCTATATGATGCATTCGTAAGGAGCCACTTAGAGTGTAACGCAGTCATTTGGGCTCCTCATGAAGCCAAATACAAATATATGTTAGAGCGGATTCAAAATAAATTTATTAGATTCTAATACTTAAAGCAATTCGGAGTGTACCCGGGATATCCCTTGTTGTATCCTACTCTATTTTTACTCCTTATGATAGGGTACTATAAGCTCGAAGTCAGAAGAGAAGTCACTCTCGCTGTCTACGTGTTGAAAGTGATCAGGGGTAGGATACACAGCCCGAGAGTGTTGGAGATGGTGCGACTGAATGCGCCTGACGGAAACGCGGGGCGTCGGCGGCGGCCGTCGTTACTGGCAGTGCCGCACGCGCGCACCGCACTGATGCAGCAAGCACCGTTCACGCACGCGCTGCGTGTGATCAACACCATGTCGGAGCGAACTGATTTATTTTCATGTTCGCTTAGTGAGCTCAGTAAAATGGCATATCATACTGTATCGTTGGCTACACTGTCGAATTAGGGTACTCACCCTATAATGATTGTGTATTGTATGTGTGTAAATAAATAAATAAATAAATAAATCTTTCTCCAAAACTATTGTTATATATGTTGGAATAGAATTACTTAATGTCAAGAACCCTCATACAAAGTTTGAACGGAATTCAAAAGGGTAGAACATTTTGAAGAATTTTGATGCGTGCGGAGACACATACCTGCAATCAGTTAAGAGTACGAGGTCTCGTAGGTAAGGAGGTCAATTACGAAAATCCGATGCTTTATACTCATATGAAAGGGACAACTAAAACAAAGACAGAAAACAGAAGGTAATTTAGCACGCAGTCCACCTGATGGTAAATGGATGTTGAGGCCTTTATAAACCTCACTTATCTTTGATTAAGAATTAAATTTATCATTTTCAACTTTAAAGACTAAGACCGAATGCCTTGTCACCACACACACAAAAGTTTCATGCTGATATTTCACGCCGGTAATCTGTGTGGGCGTGGACTTTCCCCTGTCGATCGAATCTATTCGTACTTGTTACTAGACAATTTTTTTGTATTCATCTAAATACAAGAAAAAATTATTAACGTTAATTCCTATTATATTTGTACATATATTTTATAAATTATTAACATAAATTCCATAGCTTCTAAGTTTTTTATTAGTTCTAATACAATAAACAAACACTGAAGCTTAAAAATTATCTCTATATCATGTTTAGTAAAGTATATTATTCAGAGTCATTCATTCTATAAAAGTTTATCAATAAACTTTTATTTTATACGTGGTAGAGCCATGCTGCAGCTATATTAGTAGTATAGTTGTAGCACGAATAGGTCGGCTCGACCGGGGAAGGACCACAGACCGCTCTCACAGAATACCAGCGTAAAATATCAGCTTAAAACTGCTTTGTTTCGTATGGTGAGTGTAGAGAATCGGAGACCCTTTTTACTGCAAAAGAGGCATTCCATCTTAGTCCTCACGGGTGACAACGCATGTGCATTTTGATTCGCAACCGAGGATAGATATAGATGTCTATGGGCCATAGCAACCACTTACCATCAGGTGGACTGAGTGCTCGTTTGTCACCCTATCCTATAAAAAAAAAACGTTTTCACAAGTAAGGTAAATAAACGTGAGCAATGACCAATCATCACGGATTTTTTTCTCCTCCATATCACTCACAGTGCTTTCATCACAAAGACTTGTCTGACAGGCCTGTCAATATTGGTCAATATAAGCTTTTTAATTTTTTCCAAAGATTATTTACTATGAATATACGATAATACTTAGCAACTACTATTAATAAATATTTTATGCTAACGTTATCTGTTCATAAAAGCACTAATGTATCAAAAACGTTTTAACTTGACTTATAACACTTTGTCGGTTTTTACCTAAAATTTAATTATACTTTTAGATTAATTATTTTCACTTTATGCCCTTCAAAACCAGACCATGTTATATAAGTTAATTCCATCAACCTGGCAAGTTATTTTGAACTTTATTTGTTCTACAATTATAATAAATTTCCGCTTGTACGAAAAACTGGCGTTGGAAATATAAATGAATTCATTTGCGTCAAAGCTTTATCTTATTAATCGAGCGATAGTGTCGCATGTAAAACAAATTAAACAGTTTACAGATTACCAACAAACAGATATTTTATAAAACATCAGCAGAATTTGTCTGATAACAATTGACTTGTTCACAATAATAATAAAACTGTCGTTGTTAACCCGCCTGCAGGGGAAGCCGTTGTTTAGTAGTGGAGTTTAATGGTCTGTGGTGATGATGACGGTAATGATATTTCATTTATAAAAAAGAAAACTTTTATCTTCAAAAATACACAGCAATGTTACACTTTTTACTTTGGTAAGATAATAAGTTAATTACTTAAATGTACGAGATCTCTATTGCTGAACAATCCTCCTAGAATCCGGCCAATGCAAGTGAAATATGTAATTGTAATTGTAAGTGCTAATTATATGATCAGCAGAGAAGTTTAGCATCTTGATTAATCCTGCATCACTGAGATGTATTTAAAATATTCGAGGAGCAGCCTGCCAACATACATTAAGGTAGCGCAGCGGAACAATTGCTCCATAATGAGAAAAGACTTCACCAGCTAGCCCAGCATTGGGACTCTGGGGTTTAAAGCACGACCTTAAATAAAACTCCTGATAGTGAAAGTAAAGTTAGAAAACGTAACAGCCTTTATACGCCCCACTGCTGGACACAGGCCTCTTTTAGTTATTTATAAGAGCGCTTTAGTTCTGCCCCAATGCATAATGGCGGACTTTCTTCGAAATATCTTCTCTTTCTCAGACATACATAGCTATCCTCACTATGTATTTATTTTATCGAAAACGTGGCTAAACGTGGGGATAAAAGCTGATTATGAAACCACGCGTACTGTTTAGTATCTGAATTAAAATTCAATAGCTTAGCTCCTGATCTACCACGCTTATCCTGACAGTAAAGTAATAACTAACTACATTAAAAAAAAACATAGGGGACCTTATGCAACCTACATTTTCCTATTTCTGTTGCCAGCGTCAGAATTATACGACCTATAAATTATTCAGTCTTGGTCCTAAGAATGACAAGGCATTTGTAACCCTTGGCCTCCTTTGTTTAAAGGTTACATACAAGTATCCATTGTTAGCTGGCGGCAAACTCGTTTATCACTCTATCGAAATAATGTTACAAAGACGCAAAACGACTCCTTATCACGAAGGGAGAAATTGAATTTTTCAATATACATAAAATTCATGTCACGCTAAAGGTGGCAATTTTTCACAACTGGGCGCCACGTCCGTAACTGAGAAATATATGGAATGGAAAAGTAGCCATAATAAGGAAACGCTCTAGAGCAAATATGTCTGTTTGTATATTTTTTTAAAGAAACGGGTGGTAAATGTGCATACTAACCACTTGATGGTAAGTGGAAGTTTACGAATCATTTACCATCAAGTGCAACGATTTCTCCGGTTTTCTACACTCGTTTTTATATATTATATATACATATATTCTATGAGAAGGTGGTCAACCTGACCCTTGTAATACAAACATAATAACTAATACTGCAACCTAGCTCACGTATAATGCGTATAGCTTCCCATTGCCGGGTTCGATTTCCTACACAATATAAGTAAACTATCTACCAGAGGCCACAATATCTCCAAGACTTTTCTCAAAAATGCCTCTTACGGCACCCACGTAATGAAATAGAGTGATGGAACACGCGATAAATAAAAGGAAATACCATACATTATTTCTGTCTGTACTTGCACTTAAATAGTTTAATTTCGTATCTCATTCAAGAGATATTGGACTTTAGTAGGCTGTCACGGTAACGGTAACCGTAAGGCTATCGGTTGAAAGCTTAGTTAAAAGTTACCAAAATATTTCCCTTTACTATCTAATATTGCCAAAGAATTTAGCAGCTTTCTAGTACTTCCTCAAATATAGCTCTCAAATTCCTGCTTTTATTATTTATAAATCTTCTGATCATAAGTAGCTATTTAAAATTATGTATGTTTTTTATAGGATAGGGTGACAAACGAGCACACAATGCACCTGATGGTGAGTGGTTGCTGTGACCCATAGACATCTATATCTATCCTCGGTTGCGAATCAAAATGCACATGCGTTGTCACCCGTGAGGACTAAGATGGAATGCCTCTTTTGCAGTAAAAAGGGTATCCGGTTCTCTACACTCACCATACGAAACACAGCAGTTTTAAGCTGATATTTTACGCTGGTATTCTGTGAGAGCATGGTCCTACCACGGTTGGTCCGACCAATTCGTGCTACAACTATACAACTAATATAACTGCAGGATGGCTCTACCACGTATGTTCAGATTTGCAATTGAAAATCGAAAATTTGAAAGTATTTTCGATCCAAAGGTAAATAAAGTTTAAATTATAATTAAATTATAAAGTCGTAAGCAGATTTGCCACCTAAACCGTTTTTAAACTATGTATGACTGTTAAGTGTGACAATTTTACAATAGTTATCTCCTAATGTCTCTTTCTTACGTGATTTTATTTCTGTGTTAAGAAATGTTTGCGACCCTAGTTATAAATGTAAGCGCAATCTTAAACCTTTCTCACAACATTCCCTAACTTTCACCTTCTCATGAACGTGTCACTAATATGTACCCAACTTTTTACGTGGTAGAGCCAAAAAACCTGAAACCTTTCTTTCTGAAAACGAGGCATTCCATTTTAGACCTCATGGATGACAACGTATCTGCATTTCAATACTTATTCGAGGATAAACGTAGATGTCTATGGGCCACAGTAACCGCTTATCATCAGGTGAGCTGTGTGCTCGTTTGTCACCCTTATTCTATAAAAAAAACCTACAAATATACACGATAAGACCCGTGAAATCATGGGATGCAGTCTAGACCGGGTAAGGTACATTTAATTTATATAGACGAAAACAAATAACATGGCTATAAAGTATAAACGTACGTTCTCTTGGTTTACATATGCTTATAAATTGCAAATATCTGGGTAAAAATTTAGAATTGTTTGGCACGACGGAGGCAGGAAGAGTGGAGGAAGAGGGGAGAGGCGAGTGTCCCCTACACCCCGACACTCCCATATATGGTAATACTCCATTCTTAAGAAAAACTAAAAAGAAATTCCCATAGACCTAACCTCAAAATGATAACATTACACATCATTAAACAACAACAGTAAAAAAATAATCACAAAGACTGGCGGGAGCTGTGAACCGCCACAGTCTTTTAACCTAACTCAACTGAAAGAATTTATGGGTGTAAAGTATGTAATAATCATTTCTTTATCGTTTGTAAACATAATAATTTATTATGAGAGTACCTATAGACCACAAAAGAATAAAACCACCATAGAAGTATAACAATGTAACACTAATCTATAACATAGTTTTAGGTCCTTATCGCACTTACATAACTTAATTATGTATTACTTTCGGTTTTCCATGTTTTACTCATTTTTAAGTTATAATAGATTTTTTTTATTTTCTCCAAAACAGTGCATTACCTTTTAATGCGAGTGGTATTGTACAACACCTTACTCCCCAAAATTTCTGCCAAACAATTCTAAATCCCACGCAAAGTCTGTATAAAATATATATAAGTAAATAAAATTGGCACACAGACAAATATTTGAAACCAGAAAAATTATTTGTAGTTCAAATAAATACTTATTCCGTGAAGGAAACAGCCTCTGCGATTTTGAGCCGTCACTAATTATTCCAGTAAAACCTTCATTGCAAAAATACATTTTAAAATTAAAAATTAAAAAAAATATAAAACGTAATAACCGACTTCATTTACTACTCAAACTTTTAAATGAAGTTATGCAAGGCAATTGAGAGCAAAGAAAACGTCCATAATAACTGACTTCGTTTCGTTCGGACGGGCGGGCAATGCGGGCCTGCGAATAAAAGGAACTGTAATTTCCTGAAAATTGTCCGGTATAGTAGGGATGTGTTTGACACCTTACACTATATATATAAAGGTGCTTTGAAACTAGTGCAGGGATTTTGAGGTTTTATAGAGTAAGAAGTTGTATCGTCGGAAACATTTTATTTTTTATGTTTGTGTTGATATGATTAAACAGACTAACAAACAAACGGATAGCCTTAAAGTAAAGATACATTCTATATAGGTCTCACAGCTGAACACAAAGATCCTCTTATTTCTAAAAGTGTTTTGCGACAAGTAAGAATCCGTCGCACAACATCAATACGTGATGGCGGACTTCACACGTCTTCGAAATTTTTTTTTTGTTTCTCAAACAAGTTTTTTTTTAGAAGTTTTCCATCACCGCTGAGCACGTGGTTAAACAGCGCTTAAAATGTCATTTAACAATTTAATTGGTGACGGTGAGGATCAAATCCGGGTTGCACGAATGCTGTTTTTGAATTTTAAATTTACGGCGAGCGTTTAACCCCTAACTACGACAGAATTCAAAGTGACATAAATAGGGGTCCATCTTACCCTTTGGCTACAGAACGCAGACTGCTCATATACTACTTGTACACGCGCGGTGGTCAAGAATAACACCGTAAGGTTCGAGGAGATATGAAATTCGTCACCATGCATTGGAGTATCGCAGCTGAGTCAATGTAATAATAATTATGTAATAATCTTCCATTCACCAGGTGCCGCTAGTTGACAATGAGGTGAAGTTTGTTGTTACACAATATAATTTAATTGAAAACTTAGTTTGAAATAAAAGTTTATCAGTTTCTAGAGTATTTTATTAATACACAAAACAATGCCTCACTGGTATGCTCTTTAATTTTTTGCACATTTGTAACTCTTTTTTTTTTAATTTTTCTACTTTTATGAATGTCTGTGCTTTATTTTTATTTTTATTCTAATAAATATAAAATATAACTAATAGTATGGAAATAAACATTAACCTTTACAGTTTTAGAACAAATTAACTTCTACTCTATAAAATATGTCAAATATTACACCTCATTTTTAAGTGGCGCCGCCCTGGTGCCAGAAAAAGTCGTGGATTAATAATTAATGGCTGTCGTTGTCACGGCTGGTCGTTGCTGCTGGTGATTTCTTTTCTCGCTCAAAGGCCAAGTATAGCCATTCAGCGTGGAAACGCAGCCAGCGTTCTTGGCACAATACCGCGGGGAATAGGACCGTATGATAATTAAGTTACCTACTAGTTTTAGTTTTTTTTTATTATAGCTTTTAATATTGTATATAATTAATTAACAACCAACTCAAAAACGGGAGAAGAAGCTAGGAAAGTTTTTATTCCTTTAAATTACATAGATGTCTCGTAACTGCATGAGAGAACTCATTCTTTATTTTGTCTAGTGGTTATTATAAAAAAGAGTAAGGCCTTGTGCATTCGATTGCAACATACTTAATTAAACTTTTATAAAAATTAAAAACCGTATTTAAAACAAATATCATCGAAATAGTTTGACGTGGTGAATAATTTTACACATGCCGTGAAATGAGTTATATGGAAATATTGTTTTTTTTTTTACTATTCTGATGGTTTATTGATGGCAAGTCGGAAAAGTACACTGACTTAGCTTTCCAAAGGGTTATTCCCATATTACGAACTTTAATTCAAAAGAAGGGTATAAAAGAATTTATAGGTACTAATGTTTTCTCCAAATTTCAACTTGATGGTGCACCAGCAACGTGGTGCACCAGCTATTGGCGAATTAGGCCGATATCGGAAAATACGTCCAATATTGCCT
The DNA here is from genome assembly GCA_963668995.1 of Parnassius mnemosyne. Taxonomy (NCBI): domain Eukaryota; kingdom Metazoa; phylum Arthropoda; class Insecta; order Lepidoptera; family Papilionidae; genus Parnassius; species Parnassius mnemosyne. The sequence goes on along the minus strand of CAVLGL010000093.1, from coordinate 47,785,782 downwards.
AAAAATTATTTAGAAAAATGTAAGATTTTTCCACGAACACAACCCTGTTTATTTTTTCCCAACTGGGAGTGAAAAAAGGATTCTAAAGCTATTTTACGATAAGGGAAAACTTTTCGGCAGGCTTTTTCTTGCCTTTGTTCTAACGTTGATGTTTCATAAATCATCTACTTAGATTTTATTCAACAATAGCAAACTTCTAATGGGTTACGACAAATACTCTAAAATTCAACAAGATAAATCGGATTCAGATAAGCTGGCTTTGCATAACTCTTAATTAAAAATATTAACTTACATATTATATTAATTTGTCGACTTTTCTGCAGCTGTCAGTTGTTTGCCTTTGCACAAAATACCTGTAACAATAATATTATTGAAGAAAAATTGTAATAAATTTGGAAGTTATAAAAGTAGATTTGTTTACATAAAACGGAATTCTTCCTCGCCTGTCATTGCCATTATTACGCGAACACGGATTCAATTCCACGCAACACTGCCGTTAATCTCAATATTAAAAACCAAATTATCACAATTTTGCCGGAGACGGAAAACATTATGCGGAATCTCAAAGAAGTAAAAATATTTTGAAGATATCTGAAATCTAATTAATCCAACTTACACCAAGCTCTTTCTCTAAAACTTTTTCAGAAATCAAAATAGTGAAGTTTAAATAAAAAATAGTATTTATTGCCAGATTGGATAAACAAATTTACATACACAAAAAGTTGTTAATCTTAATTATATTAGGTATTTACCTACGAATTTATTTTGTTTTATTACCGTATCTCATAAAAATGCGATGAAAACAACGAATCAATATAAAAATGACTAATATAGAAAAAATAGTATTCCATGTTTTTAAATAAAATTAATTTGAAATTAGAATCCTTAGCTAAACAAAAATTATTTTGATTTGAAATGGACAGTACTGCAGAACGGCAAATTCATAGGTAAAGACATATTATTTAGGCATTCGGATTCGGACACGGTGACTAAGCTTTTGGTTATACGTGACTAAGATCCCATGATGCGCTAGTTTTCAGGCATTCCCAATTTCAACTTAACATTCTGAAGTCGCTGCCAAAATACAGTGTATAGAAAAATTAAACCCGATTTTTTTATTTCTTTGAAGTCGGCTTTAACTTTTTGTTACATTTTTTTTTTATCCTTTTAAGTAGACTAACTTTTTAACTTTTAGGGAATATCACAATTTCATTATTGTCTAAATAGTTACATTAAAATCTGGAACATCTATTTTACCACTCTTAGGAGTGAATATTTCTCCAAATTTATATGGTTATAGTAGTCGTTTTTATCGTTTCTTTGAAGTATAACCTAATTAAGAAATGAATCATCAAAATCGGTACACAATTGGCGAAGATATCGCGTAACATACAAATAAACAGTTGTATTGCAAGCTTGATTTTTGTGGAGTCGACTTAAAATTTGAAAAACACCCGCTTCAATTCATTCATTTATTTATGAAGTAACTTTTACTTCATGATAAATTATCCATTAAATATTGATATATATCACATGGTACGATGGCCTAGATCTAGAGAACTCTCCAACTTAAACTCAATTTTCCAACTTACTTTTCGAAATATACGCTCAAGTTACTTGTATTTCTCAAAAGAGTTGATCATATTCACCATGTTTAACAAATTTCAAGGATGAGTTATGTACATTGGTTCGACATTATAAATCGAAGAACCAACAATGGGGAAGAAAGTTTCTCGAGTTACAGCCTCATGCCGGTAAGCCATGTGTAGAGCATTCCTTAGCTTGGGCTGTAATGACGATGATGATGATTATTAAATCTAAATAGATTATATCATATCAGATAGATTAAAAAACTATAAAACTACTATCAAATCTGTAAAATTAATTTTATTCAATTCAATTCCTGCAAAATTTGTTGAAAATTTATAAATATTTTTTTAAGTTTCTGCTCTTGTTCTGAAGCTGTGACTTGTGTATAGGTACAAAAAAAAACTCCATAATATCGTAATACGACCATCACACATGAATTTAAAGGAGAAGTGTATAAACGTCTTTAACCTGCACAACGATTGACACTAGGCAGTCGCTCGAGAAAATTGAATCAATTTACGTTAAGAGCAAATTACTGAAGAAAAAGGAAAAATTGTCAGTTTCCGTTTTTTCTTCATCAAATCAAATTTAAGTGAGATTCAATTGTCTAATACTTAAATTAAGCATAAATAAGACCCATATCTGTTACAATACAAGGGCATTTAATGTTTGTTAGATTTGTAACATGAAAATTACAGAAAATCGAATGACTACTGTACCGTAGGAAACAGAAACAGAAACTTTTTTATTCAATATAGATTATAAATAATACTTATTGAAAGTCACTCTTTTGTTTGATTACCACTGGTTCGGAAAAAACCTCTGTCCTGGGAAGAACCAGCAAGAAACCCAGCGGGACCTTTTTTTTTAAATAACAGCTTACAATCATGATGTTACACAAATTAACAACACAACAAATTAGAAATAGCTTGGTAGCGATCACCTCATTTCCAGGGGTTATGATCATCCATAAATTCCTTAATATTATAATAACCCTTTCTATACAAACTTAGTTTAATAAAGTTTTTGAACTTTGAACAGGTCAAACTTTGTATATTTTCTGGAATTTTGTTGTAAAAGCGTATACATCGCCCCAAGAATGAATTACTGACTCGATGGAGTCGAGTAACTGGTACTACTAGCTTGTGTCTGTTCCTAGTATTTACAGAATGAATATCACTTATTTTTGTAAAACTACTTTTATTTTTGTGTACGTACATTACATTTTCATAAATGTGTTGAGAGGCCAAAGTTAATATATTAATTTCCTTAAATTTTTGTCGCAGCGACTCTTTAGGCTTTAAATCATAAATTGCTCTTATGGCCCTCTTCTGCAAAACAAATATAATTTCAGTGTCAGCTGCGTGTCCCCATAGCAAAATACCATACGACATTATGCTATGGAAGTAGCTGAAGTAAACTAGTCTAGCTGTTTCAACACTGGTTAGACTTCTAATCTTTTTTACAGCATATGCTGCAGAACTAAGTCTGCTTGCTAGTTTTGATATATGGGGGCTCCATTGAAGCTTCGCGTCTAGTGTGATTCCAAGAAAAATGGTGGTATCTACAAGACTCAGTTTCTCCCCATTTAAAATTACATTAGTATTTAATTGTTTGACATTTGGAGTCACGAATTTCATACGTTTTGTTTTAGTGCCATTTAAATGCAAATTATTAACATCGAACCAATTTACTAATTTAGATATAGCATTATTTACTTCGTCATATTTTAGTAACTGTCGACTTAATTTGAAAATTAAAGAAGTGTCATCTGCAAATAATACTATATCATGGTTATCCCCTACTATGTAAGGTAAGTCATTAATGTATACAAGAAACAGAAAGGGGCCGAGAATTGAGCCTTGAGGCACGCCCATTTGTACCATCGATCCGGAAGAGCTCATATTGTTAATGACAACTTTTTGCGTTCTCTTACTTAAATATGAAATAATTAATTTAAGAGCGTCACTTCTTACACCGTAGTGTTGAAGTTTCCTGATTAATGTTTCATGGTGAACACAATCGAAGGCCTTGGATAGGTCACAAAATATACCCAAAGCATCCTGTGAATTCTTCCATGCATTAAAGATATATTTAATCAGCTCAACACCGGCATCAGTTGTCGAGCGACCCCTTGTGAAACCAAATTGATTTTTATGAAGTAAATTATTTATATTAAAAAAAATTTAACATTTGATCAAGAACAATTTTTTCAAAAATCTTACTAAGTGTTGGTAGTACAGAAATAGGTCTAAAATTGGCGGGGTCTAATGTACTACCAGATTTAAATAAAGGTATTACTTTACTATGCTTCATTAAATCAGGAAACACACCAGATTCGATACTAGTATTAAAAATAATAGCTAAATGAGGCGCGATTGTATCTATTATAGACGCAATAACTTTAACGGAAATCCCCCACAGATCCGCAGTTTTCTTAACATCAATAGTTTTAAAATATTTTACAATATCTTTTGATGACACTTTATGAAATGTAAAATTCTTTGTACACACCTTTACATTTTGTTTAAGTAATGATTCGGCGACGGCAGGAGAAGAATTCAGTGACTTAGTGGTCAAAATCGGAATATCAGTAAAATATTTCTCAAAAACCATTGCTACGTCCTGATCTGATACAGTTAATTTGTTGTTAACACTTAACTGGTAATTTGAATTGCGAGAGTTGATCTTACCAGTTTCGCTATTAATTATACTCCATGTCATTTTAATTTTATTGGAAGCCGTCTTAATTTTGTTGCTCAAATGCAAAGACTTGGCTATGGAGCAAACTCTTTTAAATATTTTTGAATATTTTTTTACATATTCCCTAAATTCGACGCTATGATTATATGACCTTTCATGGTAAAGATCATATAACCTATGCCTGCTCTTATGGACTCCTACTGTCGCCCATTCATTGAATGACTTCCGACTGTTCAAGGAGAATGTTTTAGAAGTAAAAGTATTATTAAATTCATTGCAAATAAGCTTAAATAATGTTCCATATAAAAAATTAGGATCATTTTGGTATGAAAGTGATGGAAGTTTTTTCACTATATTACTTCTAAATTTCTCCAAGCGACGTGCATTTACTGGAACAGACACAACTTTCTCATCTACTCGCTTTTTGTGAATATAAGGTAACGAAACTACTTGTCCACAGTGATCAGAACTTAATTTTTGAATTATACATTTATGCAACGGCTTCACATTTGTAAAAATGTTATCTATACATGTTGCACTAGATTGAGAAATACGCGTTGGCTCTATAAATAAATTAAAAAGACCATATGATTTAAACAATGATCTAAATTTAATATTGATGGAGGAAGCTTCTAGGAGATTGATATTAAAGTCTCCACATATTACAACAGATTTATTCTGTTTATTAAGCTTAGCAAAAACTTCCTCCATAATGTTTTCAAAAGTATCATATGTACAACATGGGGGCTCACAACAATGAGGTGCTCAAACTCAACACATGCCATTTCTACAGTTCGCTCAACAGAGAGGCTCACAATGTCTTTACGTTCTTTACATGATAATAATTTACTAGCTAATATTAAGGAGCCACCTCTTAAAACCGTATCTCTATTGAAAGAACTGACCACCTGGTGATTACTGAAGTTAAACATTAAATTATAAGCTTTTAACCAATGTTCAGTAATACATAAGATATGAATATTGTTGCTATTTAAGAACAACTCAATTTCTAGCTCTTTGCCTATCATGCCTTGTATATTTTGATGCACCAGGTGTAAACAATTTTCATTATTACTCTGTGGAGTCATACAATTAAAGATTTGTAAGCTACATTCTAAATTATTTAAGTTATTATAACTGCTAGAGATTACCTCTATTGTCTCATTTTCTAATTTAAATTACTTGGAACTGATTCCAAATTGCATATTAAGTCATTACACTGCTCAAAAGAAGCAGATGTCTGTGTAGCCAAGTCCTTGGCTGAGTTAATATATAAATAATAAGATAGCACATTTGCTATCTGTCTTAAATTATATTTTGATAGGTAATACCAAAAATTTCTTAATTAAATTATTTATATCTATTAAATTAATTCTATCATTATAATTGTAACAATTAAATGTCAAGTTTAAATTATTATTACATGAAAAGTTATTCATTAATAAATTTAAATCATATCTTATTTTATTTTTCTGCGGCCAACCCTGTATGTAAGGCAATGTAAACAAGATAATATTATGTACATTTAAAGTATTTAGATTATTAATATATTTTAATAATTGATTTTTGTTTACATTGCCTCTTCTCCCAACAAGAATTATTAATGTGCTATTAGGACAAAATTTACTAGCTAAAACTTTATTCATTATATGACTAAAGGATGCTCCAGGCATGCAATAATTAGTGATCATATGTCCTTTTAAACAGTTATTTAACATCATGCCCAAATTTTTGCCTATGTCATCACAATACATAATAACTTTATTTTTTTTAATATTTACATTGCTTTTTAAGTTTATATCCTTTGTCATGGCACTGTCATAGAGTGTAGGTGAAAATAATGAGGTCTTACTGTTAACTTTGTTATTTACACATATTGTCCCCGATGAACCTGGTATGGAGCGCTGATACTCACTCTGATTTTTTATTAAGGAGTCAAAGCGCTCCTCATTATATTCACATGATTTTACCAGATCATTCATGGCCAATATGTGTTCTTTTATCTCATCTTGAGCCGATGCATATTTATTTGATACAATTTCTAGAGAGCTTTTAAGTGATAAAATTGTTGAATTTAGACACTCTATATCAGTCTCATAACAGTGATTCATATTTTCCACCTCAATTGAATATATTTTAAGTTTATTCATTAGTTCTTGCTTTTCTTTGCATACATTTATATAATTTTTAACATTAATTTTAGTTTTAATTAATTTTTGTAGTTTTCTAATATATTTATTAATTTTTATATATTTCTTTAATTTTCTTCTACTGCAGGTAGTCCTTGCTGCTGTTCTTGATATGACATAATCATCACCAGTCAAATCGATTGTTGTGGAGGGTTGCAATGCTATAGATTTAGTAGATTCACACTCTATTAACGAGAACAGACTTTGAGTTTGGGACTCTTTCATGTTATCTATGTAATATTTTAATTGCAAAATCTGCTCATTAGCCTCACTTAACTGTAACTGCAATGCAGCAATTAATTTGAGGGATTCCTCATATTCCTTGCTGCATTGGTCAAACTCATCGACTGTTCTCTGAAGTTGATCCCTTTCTTTTGTAACAAATGTATATTCTTTATGCAACTTAACCATGTCACTTTTTAGTTTAGTATTTTTAGCAATTATATTTATTATTTCCTTTTCATTGTCATCCCTTTCTTTAATTAACAGCTCATACTGCTCCTTTGACGCCTTAAGTTCTTGAAGCGCCATTTGAAGTTGGTTCTCCAATTGGCGCGTTTTGGCGTTGCGTGTATTCATTTTACTATTAAATGTAAATAGCAAAAGAAAACAAAGAAAGAAAACCAAAGAAGCAGAGTAAGCAAATGTCGAGATGTATGGGCTTATTTACAGATCTCAAATTAAATTATCATGTAAATAATTCAAAATGAAATCCACAACATCACTTAATAGGTAAATCTTAAAATGTTAAAGGGATAACAAGAATTACACTTACAATACGTTTAAACGATGTTCGTTACAGCTGTTACTTTTGGTTGGAACAGTAAACACAATGTATGTAATTAAAATAGGTACTTCTGACTTTTACTTATATCACAAATAAGTCGTATATAACAACTGTAACTCAAAATTGAGGTGGATATTATTAATTTACAATATTTAATTTTTAAAAATAGTTGGGAGCAATTATTTTACAACTTGTCACCAGGGTTGCCACAGAAAAAAAAAAGAAAAGGGACAGATAAATCTTCTGACTTTAATGGAATTTGAAAGGAACGTTTATTTGAAAGTCCCGTGGCGCAGTAGTTAGTTATGAGCTGAGGGTCGCGGATTAGCATCTCGCAAGGATGGACATTTTGCCAATATTCAGTCACTAGAGCTTCGTTAGTAAAGAAGTGAACCTTATAAAGGTTAGTTTAGGATTTGGGGAAAAAATTTTTTTTGCAAAAACATGCTTAAGAGTAAATAATTTAGACGGTTACGTGGCGCAGTGGTTTGCAATGTGACGCAGTGGCTTATCAATTAGTTGTAGCGCTAGAAGCTGCGACGCCCCGCACGGAACAAGTACTTGTATAGCCTACAAATAATTGTTCCGGGTTTCGGTTCGATGTTTGCCCTTGTGCAATTTAAATGCCTCCACGATACAATAGAAGATACTTAGATACCTAATGTGGTTCGTGGGAGTGACGTTCATTTAAAAGAAAAGAAGTAACAAAATAGTCCAAATATTCAAATAAAAATTAAGTAGCACCAAAATCTTTTCGGATGTTGTGACAAATAAGACATGATTACGAGATTTACGAGTTTATTTTCATCCCCAAACGTAGGTATTAATTACACAGCATTTGTCTCACGAAGAAGGTCGGGACACAAATATTGCTCTGCATAATTATCTTCATCCTTCGTGTTTGCAATACGAATTGAAAAAAAACAAAAACCGTAATCGCCAGATTAATTCTCGAAACTGGCATTAAAATTAAAAAAAAAATATGTTTCAAACTAATTATTTATAAGATAATATGGAACATTTTAACGTTAAGCCGTGTTTAATAAGAAGTATGGTTAACATTGGGCTTACTCAATCACTCTCTCAAAAAATATAAGATTGAAATGCCCAGTTCCATAGGACGTTTTAAGGCCTATGACAAATAATAAACTAAATAAAAAAAAAATAATACACAAATGTTATAAACACGAAAGTGTGGTTATTGACTTATCCTTCTTTTATGCTTCAACGGGGCGACGGGTCGACATGATTTTTTGTATAGAGTCAAAGGCTGCTTTTTATCCCGGAAAATGCACGGTTACTGTAACATTGATCTGTAGCGCTATTCTGTAATTAACTCTTTATGCTGTTTTATGTCTTAAAAGAACACAATGGCTGACACATTTCGTCGTTTTCAAGCCACCATGCGCTTAAAGCCGCAGGCAAAAGCTAATAAGTCTAAAAAATTATCAGATGCCAATTTTACTGTCTGTTTTCTATTAATTAAAAATTAAGGCACATTCGTTGTGTCACACAAATTAATACATACATCAATAAGAAAAAACAACACTGTAGTAATTTTAACAGTGGGTTGTATCGAAGTTGGTAGAGAGTAATGACAGCCACCCTGCATCTGTATTAAAAAGATTTTAGCAAGAATAGTAGACCTATCTCTATTTATCCTCCTATATCATACAATACCCCCTATATCCGATCCCCTATATTTTAATTTATCCTTGACCGAGGATAGACCATTTTCTTTTTTGACCATTTCACACAATTCAAGCGTAAAATAGCAGCATACTGCTGCTGTATTTGCATGGTGAGTAACAAAAACCAGAAAACCTTTTAACCGTGTTAGTGTTACGAGTCATTGTCTTATAATTCACAAGGTGACATCTGTATTTTGATGTAGACGTCTAGGGCTCACAGTATGAACTTACCATCAAGTGGACTGTGTGCCCACTTGTTACCCTTCATCATCATCTTTACAGCCCTTCACAAGTCCACTGCTGAACATAGGCCTCCCCAAGAAATGCCACAAAGCATAGTCCTGAGCCACCCGCATCCATTGTCTTTCTGTATGTCTTACCAGGTCGTCACTCCATCGAATGGTTGATCGTCGAGCACTTCCATTACCAATATTGTCACTCTTAATTGTATAAAAAAGAGAAGAAGCAAGGTAATTAAAAAGAAGGAGGTTACTAGGTTGGTAGTATAGGTAGTACCAAAACGTTGGTGTGAATATAAGTTCACCACCAAAACTCCAGTTAAAATATAATGTTTTGTAAATAAATGATATCAAAAGTTTTATAAATTGCACACAGAAAACGTTTGCCGTAAAAGTATCCGTAAAAGTGCCTGCTTTGTTGCTTTAAGCTTTCATATGTTTTCAATTACGATACACCTTTACCAGGTTTCCCTACAATGTAAAAATTATAAAAACATTGGCTATATTAATTAAAAACCACACTTATATATAAGGACCATGTATCTAAGAGAGTAAGAGCCGTGGTTGCTCAGATGGTTAGCGCTCGCTGTAAGTTTCAAGGTACGCGAGCAACCCGGGTTCGATCGCCGCCGATACCAATGAAATTTTAAGTTGCAATTTTAAGTGTTGATTTACCATGTGCTCGGCGGTGAAGGCAGTAACGATGCGAAACAAAACATCATTATGCTGAATTCTTATTGCTTTTGTATTCAGTGTGATCCTTCCACTGTTTAGCCGACGTATTCGTGCAGCTACGATACAGCCGCTATTAATCACACTACATATTTACATCTAGACCCACCGTCCTCCCGTCCCCCCGTCCCCCCCCCCCCCCCAATAACTCAAAAACTATTAGACCTATACACTTATTATATAAGTAAATTCTTTAAATTTAATGGTTTTAAATATTTTAATTTATATGTCGTTTGACGCATTTCCTAAAAGACTAAGATATCAAAAGATTGATGTACCCATTGTACCATTGACTTGTCACATTCACTCGATTATACATCTATTACAGCCTATAAAATTACACTGTTGAACATAGGCTTCCCTTATAGATTGTCTTGTGATTGGGATTTGCCATAACTGCCACGCTTGGCAAGCGGGTTGGCAACGGTAGTTTTTTTGATGCTGCAGCCTATCTCCTATTTCATTTTCCCTCTGTCGCCCCTTGGGACGAATGGAGTAGTGAATATTCTTAAACCACTAATACACCGACCTCTTAACTTCAGACCAAATCGCAATAGGGAGCGCACAGTGTGCCGCTTGGCGCCATAACATACTTGGATACATTAGATTGAAAGACTAGTGATAGATAGATTTGTGCACTACAATTTTTTACCAATATACTACAATCAACGACTTAAATAAAATAAATTGTTTTTTGATTTCCCAAAATGAACTCAGTTTGTTCCCAATTTAATTAAAATCCACCTTTTTTAGGGTTCCGTACCTCAAAAGGAAAAAGCGGAACCCTTATAGGATCACTTTGTTGTCTGTCTGTCAAGACCCTTTTCCTCAGGAACGCGTGGAGGTATCAAGCTGAAATTGATATCAAATACTCAAATCTACTGTCCCTTGGAGCTGTGAAAAAATCAAAACTCTAAACCAACGCAATCGAAAGATACAGCCGTTTATGCCGCAAATTTTCGACATTCGCAAGGGAATCAAAACCTACAGGGTACTTCCGGTGAACTCAGAATCTTGAAATTTGGTACGAAGCAACGTATTATAGCACAGGAAAAGGAAAAATTGCGAAAAGCATAAATGTTTAGTTACATCATATAATAAAAATATTGTTTATAATTTTAAACTTATATACCTACGGGTTTGTGTGGAACCCTCGGTGCGCGAGTACGACTCGCACTTGACCGGTTTTTTTATTGAACCATCCAAGACTGACTATTTTTAACATTGTAAGTGTGATGTTTTTACTTCGCTACTTTGGAATGAGAAAAGTTTGACGTGATTTAGGGTTCTGTTATAAGTTTCGATGTTGTTTAAATATGTTATAAGATTGCAAACTTTAATATATACTTAATGTATAAGTTTAGCAATAGGTCAACTATATTTTTTCATGTAAACTTATATATAATATATATATATATATATATATATATATATATATATATTATCATTATTATATATTAGCAGGCAGGCTGTTGAGACAACTGATAATGCCCGTACCCTGTTTTTGTCCACTATTTACTATTTTTTGCAGTTCAGAAAGTGATTATCTAATCTATTTTTGAATTGGTTCACGTTTTTGGCTGAGGCTACGTTTTCTGGCAGCTTATTCCACTCGGTGACTACACGGTTACAAATGAAGTGCTTGTGAGGGTTGTTGTTTGAAAAGCTGATACATAGCTTAAGATGGCGGCCCCTGAGGTGAGTGTTGAGGTGACGAATAAACAATTTATCAAACTCCTCAATGTTGTAATGCCCATTTAAGATCTTAAAGGTCTCGAATCTCGATTAGATCTCCTCGGTCCCTGCGGCTTTTTAATGTTGTATGTTTTAAAACTTTCAAACGTTCTTCATAAGACTGCCGTTTCAATAGCCGTGGTACTTTAGTGAAGCTACGCTGGACTTTTTCCAAAGCTTCAATGTCCTTGATAAAGTAGGGATTCCAGACTTGAAATGCGTATTCTAATATTGGTATGATAAATGTTTTGTGGATCTTAAGCATCATTTCTTTTGTCACGAGGTAGATTATTCCCGTAGCTTTCTCGACAATTGTTGATATATGTTCTTCCCACTTTAAGTCTTCTGCAATTTTACTCCCAAATCTGTTTGTATTTTAACATCTGTAAGTGACGCGCCGCCCAGCTCATAGGTAAGACGAGGGTTACGGTTTCCTATATGTAATACTGTACATTTCGAAGCATTGAGATTTATGAGATTTATATAGTAAGTTATAAATCTTAGCTAGTTATAGCAAGTTATAAATGTTAGCTATAAATCTTACCAGTAGGGAGCTGTTTATAAAATGTAGTTTCTAGTATCCACATATAGAAACAGAAACAGAAATATAAACTTTTTTATTCAATATATATTATAAATAATACTTAACAAAAGTCACTCTTTCGTTTAATTACCACAGGTTCGAAAAAAAACCTCTATCCTGTGAAGGACCAGCAAGAAATCCAGCGGGATTTTTTTTTAAATAAAAGCTTACAATCATGTATGTTACTACATAATTAACAACACAAAACAAATTAGAAATAGCTTGGTAGCGATCGCCTCATTCCCAGGGCTTATTATCATCCATAATCATAGTCCGTAGATTTTACAAGAATTTCTGTGTGTGTGTGTGTCTGTGTGTGTTAGAATGAAAATCAATGAAATATATTTAGCATATAACGTAATATTACAAGCTGAACCGACTTAGCAGACGTTGTTCTGCCCTTTACGATAGGTGGCGCGATTAGTTTCACTCCATAGTAACTTCGGATTTTTAGTGTAAGTTGAATTTATGAATATCTTTTTTGGCACTAAACGTATAACAATGAATATAAAATTTCTCCAGTGTCACATATCGGACCAGCTGGGCTTTGAATTGTCGTCTCGACGAAACAAATATACATACATATTTACTTCAGAAGGGTAATCAACACGCTTTTTCATACGCTTTTATAATTATCTTAACATGTATGCCTTCGTTCAGCAGGGGACTATTAATAGGTTAAAAGCCTATAAGCCTTTGTATGCGTATGAATATAATAGACTTTTAAATATTATATTATAATTAATTTTTCCCACTTCCAAATGTCTAAATAATGTGAAATTTTGCAGATGTATTATGAACCTATAATAACGCTCGTCAAATATGAGTGATTTAAAAAAATACTAAAAGAAATCCATTGATATGATAGAAGGAAAAATATTAGTTTTGAATAAGATTAGTTTTCGTCTTAATAAGAACATTTCAAATTTAATATTCGGCTTTAATATATAAATAACTAATATTATTTAATTATTTATAGCGCTGAACTCTAGTAAAGTGTCCATAAAGTAGCTCTCTACAGTAAGTGCCTGCTAGATACGGAAGTGTGTCAATGGGTTTCTTTCTATTCGCGAATGACACCGGATGACTAACTACAGTATTGAAAACAAGAATTTTAGTATCTTTAAAATATTACACATCATATTATAGCGTACTACATTAATCGCTAACAATAAAATCAAATGAGAAAATCTTTTAGGTAAAATATTATATGTTATAAACTAAACCTAATTCTAGAATGAGAAACCATAACTTATTTAAAACTAGGCATTGTAGAACAAACGTTGGATTATCAGCTCCAATTAATGGAATTATAAAAATTTATAATGTAATATCTAAATTAGTGGATCTTGACATATTTAATGATTCTTTTATATTATTTTCCTAAAAAACTTTTTTTTTTTCACAAATACTTTTGATTTTGATTTTGATTCAATATTACTTCATAACTTGTTTTTTTTTTTTCAAAAATACTTTTGTTATCCTTTTTCGTTTTTCAACTTTAATGTGCGTTACATTTTATTTTATGTAACATGTAATGTTATGCTTTAATACCTATAATTAGTACATACTAAACATTTAATTCAAATTAATCAATTATTTATGTAAACATTTTTGTACAATAGTTGGCTTCCTAATAAATAAATTGAAAAATTTAAAAAAAAAACACTAATATCATATTATAATTGTGCAAGTATCTATGTCATATAATCGTGTACTGGTTGCGTAAGAATATCCACTAACCCATATCGTCCCGTGGATTTCGTAAGAGGCGACAGAGGGAAACAAACCAGAAAATGCGCTGCACCGTCTTCCTTATAACAACTAAACAAAACTGCAGTTGCCAGCGCTGCTAAGCGCTGCAACTATGGCAAATGGAGGTTATTTGGCAATCTATGTATCCTATGAGACAAACTATGGGGAGATCTATGTTCAGCAGCATCTGCGTAATGTTAACAAATTCCCTGTCCGCAAAAAAGCACAATAGGTAAACAATTGAAATGTTCATACATGTCTTATGGGACAATGAAATAGATAATTATAATATGTTATCTCCTTTCTTCTTTAACTTATAATAAACCTTACTAAAGATTCCACTTTGCCTAATATCCCTTATTTTTAAAAAGCTGTAATGCAATTGTTTATTTTAACTGCATACGCAAAGATAACAGTACAAATTTCAGTATATATTAAGATTATATATGTATACTAGTTGTTCCCCGCGACTTCGCCCGCGTGGAGTTGTTTGACAAATATTGACATTAATATTTATACGATACTAAAGTCACTCAATTGTTTTGCCTTCCCGGAGCCCCTCCACTAACACTTATACTTTATGGTATGGTATTAAAGTTCAAATTGACTTTTAAGTATTATTACAAATCTTTTGTATGGGAATATAGAAAAGTGTTGTTTTAAGACTTTTTCGGGCAATTTTTAAAAATTTTCTCTCCGTAAGAACCGTCTTCGTACTTCAAGGAATATTATAAAAAAAGAATTAGCGAAATCGGTTCAGCTACTCTCGAGATTTGCGCTTAGGAACACAATCAGCGATTCATTTTTATATTATAGATAACAACTGTAACATTTGTTATAAAGTGGGAGAATTCAACGGGCTTAGTAACTCTACTACTTTCTATAACGCTAATCGAAAACTTTATATGTAATAAAGGTGACAAACGAATACACAAACCACCTAATGGCAAGTTGGTGCTGCGGCCTGTAAACACCTTCATCTATTTTCGGTTAAGAATCAAAATTTCGTTTCCAATAAAATGTTGTTCCAGTAAAATGCTATGTGTAAAGACCGTACACTCATCATTCGAAACACAGCAGCATTAAGTCGCTAATTTACGCTGATATTCTAAGAGATCCTTCCCTGATCGAGCCGACCTATTCGTCCTACAACTATATAACTAGCTGCTTGGCTGTACCACGTATACATAGAACTAATAAAAAGATATAAAAAGAATGAAATCTACGTTAAGCTACGTGACATTCGCGTGACTTAACGTTGAAATATATCATCCCCATTTATTTTTATAGTTTTCTATTAGCGCTAACGATTGTAGAACTTTTTTCGTCCTATTTTCTCCGAAGCAAGAAGTAAACCCGACAAGTATGATAATCCCTGGGTCGTTTTCCCGCGTCTAACTCGCTTTGAAATTTGTTGCATATAATTTGAGTCTTATGAAAAATCAATAAATCTGAAATTGTATAAAAATCGCGGGTGCAAGGCGATGCGGGGCGGGTGCACCGCGTGTGCGGGGTGAGCGCGGGAACGAGGCGGGCGCGTGGCGTGTGCGAGGCGTGTGCGGTTTAACGTCGATAAATGCAATTTCAGATTTATTGATTTGTCATAAGACTTCAATTATATGCAACAAATTTCAATGCGTGTTAGACGCTGTGCAGACGCGCGTGGCGTGCACGTAGCGGGTGCGTGTCAGGTCGTCGGAACGCGGCCTTATTCGTTAACCAATCATGCAAATGACAATATGTGTTTGCTGTGATAATTACTAGCCAGTATTTTAAAATGTATGAAAGAAACACGTTTGTCTACCTACTAAAATTGATTAAGTACCTATATTAAAACAATTTTCATTATTCTTATTTTAAAAAATTTTTTCATAAAAAAATGTCAATGTGAATTAATTGAAACAATGGGATCGCTAAGAATATTATTTTGATATTCGATTAACGACAGTAATTTTTCTAAAGTTTTGAACAAACTGTAGTGCAACAGTTAAACCTACATAGTAAAGCCGCTTGAACACTGCTTAAAATATTTTTCATGATTTTAAGGCTTTTGTAAAAACTATTTAATATGTCAAGAATTGCCGTTTAGAGATAGCGTCAGAGTATCTACTGCCCCATATCATCCCGTGGGCGTATTAAGAGGCAACATAGAGAAACTCAAACACGGGTTGGGCATCAACATTTTACATATACTAACTGAAACTAATTAAAAACTGCAGTTGCCAACTTGCCTACTAAGCGTGGCAACTATGGCAAATATCACCATTATGTGGTAATATCTATATGAAATATCTGTGTTCAACAGTGGGCTTTGTTAGTTTGTAAAATGATGATGATGATGATGTTAATGTCAGAACTTTTTACACATCGCATAGCAAACACATTAAAGTTCAACGAACTCTCAGGAAAAAGGTTACATCGTAATTTTTAGTGTAATGAATGAGATAGCAATAAGGGCTAAAATGCAGAATATTTTAAATAAAAACTTAAGCAAAAATATTCTCATTTTTGTCTTAAAAAAATCTAAAACTCTCATTTTTTCTGCAAATAATGTGTAAAGACATCATTGAAGGGACTCAGAGCGAAAATTTACCAGCTTCTCCAATACATACCTTTATATCTTTGGTTTTTTATAGATTACTCTACGTGTCAAACGATCAAACCGTCAATCTGATGGTAATTGGATGCTGTGGACCACGAATGCACTCTCTGTGACACATTGTCACCCGCAGAACTAAGATGGAATGCCTTATTACCAATAAAAAGTGTCTCCGGTTCACATCATCATCATCATCAAAGTGATCACGGTCACACATACGAAACATAGCAGCATTAAAGTGATAATTTACGCTTGTATTCCGTGAAAAAGTAGTTCTTCCCCGGTCGAGCCGACCCATTCGTGCATTAGCTATTTCTTATATAGTTGTAGCACGAATGGTTCGGCTCGACCGGGGAAGGACCACGCTCTCACAGAATACCAGCGTAAAATAGCAGCTTAACGCTGCTGTTTTTCGTATGGTGAGTGTAGAGAACCGGAGACCCTTTTTACTGAAAACGAGGCATTCCATCTTAGTCCTCACGAGTGACAACACATCTGCATTTTGATATGTAATCGAGGATAGATGTAGATGTCTATGGGCCACAGCAACCATTTACCATCAGGTGGACTGTGTGCTCGTTTGTCACCCTATCCTATTAAAAATAAACGTAATAACCATCATGCCGTGTAATTTCGACGTAAGAGAACGAAAAAACGAAAGTAAAGTGACCATATCCCATATCATACCGCAGGTGTCATGGCATATGAAGCGACCTATTGAAAATAATAGTATGACAGCAGCATCTTCTTGATAACAACTCAAAATAATAAACAAACTTCGCTTCCCAAACCGCCTTCTAAGCGTGAAGATTATTGCAAATATCCAACCTATGCGGCAATCTATAGGGTATGCCTATATACAACAGTGGCTATTTAATAAGCTGTAACGAATGAATGACAATGAAAAAAACTAACCATCGTGTACCTATAGTAAAATATATTGTCATTTCACCTTAGGGTCAGTTCATACAGAGACGTAACGCGACGCAATGATACTCGAAGAGGCCTGTGGTTTCGCACCATGTATCGCAACGTCGCGAGGCGCATCGTGAAGTCACTGACAACGCGACGCCTCGCTGCGCAACGAGACACCGCGCGCCGCAGTTCGAAAATAGTAGAGACAAGTCGCCACAACGGGTTTACGCTGCGTCTCGCGGCATCCCGCACCTTCGCGAGGCGCAACGTGCATGAGCGGCGCTGCGCCTCGCGAAGGTGCGGGACCGAGGAAGCACCGCTGTGTCGTGATGCACCGCGCTTATCCGCGAGGCATCTCGAGACGCAGCGCGGCGTAGCGAGACTCCGCGGGGTATTTTCGAACTATCTCAATACAATGTGTATCTTTTTACGTAGTATATAAGTATATAAGTTATATTTTGTATCACTATCTTAAAAAGTGCGCGCCACGTCTCGTTGCGTCACGTCTCGGTGTGAATTGACCCTTATTCCTCAAAAGTGACTACGCATCTGTAGTAGCACTGCCATTAGGTAGAACTCTGAGCTCGAATGTCGCTCGTTTAAAAAACATATAAATAAACAATGATAAAACTACGATTTCAGCGCATTTAGGTCAAAACCTCCAAGTAAATCAATGTCATATTATTGCTTTAGTTATTGTCGTGAGCCTATTTTATATTACCAAAAATTTAGCTCGTTTATCTCAGAACACAAACGTCAAACTCTGCACAGAGTGCCACTGTGTCCAACTGTGACATAAATTAAATTGGTTTTAAAATTGTAGCGATAGCCAGTCTATCACTATTAATAATTTATTATCTGTATCTTTACATTTTATTTAAATTTTTGCAAGAAATAGGATTCTTTTCTAAAGTTCATTATCGTATTAGGTTTCTACTCTGCAAACTTCCTTCCTATATTAACTTTCTTACAACATTCGAAGTTCTTAACGAACTTCGCTTTTGTAGAACGTGCACATAGACGTAAATTTTCATACAATCTGAATAAAATGCATAGGGTTATCGTTGAAAGTAATCACCACATTCTTTTTCTAGTTTTAATTCTATAACGCCGTGGTAACTCAAGGGCGCAGCGCTTCAGTAAATTTCACAGTACGTGAGTAACCCGTGTTCGATCCCGCCGGAACCTATGAAATTGTTAAATGCAATTTTAAGTAACAATTTACGAATAGCTCGGCCGTAAAGGTAAACATCGTGAGAATACAAACTGCAGGTCTGAGTAGAAAAAAAATATTTCACAGACATGTGAAATCCGCCAACTCGAATTGGGGCATCCCGATGGCCACTTTCTTGCCCTAAAACTTTCTCAGTAGCGAGAAAAGGCATGTGCCTAAGAGTGAGACGTATGTAGACTGTAACTTTTATACGTCTAAAAGCGAATAATGATTGTGATGAAAAAAAATACGAAAACCAAATAATTTCTGCTGTAGGTGTTCGGTTAGAATCTGAAAGTGTTTGTATTGCTTAAAATAATAATTGTAAATAATTATTCCAGGGCAGGATGTTTTTTTCACGTGAAATTTAACTATAATAACGAGAAAAAGCTAATTTGAGAGTTACATATTTTTTTAAATAGGCAGTTCATTATATTAATATGTGAACATGGAAAATTGAAGTATTTCTTTTAGTTTTCATAATAAAAGGAGAGAAATGAAATGTTGTATAAGGCATGTAAAATAAAGCGAACATACAGAACGATTATTCCATATAAAACGCTTTAACCTATTAAATTAATATAAAGCATATTGATCGCTTTCAATGCTGCATGAGCTAAAATTCCTTGGCCATCCCGTAGCACGGAAAAATATAAAAATAATTATGGAAAGGAATACTTAACTTTCATTTATCACTATATATTCACCTATCATAAGTCCACAGCTGAATGTGGGGCTTCACCATGGATTGCCTCATAGGGTATCCACCCTTTTATAGTTGCTACTATAAAAGGCGGATTGGCAATTTTTTATTTTTTATGAGTTTCTATAAGGAAGATGTCGCTGTCCGTCTTTTGTTTTATTTCCCCCGGTGATCTCTTGCAACTCCCATAAGATGCTGTGGGGTAATGAATTATCTTAAGCTTCTACACTGCATAGACTTTACGTTAATGACAAAGTTAAAGTTACAGCCAATATAATTCTCACTGTTGGGCACAGGCTTCCTCTCGTTTCTGAGAAGGTTTTAGGGCAAGGAAATGTCTGCCGCTCTGCCCTTATGTGTGTTGTCATACTTCACATTTATTCGAAATACTTTTTGATTTCTCAGACATACAAGAGCACGTGGTATATCAGCACTTAAAGTTTCAGTTAACAATATCATTGGTGCCGGTGGGTATCGAGCCCGGGTTGCTCGCGTACTGTGAAATTTACAGCGAGCACATAGCCCCTGAGCTACCACGGCCTTCGGACTTAACGTACTCGTACTGAATACTAAACGTTGGCTTAACTTAACTTACTACTTAAAGAGAACTGAATTAAAAGGCAGACCACAGGCGATAGTAGTAATAAGAAGCCTGATAAAATAGCAAAGAGTGAAGCTACGAGAACTCAGTGAGATAGAATGATTGTACATAGTAACAATACTGTTATAAAATACATCAATAAGATTAAGTTTGTAATAGCAGTCACAAAACTTTTATATCGCCTCAATGGAGAGCTACCCGCATTTAGTAGTTATTTACAATCGTTATGCTTTTACATGGGAGATTTTTCAAGTAGTTTTTTTTTTTTTTAATTGAAGTAAAGTGACCAATCATAAGTTTGGAAGGATTTATTTTCATGACAACGGAAACGATTGTATAAAAACACAGTAAAGGTTAAAATGTATTAAAATACAAAAGGTTAATGTTTTACGTGGTAGAAGCCACACCGCAGCTATATTAAGTTCTCACAGAATAACAGCGTAAAATAGCAGCCTAATGCTGCTGTGTTTCGTATGGTACGTAGAGAACCGGACACCATTTTTCCTGGAAATGTGGCATGAGGGAGGAGGTTCTTGGTCGAGAATGGATATGAATATATACGTCCGTTAGTATGTGCACTCAACATATTCAATTCAATTCAATTTATTTGCTATTTTTTTTGTATTTCAACCCTGCAAGGGCACTGCAAATATTGACAGTTATTAATATTATTATTACATTTACATTATGGTATTATTACAAAATTATTTACAACTGACTTAAATATTAACAATATCATACTAAAAAAAAATGTTTTTTTTTTATAGGAGAGGGGGCAAACGAGCATGCGGCTCACCTGATGGTAAGTGATTACCGCCGCCCATGAACAACCGCAACACCAGGGGAATTGCAGATGCGTTGCCGGCTTTTTAAAAAGGAGTAGGCTCTTTTCTTGAAGATCCCTAAGTCGTATCGGTCCGGAAAAATCGCTGGTGATAAACTATTCCACAAGGAAGTTGTGCGAGGAAGAAAACATCTTCTAAATCGCACAGTGGTGGACCGCCAATCATCCAGATGGTGTGGATGGTATCGGGAGTTCTGCCGCGATGTGTGTTCGTGAAATTTGGCGGCTGTGATTAATCCGAACAATTCCTCAGAGCACACCCCGTGGTAAATGCGAAAGAAAATGCAAAGAGATGCAACATCTCTTCGCAGTGCCAATGAGTCGAGCCGATCGGAAAGGACTCGGTCGTCGACGATTCGAGCCGCTCTGCGCTGGAAGCGGTCAAGTGGAAGGAGCAGGCACTGGGGAGCCCCAGCCCAGAGATGGGAACAGTATTCCATGTGAAGCCGAACTTGCGCCTTGTAAAGTTGCAGGCGCTGAGCTGGCATGAAATACTGTCCCGCTCTGCTGAGCACGTCAAGCACTTTAGAGGCCAATTTGGCCTTCTATTCCAAGTGACCACGAAACTGCACGTCACTCGATATGTCGACGCCGAGGATTCCGATACTGGCTGAGGCAACAAGAGGAGTACCTTGAAACTGAGGAGATACGACAAAGGGGTTCCTTTTAGCGGTAAACGCGCAAACTTGTGTCTTCTGAGGATTAAACTGGACTAGATTTAGTCGCCCCCAATCCGAGACTTTGTCCAGCAAAGACTCGAATTCAGACAAAAGTTTGTTCCGATACTCGGTGACGTTTTCCCGAGAAATATTGGCACGGCCGGTGTATGGCCGGTGGAAGGAAAAGGGGAGATCTCCCGCCGGGCAAGGTGTTCTGCCCGGGGAGCGGCCAAGGCTCCGAATGGTAGTTCGGAGCTATTCTATATATATTGCTTTAATTTCGGAACTTTGTTAGCGCGATTTTGGCTTTAATGTGTTTCGCTTGTGGCGCGACGACAGCGCCGCCACATCACCCCTCTGCTCAGACCGGAGGTCGATAATGCAGTCCGATTGCCGGTGCGTCCTTAATGCCGGTGTGTAATGCATGCCGTACTACGCACTTGCAAGTGATGCCGGTGATAACGATGAGCCAGAGCAAGTGCCAGGGATTGTCTTGTAGTCTGCGGTGAGTCGAGAAGAAGGCAAGTAATCTGCGAGAGTGCCGTGAAGCAGAGGCGAGCAGTAAGGCTCAGAGCCCTGCCAAACACTGTAGCGCAGAGAGTAGCTTGAAGGAACAGGAAGCATTATTATTCCAGTGCTGCGATGAACCTTTTTGTAAAGCTAGATGGCTTGCAGAATGTGAAGACTGCAGACAATGTCTGCTCGGGAGCGAATGAATGGGGTACTTGAGTAAGATGACGAAGTTTTTTTTGAAATTATAGTTTCCGAAGATTGTTGGTTGCGTGTTCATATCACGTCGGGGTCACCACTGTAGCGGGTGGAAGGAAAAGGGGAGATCTCCCGCCGGGCAAGGTGTTCTGCCCGGGGAGCGGCCAAAGCTCCGATTGGTAGTTCGGAGCTATTTTATATATGCGGCTTCAACTTCGGAACTTTGTTAGCGCGATTTAGGCTTCAATGTGTTTCGCTTGTGGCGCGACGACAGCGCCGCCACAGGTGTATAAAGCATCACCAGTGCTGGCATCCGCATAGCAATGAATGCTACCGGCTTGCAACATATAATTGATATATTGCCAAGTGGACGTCATTTACACTGATTTTTCCAGCGCCTTTGATAAGGTAAACCATGCCCTGTTACTGAGCAAACTTGAAGCCACAGGAATTCACGGGTCATTACTTGCTTGGCTTACTTCATACCGAGAGAAAAGAACACAGTTGGTGGCGGTGGGGGGTTATGAATCGCAAACGTACAACGCAGAATCTGGCGTATCTCAGGGTTCCCATCTGGGACCAATATTGTTCTCGCTCTTTATAAAGATGTCACGAGTACGCTAAAGGCAAGCTACGTTTCCTTGTTTGCAGACGACCTGAAGCTCTCGAGAGTGATATCAACTAAATTTGACTCTTTACTTCTTCAAGATGATCTTAACCGACTGGAAGAATGGTGTAAGGAAAACTTTATGATGTTAAATCCCAAAAAATGTTTCTATATCAAGTTTACTAAGAAAAAGAAGCCAAGCTTCATATAGTCTTGAAGGAACTATGCTCACAGAAATTGGTGAAATAAGAGATCTAGGTGTTATGTTGGACATGAAACTCACCTACGTTCCTCATATTAATAGGATTGTAAAGAAAGCTGCGCAGATGCTGGGCTTCCTTAAACGCAATACCAGAGGCTTTCAAATAAGCACTAAAATCTTACTTTTTAACACCCTAGTAAGGAGCCAACTGGAATGGTATGCGAGTACAATATGGAACCCAACATACGCTGTGCACTCCCAAAGAATAGAAAGTATTCAGAGAGCTTTCACAAGACATCTTGCCTTCATATGTAGTGGAATTTCGCATAGGTGTCCCTTCGAACAAAAATTAGCATTTTTTGAAATACCTTCCCTGAATAGTAGAAGAAAAATTCACGACCTGCTGGTATTATATAAAATAGTAAACGGACAGACTGCCTGTTGTGAACAATTACAATATTTCTCCCTAAATGTACCATACAATATCCCTCGTCGTCCTATTACAAAACTGTTACACACTCCTCAATCCAGGACTAACATGGCATCATACGCCCCTGTACCGCGAATGTGTGACACCTATAATTCACTCTGTGGTGTGTTTCCTATTGTCGATATTTTTCATGATACTTTCCCTAAATATAGGAAAAATGTAATAGATCACTATTATAAATAATTTGTGAATAATTTAATTATAATTTAATATCCATGTTCCCTACAGCTGCTGCTTAGTTATGTGCATGTTTTTTTTTTTTATTGTCTTGGTTATACATTATCTTTAAGTATTTTTTTTGTGACATATTTCTTTATAAGCTATTGTAGCTCTGCCCTGTCTTAATTTTTATAGTATTTTGTAATGCTGTGTCACCTATAAGGGTGCACACATCAGTCCCTAGATTAAGTTCACGTTCAATTAAATGTAATAATGTGTGCACTGCTGGTGTCCTATGAATAAATAAATAAATAAATAAATTGATATGCAGAAGAAACAGCGTTGGTGATAGCACGCAGCCTTGTGGAACACCAGCCTTAATAGGCTTGTAGTCGGAGCATGCACCATCTACAACGACCTTGATGCTCCGATCTGCAAGAAAGCTGGTGATGGCAATAACTCTTTTGAAGGACCTGGAGGCGAAGTTATACTTCTTTTTAAGTATGCTGGTGTTTACATCCCGAGTCGCCGAAATCGCAGCCCAGGCTTGATAACACTCCTGCTTACTGCGTAATGCAGTCTTACAGGAGCAACCAAACCAAGGCTGAGATCTGCCTCCGATGGGGACCACAGATGATGGAATAAATAGTTTCATTCCCTGTAGTACCACATCAGTGACAGAGTCAGCAACAGCGCTGGGATCATCCGGCGAGAAGAAAACCCGCCCCCATGAGTAGGAAGCAAAGAAAGACCGCATTCCGTCCCAATCCGCCGACCTGTAATGCCAAACACGGCGGCAACCTGCAGAACGCAACCGCGAGGGGAGCGTGAGTGGCACCACACTCCAGATCAGACAATGGTCCGAAGAGCCAAGAGGGGCATCAACGGAAACCTGATATCCGTCCGGATGAGAGGTCAGCAGAAGGTCCAACAGGGAAGGTGTATGATCCTCAACATCTGGAATCCGCGTAGGCGATATAACCAGTTGTGTCAGACCATATGCCAAGGGAAAGTCATAAACAGATCTCCCCGCATGATCGGTTAAGCGTGAACCGAGCCATTCGGCGTGGTGGACGTTCAAAGAGCCAAGGATCACGATCTCTGCGGATGGGACCTGTTGTAGCAAGGAATCTGTAGCCATTTGGACGTGGTCGATGAGTCGGTCTGTTTCGGCATTACCGCTATGGGACCTATAGAGGCACACGTAGACGCGCGAATGGTCGTCACTGTCTATGCGTAGCCAAAGGATGGACAGGTCTGAACCTTCAAGACTGCCGAGGCGTCGAGAAGAGATGTCCTCTCTGACATACACGCAAACTCCAGCCCGAGGCACAAAGGAGTGCTCCAATTTGTACCCCGGGTAGGAGAGATACGAAGTATCAGCCGGAGAGGACACCATCTCGGTCAGAAAGAGCAAGGCCGGCTTCGCCGTCTCGAGATGGTAGTGGACGGCGTTTAGGTTCGAGTGAAGTCTCCTGATGTTGCAGAAATTCACGGATAGCGTGGCAGGGGTCGCCTTGGTCTTGTTGCTCAGTTTGCCCCGAGCAGTTATTGTGTTGAGCGGAATTTTGCCCCCCCCCCCCCAAGAATACGCGGGGCAGCCTGAGCACCCACGCTCAGGAGTGGAATAGCATGGTTGTGGATGCTCAGCGAGAAATTCTCCAGAGGTACTGGTACCCTCCCGGGGTAGTTTATGATGTAATTCCGCTACCATGTTGATGGGGGGGGGAGGGGGAATTGGGCCTCCGGTCACCTGCACTCACCAAAAGAAACGCGGAAGCAGAGCTTCCACTTCACGCCGGTATTCTGTGAGGTCGTGGTACTAACCCGGCTCGAGCCGGCCCATACGTGCAACAGCAAAAGCTGCTGCGTGGCGTAACCGTTAAGTAACGGTTAAATTTCATGTAAGTCTTCTTAAAATCATAAAGAGAAGTAAAAAATTATAAATAATTCTCTATAAAATACATATTTTTACAGAAGCGCGACAAACGAGCACTCAGTTCACCTGATTGTAAATGGTACTGTAATCCATAGACACCTAAATCTATCAATGATTAAGAATGAAAATACAAATGCGTTATCGACGCCGAGCGCAAAGATGAAATGCCTCTTTACCAGTCAAAAGGGTCTATA
Organism: Parnassius mnemosyne; assembly: GCA_963668995.1. NCBI lineage: Eukaryota > Metazoa > Arthropoda > Insecta > Lepidoptera > Papilionidae > Parnassius > Parnassius mnemosyne. The sequence continues at coordinate 47,759,946 of CAVLGL010000093.1, read as the reverse complement.
TGTTAATAAATTTAAAGTTAAAGTTTCAACCTATATACATTCCACTGCTGGGCACAGGCCTCCTCTCATTTCTGAGAGGGTTTTAGGGCAGGGAAATGTCCGCCACGCTGCCCCAATGCATGTTGGCGAACTTCACATGTCTTCGAATTTTTTTTCTTATTTCTCAGACATGCAGGATTCCTCACGATGTTTTCCTTCACTGCGGAGCACTTGGTAAATCAGCATTTAAAATTGCAATTAACAATTTCTATGGTGCCGGCGGGGATCGAACCCGGGTTACTCGCGTACTGTGGAACTTACAACGAGCGCTAACCATCTGAGCTACCACGACTCTATATGTTAATGTCATGTGTTTATTTTTTTTTCTTTCACCAAAAATACTAGCAATGCTGTTTATATTACTAATAATCCTATTACCCACTCCAGTGTGTTAGGACTGGTATACGACGGTAGTCGAATGACGGATTCGATCTTACGACCTTCGAATTCACGATCCGCACCCTAAGCCATGAAGCTACTGTCGCTTAAATTTGTATTTGTGTATTATTTTTAATTATAAATAAAAATGTCAATATTTTTTTAATCATATGGGAAAATTTGAATCTAAAAACATCAAGTAATACATAAAAAAGTAAAGGAGGAAGGCCAATTACAAGTTGTCACAGGTAGAATTAAAACAGTAAACATACGAGTATAACAAGTTGATGTGAAATAATAATAAAAAAGTTATTATAATTATTAGTATAAAGTTATAATAATCTAATATATGTATAAAAATTATATGGCGCGCGTATCGTACCGACAAATTTATTTGAAAGTTAGGTATATACATAGATTTTCTATGGGCATATATCATTAAATTTCAATGAATTTATTATCATACCTATTTAAACAATATAACTGTTCCAAATTTAAAACGATATTTCCACCATTATTTATTTTTGCGGCAGCAAGGCGCCGGGTACCAGCTAGTATTATATAAAAACAGTATAGAAATAAATTTATATATTAATGTATACTGTCTTAAAATTGTATTGTATGGAACAGAAATATTTACGAAATGCTACGAGTATTATCAGTCACTGCCTTTATAATCTACATAAGAAACTACAGAATATAAATTTTACTGAACGTTTCTGCCGACCGAGAAAAGATCAGTTTTTTTTTATAGGATCGGGTGACAAACGAGCTCACAGTCCACCTGATGGTAAGTGGTTACTGTGACCCACAGACATCTACATCTATTCTCAATAAAGAATCAAGAAGCAGATGCGTTGTCACCCGTGAGGACTAAGATGTAATGCCTCTTTGCCAGTAAAAAGGGTCTCCGGTTCTCTACACTCACCATACGAAACACAGCAGCGTTAAGCTGCTATTTTACGCTGGTTTTCTGTGTGAGCGTGGTCCTTCCCCGTTCGAGCCAACCCATTCGTGCTACAGCCATAATATAGCTGCAGCATGGCTCTACCACGTAGAAAAGCAGTATAATATTATACTATAATAAGTTAATAATATAATACTGCTGATGAAATTTTTTTTCAAAATTAATATATTAAAAACGCAAAATATTACTATATTACGTGGTACGTAGAAGACACTCAACTCGCACAAAACGAAATTTTACTTCAAAAACATTATGCTACATTAATTTTTTTCTCCAATGTGCATTGTGTATATATATATATATATGATCTATAAAATCCGAGAGACCCTTTTTACTGGAAACGAGGTATTCCATTTTAGTACTCAGGGGTGACAACGCATGTGCATTTTGATTCTTAATCCAGAAAAATGTAGATGTTTATAGGCATCATACATTCACTTAGGTACCATCAGGTGGATTGTGTGCTCGGTTATCTCACGGTACAAAGAGCTTGAAGAAGAGATGAAGTGACACCCTAGTAAGACACGCAGGAAGTTGACACATGCCGTCGCTGGGTGGATGGATTCCCTTTCTATAAATCTTGAGATGATAATCTATGCCAAATAGCAGTGCCTGCTGTGTTGCGGTCTCTATAAGCTGTGGGACATTCCATCTTAATTCTCAGAAGTAACAAAGCATCTGTAACCTTTCTTGTTTGAAGTTGACTGCAGGTGTCCGTGGACTACAAAAGCCACTTACCATCAGGTGGATTGTTAGTTTGTTTATCACTTCAAATCAATGAGCCGTGGTAGCTCAGATGGTTAGTGCTCGCTGTAAATTTCATAGTACTCGAGCAACCCGGGTTTGATCCCCGCCGGCACCAATGGAATTGTTAATTGCAATTTTAAGTGCTGATTTACCACGTGTTCGGCGGTGAAGGAAAACATCGTGATGAATCCTGCATGTCTGAGAAATAATAAAAAAATTATTACGAAGACATTTGAAGTTCGCCAACATGCATTGAAGCAACGCGCCGGACACTTTCTTGTTCTAAAACCCTCTCATAAATGAGAAGAGGCCTGTGCCCAGCATTGGGACGTATATAAGCTGTAACTTTTAACTTTTAGTCACTTGGGTTTTATAAAAAATGCAGAGAGCCCAGAACCGAGTGTTATGGTAACTTTTAGGGAAATTCGTGTAGCTGTTAACTTGTAATTGGCTGTAAAACTATGATGGTGGTTCGTTAAAATACCTAAAACAAAAACTTTAATGTGTACTATATAAGTTAAAGCATGATACATAACACTTGTTTAATCACGCCTTCATTTAAATATAAATTATATTAACACCCCTAATATCACAAACGCTTCTTCTACAGAAATCATAACAGCGTCTTAATTTAACCTTGTAAATTAATAGGTTATGAATGCTTAATAACTTCTAAATTACATATGTAGCATCACGTTTTGCGCCAAAGTCAAAGGACTTGGGATGAATACTAACATAATTATTTAAAAAAATACGATGAGAATGCCAAATTATCGCACGAGTGCAGCTGTATTTCATAACCAGAGCTTCGTAGTACAACGTCCCATACCCTATTTTAACCTTGGTAATAATTTATTAGCTTACATTTGTATCAAAGAGATGGAGGCAATTTTAATATTTCATCAAAATTCGTTCACAATTGACGAACATATCGCGTGACATACATACAAAAAAATACATACACTCGAACTGTAAACCTCCATTTTTTTTAAGTTGGCTAAAATAGAAATGATTAAAATTTTGTGAGGTTTTCAGCAATTAAAGCACATTATATCTACCTTCTTATATTCCTATGGTCAAAAGCATGTTTTTGCGGAAACAGTTGTTCTTGATACTGAGAGATACGAACTGCATTGAGTTATCAATGGTGTCTTTGAAGAATGGAATGACGTTATAGATGTCTTATTAATAGGCAAAGGCCTCTCGGTGCAGCCCGAATCAAAGAGTGTAACAGAGCAAAAATTCTACTACTTTGTTCTAGTGGTTGGCGGACTTTAATAATCTTTAAAATGTATTTTATCTCTCATTGACATCATAGACGTCCTTTTGATAGGCAAAGGCCTCTTCTCGCTTCCAGTTTCAAAGAGTGTAACAGAGCAGAAATTCTACAAATCTGTTCTAGTGGTTGGTAGACTTCATTAGGGATTTCATTAACCTTTAAAATATATTTCATCTCTATTTTTTATAGAATAAGGGTGACAAACGAGCACACAGTCCACCTGATAGTAAGTGGATTATGTGGCCCAGAGGGATTTACCTAACTATTTATCATCGATTAAACGCCTCCTTTCCTGTATAGTAGTATGAGTCTCTGGTTTTCTACACTCACCATACGAAACATCAGCTTCAAGCTGCTATTTTACGCTGGTATTCTGTGGAAGCGTTGTCCTACCCCGGTCGAGCCAACCTATACATAGGTGCAGCTTGGCTCAACTACATACACACATCAACAGAATCTAAGGATGTCCTTAATTATTTACGACTTTATATTCTAAAATCTTTTTAGTTTCCATAAAAAGTTTCGTTAGGTATAGGTACCTCTTTTATTCTATTTTAAAAATTTAAAAATGGAAATAAAAAAACAAAAGAAAAACAAAATACGGCGACAAAATTGTTAGTAATTCCTTACGCCAGAAAAAATTAAAATTGTTCTACTGATATTAATTAATGAAAAAGGATTAGATTGTTTTTTTTTTTAATATAACATGCCGTATGAACTTGTAAGAGTCATGTTACGTCGATATTTGCGTCGAGATGAAATGTTACGAGCCGTGGGCATGTTAGAAAATGGTGCTATTTAACGCGTCGCTGCTGAGGCCCTGTACACCAGCCAAAACGTGATATCAAGATTGTGGTCACATTATCGCAGTACTTGGTGATGTGGCAGAAACGTACACGGGTAGATATCGTTTTACTATGCAGAGACAGGATCGATTACTCCAAATGACCATCAGAAGACAACCCACTATCACAGCGATGCAACTACTACAAAGGCTCCACCAGCTGCTGGTAAGCGACCAAATCATGCGAAGGAGATTGCATGAAGTTGGTAGTACCCAGCCTCCTTCTCTATTGAAATTAATATATTGATTTCTTATATTTACGCGGACACTAGGTACACGTTTAAATAAAACTAGTTTAACGGATTTTATCGCGTATATTAACTTATTTTATATTCCCGACGTTTCGAGTACTTTACAGCACCCATGGTCGGGGAGGGGGGGAGGGTCACATGTCAATAGCCTCACGTATCATCCCTGGCAGGAATCAAAGTTCTTTCGCGAGAATTTGTGGTTTATCAAATCTAATACATTACATTCGGTAGGGGCCGTCTAGAATGTGATCACCAACTGCAGACTTCCTGGAACATTGGTGTTTCACGTCAGCTATGTGTTCTTTTACGCGGCTTTTGATAGATCGCTTTGTTTTCCCTGTATATGAGAGACCATATTCACAATCAAGCTTGTACACTCCTGCATCTTATAGAGGAATATTGCACTTGACGGATGGTAAGAACTGGCTAATCTTCTTCGGCGGCTTAAAGAATGTTCTAATAGAAACTCGCTTCAAGATGTAGCTAATCTTGTCTGTGACACCTCTGAAATATGGTAGTACAGCAGGCACACGCTCGACTGTGGCCGGCTTCACTCGTTCACTGTGTCGTAGGCGCGGAACCCGAAGCTTGTTGTCGTGCAGAACCTGCTTGACGTGCTGAAGCTCGGCGGCCAGGTGTTTGCTGTCACAGATCCCTCGTGCTCTCTGTAACAAAGATTTGCCTACGGCAGCTAACTATGAAAGATGATGGTGCTATTCACCGTTTAAATATCGGATTGTATGGGTGGGTCTTTTTCTATACACAGTGTGACCTATGGTGTTGTTAGGATTTCGAACATCTAGGAAAGCTAAAGAATTATTTGCCTCTAACTTCATAGTAAACTGAATTTTAGAGTTTATGGAATTATGATGTTTTAAAAATGCAGTTGATTTGTCTGATGGTAAAATTGTGGAAGTATCGTCTACGTACCTTGGAGTCACAGGTGCAGTAAGCAGGGGTTTCTCCTTAAAGTCTTCTATGAAAATATCGTTAACAGTGTGAGATAGCGGTGAGCCCATCGCAACACCATCTACTTGCTTGTAAAACTCTTCCTTCCACAATAGATAGCCAGATGTAAGACAATGTCTGAATAATACTGCATATTCTGCTGGCATGTTGTTTTCCTCTAGTTTCAGGTAGACATTTAAATAGAGACTGAACATCAAAACTGACCATGGTTTCATTGTCAGTAAGACATAGGTCTGTTATCTGACTGACAAAATGGTATGAATTATTAGTGTGCTCTTGTGTGGCCTCTGAGTACTGATATTATTTTTGCTGTGTTGAGCCAATCTGTAAGTTGGCGAATTGTTCTGACTCACTATTGGACGTAATGGAGCGTTCGGTTTGTGTATTTTAGGTGGCCCATACAACTTCGATGGTTTGGCACATGCAGGTATTATTGAATTAACGTCTAGATTCAATTTCTCAGAGTATTTCTTAATTAGATCGCTAGTTGTTTTAAGCGTATTAGTTGTAGGGTCTGTTTTGACTTTTGACCTTTACTTACGTACTTTCATCCAATAAAAGTAGTATTTTAAAATTGCAATCCGACGTATCCATTATAACTGTAGCATTAACTTCATCTGCGCGTAGAATCGTGAGATCTGGTCTGTTCTGGTCTGGTCTGCAGCTTCGACGTAACATTTTTTTTAAATTTATTATTAGATAAAAACTGTTACAATGTTGCTATGCGGCACAGCGAAAAACCACACAGGTTAAACATAGACGAAATGTTTTGACGTATGGCCTTTAAATCTTCATTATCAATATTATTTTTATACAGATAGTCCTTAACATTACAGACAATGTTCGCATAATGGATTTTTCGCGGTGTTATTGCGAAATTCATACCTTTGGCCAAAACTTTTACTGTCTGGTTATACCGCGCGTTGTTTATTAGGTACTTGCTTCTGTTGTCAATGGTTGCGTTACGTTCTTACGTTAACATTGATCTTGGACATTTGATTTGGTTGTTAGTTTTTGGTATTTATCTATGTGTTTATTTTTGCATTCATTGTATTTAGTTGTCTCACGTTTATCTAAAGTTTCTATGCAATTCTTATAATCAAATGTCTATAAAACTGTCTTTAAATCACTGGACGATTTGTCTATGGTTTTATTTATGAAACAAAGATCGATACGTTTTGCTGAATAACCGTTATTAACAGCTAGTTGCTTGCCTGATTTAAAATCTTAGCGCTTCCTCGAATGTCTTTTTTAGTAGATATCTTGACACATGTAGGAATGAGATTATGGTCTCTGCAGAATCCGTAAAAGTAGTTTTATTCAATTTGTAGTGTTCGCATAAATATATGAGAGGTGGCAAACGAGCATGCGGCTCACCTGATGGTAAGTGACTACCGCCGCCCAAGAACAACCGCAACATCAGGGGAATTGCAGAAGCGTTGCCGGCCTTTTAAAAAGGAGTAGGCTCTTTTCTTGAAGGTCCCTAAGTCGTGTCGGTCCGGAAAAATCGCTGGTGGTAAACTATTCCACAAGGAAGTTGTACGAGGAAGAAAACATCTTCTAAATCGCACAGTGGTGGACCGCCAATCATCCAAATGGTGTGTATGGTATCGGGAGTTCTGCCGCAATGTGCGTTCGTGAAATTTGGCAGGTGGGATTAATCCGAACAATTCCTCAGAGCAATCCCCGTGGTAAATGCGAAAGAAAATGCAAAGATGCAACATCTCTTCGCAGCGCCAATGAGTCGAGTCGATCGGAAAGGACTCGGTCGTCGATGATTCGATCCGCTCTGCGCTGGATGCGGTCAAGTGGAAGGAGCTGGCACTGGGGGGAGCCCCAGCCCAAAGATGGGAACAGTATTCCATGTGAGGCCGAACCTGCGCCTTGTAAAGTTGCAGGCGTTGAGCCGGCATGAAATACTGTCCCACTCTGCTGAGCACGCCAAGCTTTTTAGAGACCAATTTGGCCTTCTCTTCCAAGTGACCACAAAACTGCACGTCATTCGATATGTCGACGCCGAGGATTCCGATACTGGCTGAGGCAACAAGGGGAGTACCTTGAAACTGAGGAGATACGACAAAGGGGTTCTTTTTAGCGGTAAACGCGCAAACTTGTGTCTTCTGAGGATTAAACTGGACTAGATTTAGTCGCCCCCAATCCGAGACTTTGTCCAGCAAAGACTCGACTTCAGACACAAGTTTATTCCAGTACTCGGTGACGTTTTCCCGAGAAATATTGGCACGGCCGGTGTATAGAGCATCACCAGTTCTGTCATCCGCATAGCAATGAATGCTACCGCCTTGAAACATATCATTGATATGCAGAAGAAACAGCGTTGGTGATAGCACGCAGCCTTGTGGAACACCAGCATTAATAGGCTTGTAGTCGGAGCATGCACCGTCTACAACGATCTTGATGCTCCAATCTGCAAGAAAGCTGGTGATCCAATTGCATAATTTCTCGGGAAGTCCATAGGAAGGGAGCTTCGAAAGAAGCGATTTGTGCCAAACCCGATCGAAGGCCTTCGCAATGTCCAAACTAACGGCCAATGCCTCCCCCTTGGACTCTACTGCCTCCGCCCATCTATGAGTTAAGTAGACCAGAAGATAACCAGCTGATCGACCCTGACAAAACCGTACTGGCGGTCACTAATCAGCTGGTGATCCTCAAGGTACCGCATGATGTGGCAGTTTATAACGGATTCCATTATTTTGGAGAACAAGGGGCGATAGGCCTGTTGTTGGACGGGTCTGAGCGGTCGCCTTTTTTAGGGATCGGGTGGACAAAAGCTGTCTTCCATGATTTCGGGACTACGCCTAGGGAGTAGGAGTACCGGAAAAGACGCGTTAGAACCGGTGCCAACTCCGGAGCACACGTCCTCAGCACAATTGTGGGGATTCCGTCAGGCCCACTCGACTTGTGGATTTCAAGGGAGAGGAGTGCTCTGCGAACCGATCGCTGTGAAAACCGCACATCTGGCATGGAGCACTCACACCGCGGGATGGTCGGCGGTGTGTTCCCCCCGTCATCGACAGTGGAGTTGGACGCAAAAAGGGAGCCTAAAAGGTCGACTTTCTCTTTTGCGTCGTGGGCCAGTGAGTCGTCCTCCCTGTGCAGAGATGGTAGTGATGGCTTACAGAAATTCCCTTGGACAGCCTTGGCGAGAGACCAGAATGCAAGGGTTCCCGAAGGAAGGCAAACTAGTTTCTCGCCAATTCTGCCTATGTGCTCTGACTTTGCCTTGGCAATAACTCTTTTGAAGGACCTGGAGGCGAAGTTATACTTCTTTTTAAGTGTGCTGGTGTTTATATCCCGAGTCGCCGAAGCCGCAGCCCAGGCTTGATAACACTCCTGCTTACTGCGTAATGCAGTCTTACAGGAGCGACCATACTAAGGCTGAGATCTGCCTCCGATAGGTACCACAGATGATGGAATAAATAGTTCCATTCCCTGTAGCACCACATCAGTGACAGAGTCAGCAACAGCGCTGGGATCATCCGGTGAGAAGCAAACCCGCCCCCATGGGTAGGAAGCAAAGAAAGACCGCATTCCGTCCCAATTCGCCGACCTGTAATGCCAAACACGGCGGCAACCAGCAGAACGCAACCGCGAGGGGAGCGTGAGTGGCACCACACTCCGGATCAGACAATGGTCCGAAGAGCCTAGAGGGGCACCGACCGAAACCTGATATCCGTCCGGATGAGAGGTCAGCAGAAGGTCCAACAGGGAAGGTGTATGATCCTCAACATCTGGAATCCGCGTAGGCGATGTAACCAGTTGTGTCAGACCATATGCCAAGGCAAGTCATAAACAGATCTCCCCGCATGATCGGTTAAACGTGAACCGAGTCATTCGGCATGGTGGGCGTTAAAATCGCGAAGGATCACGATCTCTGCGGATGGGACCTGTTGTAGCAAGGAATCTGTAGCCATTTGGACGTGGTCAATGAGTTGGTCTGTTTCGGCATTACCGCTATGGGACCTATAGAGGCACCCGTAGACGCGCGGATGGTCGTCGCTGTCTACGCGTAGCCAAAGGATGGACAGGTCCGAACCTTCAAGACTTCCGAGGCGTCGAGAACAGATGTCCTCTCTGACATAAACGCAAACTCCAGCCCGAGGCACAAAGGAATGCGCCAATTTGTACCCCGGGTAGGAGAGATACGAAATATCAGCCAGAGAGGAAACCTGCGTCTTGGTCAGAAAGAGCAAGGCTGGCTTCTGTGTACTTGGTAATACCATACAGAATTAATCTCTTCGAGTGCCATGGTTCAAAGTGTAAGGCTAAGTAGAAATTATTCAAAGTTAGCTTTAATACTTCGTTCGGGACCCTACCCCTAAGAAAGCTTGGATTCTTGATGAAGACCACTTACTCTCCTAAGTGTGAAGAGAATGAAATTTTAGAGAATGTCCACCAATTGTTGAAGGAGTGTGTCAACTATAAATGTAAAACAAACTCGCTGATGAGGACACTAAAATTAAACCACAACGATCTGGGCCTGGCCTAGACTATACCGTTGAAATTTGCATCAGCAGTCGTTAGGATGTTTTAGTATAGATATTTTGGTTTAGACCTAGACTCAGAAGTGAGCTTTTTAGATAGCGAACGAGGGAGCTGGAATATCTATAAAGATAAAAGGTGGGAAAATAGAGGATAAAAATGTAGATGTCTACATGCGTATAGCGTTTACTTGCCATCAAATGCGCTGTGTGATCATTTGTCACCCCTTTATATAATAAAAAGCTTTTAGTGTAACAATTTAGTTAAAAATAGCTCCGAAAAAACAGCGTCATAAATAGACTCGTGAGTGGTAGTAAACTTGTCTCATAAGACTCTATTTTTAAATCAAAATTAAGACCTAGCCTAAAGTGTGTCAACGACTTTCGATCCGGCCGACGGACATCGCTTTAGTCTTAGAAATGAATGAGTAATTAAAACGTTCTTCTTTTTTAAATTAATATTTAAAAAAGAACGTCGAATGAAGTTTTCTGAGGATTTCTTTTGCATGGTGGTTTTATAACCATATTGACTGGCAGAGAATGCTTTTAGCAATAAGTCCGCCTTTTGTTTCTTTACTTAATGTGAAAAGTTCAATAAAGTTTTAAATAAATAAATAAATAAATAATGGGTGTATGACACACTTCGAAAACACACGAATCATATTTTAATTATCTTAAAATACTTCTTGGTGGTACGATTCAGGTAGGATTCCTGCGTAGAACTTCGTCTGCATAGACGGACGCCAACCACCCTCTTAATCACTTAGTGGCTGGTGTAAGAATGCCCACTAGCCCATGTCTTACCATGGGTGTCGGAAGAGGTGACTGATGGTAACTAAAACAGGAGATGGGCAGCAGCAACTTCACTAGGTAGCAGTAAGACCACTGGGGTACAAAATTCTCAGTACTCGTAGTTTATAAAATAGATTAATTTTTTTATCAGTGTAGACATATATTTCAATTGGTAGAGCCATGCTGCAGCTATATTAGTGGTATAGTTGTAGTACGAATGGGTCGGCTCGACCGGGGAAGGACCACGCTCTCACAGAATACCAGCGTACAATAGCAGCATAACACTGCTGTTTTGTATGGTGAGTGTAGAGAACCGGAGACCTTTTTTACTAGGAACAAGGCATTCCATCTTAGTCCTCACGGGTGATAACGCATCTGCATTTTGGTTCGTAATCGAAGTTAGATGTAGATGTCTATGGGCCACAGCAACCACTTACCATCAGGTGGACTGTGTGCTCGTTTGTCACCCTTTTTCTATAAAAAAAATATACCACAATCCTGACACACATCTCTCGCTTCATTCACATCTATGTACACGCATAAAATGTACAAAACACGTAAAACTACTTGGTAAGACTACTAGAAATACCCTTAAATAATTATAACTTTTAACAAAACGTAAAAACAGATTTCAAATTGCTAAAAAAGAAGTTATCTATTTGCTACCCTTAGGTGTGAAATTAATTCTCCAAATTTATATGAAACCACCCTTGAAGTACAACCTATATATATATATATATATATATATATATATATATATATATATATATATATATATATATATGTATATATATATATATATATATATATATATATATATATATATATATATATATATAGGTTGTACTTCATATATATATATATATATATTAATAAAAAAGGAATCATCAAAATTCGTTCACAATCTGCGAAGATATCGCGTAATCTTTATTCAAAAAGTTTTCTGAAGTTAACATCGGATTAAAGCTCATAGCATCATGCACGACAGTACCCACTTGCCCTAATCCGACTTTAATTTATATTCTTTTGAATGTTGTGAATCAAATATTTTTCGTATTTTACATACATTTTTGCTCATAGTTTATATTATTTAAATGCGACATTTCATTTTTTTTTTAAAAGAGGAGTTGATAAAGAGACACATACACTAGAGCCCATAACCCATCCTCGATTAAGAATCAAATTGCAAACACGTTATCACCCCTGAGAACTAAGATGAAATGAAACTAAATGAAACTAAACGCCTCGTTACCAGTAACAAGGGGCTCCGGTTCTCGACACTAATCATACAAAACACAGCAGCTTTAAGTTGCTATTTCATGCTGTTTTTCTGCGCAAGAATGGTCCTTACTCGGCCGGTACGACCCATTCTGCAACCATAATACTCTACATTGTGTCTCTACCACTATTTATGATTAACCTCTTGTATTAAATAGGTAGTTTTAACATTAGGATAATATTTAACTAGTTGAATGAGTTTGAGCCTTCGCATGCGGTCATATCTCATATCAACGCGTCGGTTCTCTAAATCGCCACTACTGCTAAAACTTAAGTGGTCAACTCTTCTCACAGTTCACCTGATGGTAAGTAGCTGCTGCAGTCCATGGACACGTGCATCCAACTTCAAACAAAGAAAACTACATAGGCATTATGATTTCTTATATTTACGCGAATACTACACATTTAAATAAAACTAATTTTACAGATTTTATCGCATATACCTATATTAACTTATTTTATATTCCCGACGTTTCGAGTACTTTACAGCACCCATGGTCACAGGGGGGACTGAGGTGCATAGATAAATAAATATGTATCAAGCGACTGAGGTGTATAACGTGCCAATGTCATAGTTAACCACGGCTACCTCCAGATTAAAAATTATTAATTTTTGTTCCGATGTACGCAGTATGAACTTACAGTATCTTGAAGTCTTGCTAGTTGTATCCTTGGGTTGGGATTTAATTTTATTAATTATGGGATCCCAACCAGATGGTAGCTTGCCATCTTCCCTATTGGGATAGGGATACCGGCGTGAAGTAGAAGCTCTGCTTCTGCGTTTCGCCTGGTGAGTGCAGGTGGCCGGAGGCCCAATTCCCCCCCCCCCCCCCATCAACATGGTAGCGGAATTACACGAAAGACTACCCCAAGAGGGTACCAGAACGCCGTCCACTACCATCTCGAGATGGCGAAGCCGGCCTTGCTCTTTCTGACCGAAACACAGGTGTCCTCTCTGGCTGATACTTCGTATCTGTCCTACCCGGGGTACAAATTGGAGCACTCCTTTGTGCCTCGGGCTGGAGTTTGCATGTATGTCAGAGAGGACATCTGTTCTTGACGCCTCGGCAGTCTTGAAGGTTCGGACCTGTCCATCCTTTGGCTACGCGTAGACAGCGAAACCATCCGCGCGTCTACGGGTGCCTCTATAGGTCCCATATCGGTAATGCCGAAACAGACCGACTCATCGACAACGTCCAAATGGCTACAGATTCCTTGCTACAACAGGTCCCATCCGCATAGATCGTGATCCTTGGCGATTTTAACGCCCACCATGCCGAATGGCTCGGTTCACGTTTAACCGATCATGCGGGGAGATCTGTTTATGACCTTGACACAACTGGTTACTTCGCCTACGCGGATTCCAGATGTGGAGGATCATACACCTTCCCTGTTGGACCTTCTGCTGACCTCTCATCCGGACGGATGTCAGGTTTCGCTCGATGCCCCTCTCGGCTCTTCGGACCATTATCTGATCTGGAGTGTGGTGCCACTCACGCTCCCCTCGCGGTTGCGTTCTGCAGGTTGCCGCCGTGTTTGGCATTACAGGTCGGCGGATTGGGACGGAATGCGGTCTTTCTTTAGGGCACATAGGCAGAATTGGCGAGAAACTAGTTCGCCTTCCTTCGGGAACCCGTGCATTCTGGTCTCTCGCCAAGGATGTCCAAGGGAATTTCTGTAAGCCATCACTACCATCTCTGCACAGGGAGAACGACTCACTGGCCCAAGCCGCAACAGACAAAGCCGACCTTTTAGGCTCCCTTTTTGCGTCCAACTCGACTCTTGATGACGGGGGGAAAACACCGCCGACCATCCCGCGGTGTGAGTGCTGTATGCCAGATGTGCTCTTGTCACAGCGCTCGGTTCGCAAAGCACTCCTCTCCCTGGACATCCAGAAGTCGAGTAGGCCTGACGGAATCCCCCCAATTGTGCTGAGGACGTGTGCTCCGGAGTTGGCACCGGTCCTAACGCGTCTTTTCCGGTACTCCTACTCTCAAGGCGTAGTCCCGAATTCATGGAAGACAGCTTTTGTCCACCCGATCCCTAAAAAGGCGACCGCTCAGACCCGTCCAACTACAGGCCTACCATACCACCTCTTTGTTCTCCAAAATAATGGAATCCATTATTAACTGCCAGCTCATGCGGTACCTGATTAGTGACCGCCAATACGGTTTTCGTCGGGGTCGATCAGCTGGTGATCTTCTGGTCTACCTGAGGGCGGAGGCAGTAGAGTCCAAGGGGGAGGCGTTGGCCAAGTATCCAATATCCACACCATCTGGATGATTGGCGGTCCACCACTGTGCGATTTAGAAGATGTTTTCTTCCTCGCACGACTTCCTTGTGGAATCGATCACCATCAGCGATTTTTCCGGACCGATACGACTTAGGGACCTTCAAGAAAAGAGCCTACTTCTTTTAAAAGGCCGGCAACGCATCTGCAATTCCCCTGGTGTTGCGGTTGTTCATGGGCGGCGGTAGTCACTTACCATCAGGTGAGCCGCATGCTCGTTTACCCCCTCTCGTATAAAAAAACACAGGTATTGTCACTTCTAAAGGCTAAGGTGGAATGCCTCACAACCTGTGTCTATACTGACTCTCTACAACCTCCGAAACGGAACACGACTTCAAGCACCAATATTTGGCGGTGAGAGGTTACTTATCCAGACGGACTTCTAGACAGAAAAGGAGTCCTATCACCAAGTTAACACATTTTTTTTAAGATTTTAATTTATATATCGGACAAGAAGATGTGTTGCATCTTGTCTAAACCCAGAACCTAGTCGAATTGAAATGGAGGTCTTAGCCGAATTTGGACTTACCTAGTTGAACATTTAGTCTTAAATATAATGCAAATTTGTTAACAATTTTTAGACTAGTGTTTCCAACTTACATATATACATATAATCCCTAAGGGGGTATGCAAAAAGAGTCCAAAGGGCAGGGAACAACTAAGATCACGCTTAGCCAAACTTGAAAATTGTGAAAGAAGTGATAGGTGGTTGCTAGTCCATCGCCTACACAATCACAAGTTCTCTGTCCCAATTGTCACCTTTTACGACACTTGGGATATAGAGTTCACACATTCATTTTTGTTTAAGTCCCACACGAACATGGGAAATATACTATATGTACTGTCTATTTAATTTTTTTCTTCTTTTCTGCATGTTGATGTTTTTTTCAAAAATAGTTATCAGTCTAACTTAATAATCGCGTTTGATATATCACGATACTCGTACTAAATACTTGTTTCGTACTAAATAAAATATAAATTGAATGCCTAAAACTAATTAGAGTTTACAAATTAGAATGAACGTAATGAAAGTTATTTGTCTCCCAAGGTAGGACCAGGGGAAAATAAATTCCGATGTCAACCGCAGCTGCTGAATTTAGTACTCTCTCGGAACGTTCACAAAGTTCAACTAAAATTTACATTAGACAAAGTGCTAAACAAAATATTAATCTGAAACTTGTCTGCATTAATTACTTTCATTAAAACACTAAACCTCAAACAATTTAAATGACCATAATAGAATTAAATAACAGATAATAAACTTTTAATTAAATTGAAATGATTTAAAATTATTTTAAAATTATTTTTAATTTATCGACCAAATTGGCGATATATTAAAAATGGGCCAAATCAAGAGTACCTTTAACCGACGAACGTGTATGCGTAGGTATATGGATGTGGAGGAAGCGAGAGAGGTGTGTCAGGATCGTGCCAAATGGAAGTCCATAATCTCTGCCTACCCCTCTGGGTGACAGGCGTGAGTGTTTATGTATGTATTATTTTTAATGTATAACTGTGTAAAAATACCTACCTATTTCCAACCATTGACTTAGAAATAGTATGTTTCATTTTTGTACATATATTACGCGATATCTTCGCCAACTGTGAACTGATTTGATGATTATTTTTATTAAATAGCTTATCCTTCAGGGGTGGTTCTATTATTGAAGAAATTAAGTCCCGAAATTTGAAGAAAAAATTCTACCCCTAAGGGTGCAAAATACGTAATAAAGTTATAGTTGTAACTAATTAGACAATAGACAATATTCAAATTGTGATATTCCATAGTCAAGTCAAAAGAGTGAAAATTTTTTTAAAAAAATAAAAGCCGAGTTCAACGAACTAAAAGAAAAAACCTAAAAAAAACTTTAATCTTCTATGCTCTGTATCGTAGCACCGACATCAGAACGTAAAATTATTTAATGCTTTTTAATTCTCTTAAGTCAGCATTTTTACTTTTTTCGAAATCATTTTTTATACCCAAAATTGTAAATTGTTCAAGTATAATTTAATAGTACAATGTAATAATGTCACACAAAAGCTATTGAAATTTAACTAAGTCAACCAATCAAGCAGTTAAAACTCAACAATTAAGTAGGCCCGAAGAAATAGGAACCTCCTCGAGCTGGAATATACTTTTACAATTTTGATGTAACAAGCAAAACCAACAGATTTACTGATGGTAAGGGCCTGCAGCCCATGGGCACCTGCACCTAACTTTAAACAGAGTTCACGCACTGCTGCTTGGCTGCAGAAATAGGTCAGTATGTATAACCTTCCACTACAATTCCACTTTTTATTGTTTTTTTTTTGCCCCCACACAAGAAAAAACTAACTGAGTTTCGGAGAGTAATCTATACATCTATAGATAGAAAATAAATAAAGTTGAAGTATCTATTTGTAATATGAAAATAACAGCTTTTTGGTAAAGTCATATGAAAGTATATACGGTACTTAGAACAAAATTAAAACCGGCCAAGTGCGAGTCGGACTCGCGCACCGAGGGTTCCGAACAAATCCGTAGGTTAAAATTATTAAAATTATTTTTATTATATGATGTAACTAAAAATGTATGTGTTTCGCAATTTTTCTTTTGTCTGTGCTATACGTTGCTTCGTACCAAATTTTAAGCTTCTGAGTTCACGGGAAGTACCCTGTAGGTTTTGAGTCCCTTGCGGCATAATACTTGCGGCATAAACGGCTGTATCTTTTGATTGCGTTGGCTTAGAAATTTGATTTTTTCACAGCTCCAAGGAACAGTAGACTTGAGTATTTGATATGAATTTCAGCTTGATACCTCCACGCGTTCCTGAGAAAAAGGGTCATGACAGACAGACAGACAGACAGACAGACAGACGTACAACAAAGTGATCCTATAAGGGTTCCGTTTTTTCCTTTCGAGGTACGTAACTCTAAAAACAATTTTTAAAATGTGTGTCTGTCCGTCTATCTGTCTGTCTGTCCGTCTATCTGTCTGTTTGTTCCGGCTAATCTCTGAAACAGATTGACGAACTGATTTTGACGGGATTTTCAATGGCAGATAGCTGATTTTATAAGGAGTAACTTAGGCTGCTTTTATTTTAGAAAGATAATTAGGGTTCCACACAAATAAAATTAGTTTTCTACATATTACTTCAGCATAGTTTTTACTTTTACTATTATACTATAAAATTTTAATCTAAATTATTAAACAAAAGAAAAATAAAACTAAGCCAAACCGATACTATAAGCACTGTGAAAAATATTGAGCTTCCTCTTAAAATTATTTTAGTGAATAAGGTTAAAATGACTTCCTGTCGAACAGAATGAGTTCAATGAACTGATAATAACTTGAAATGACTTCCGAACCGACTTTCTTTCTTAATAATGGACGTGATGGAATAAGTAAATATTTCCGACGTATATTTGAACACTGATTACACATGAGCAAACTGAAACGGAGGATAAAGAAGAGATAAACCTATATATGTATTTGTAAGTTGTAGGTATATAATACATTTTTAACTAAACATAGCTATAATTAATGTCGCCATAAATAATGCTATAATAATTTAAAAAGTTCGTTTTTCTTCTTTCCGCATACAATTTTGTAATTTATTTATTGTGTAAGAAATTTCAATCGATTTACCGCCAAATCACATTTTTTTCATCGTTATTCTTAAATACTATATTATCTAATAAGGCGTTAAATAAAACAAGATTTGTGCCGTTTCTACGACGCTTTATTAGCCGTATGTTTATGTAACACAATATCGATTACTTATTGTGACGGCTCATAACTATTATTAATAATAATAATTAAATTCAATATATAGACATTTAAAAATATCATAGTAATTATATTTTAAACAATTAAAATGCATTAATAAGCATAAAGTTCAAATATATTCGAATATCGAATATTATAGTATAGTAAACTCAAAATCTGTAAATTTACTAAAACTCCGCTTAAAATATTCAAAATGTATTAAATAATACAAGTGCAAGTCGGTTATATTGCAATAATAAAGATAAATAACATTTGTAATTTATATAAATTAATGAGGGTGTTCTTGTATTACTACTGGAGTGTGTTCATGTAATGATTGCTTATATGAAGGGCGTTGCCGGAGACACATACATATATGTGGTGTGGTCGGTGACTAGGAATTTGATCTCTTTTTAATAGTAAAATGCAGTAATTTGCTCAATCGACCTTTACTTGATCTCTAAATTTTACAACGACGACAGGTACAACATTTTTTAAACATACCTACACAGCTTACGGACTAATATTGGCATGAGAACTGCTAATATAATTTGACAGGCGCTTCAACATGCCCCCCGGCGTTGAAAGTCTACCTTTCAACCAGATTCTTCAGGTTCAGGAAGCGGACAAATTTTGCTAAATGATCGGCGAACTATACCAGTCGATGTTTTGATATCCGCCACCCTTGATACGCCGTCCGAGCCTGGATGGACTGCGACGATGCGACCCATCTTCCACTTTAATGGCGGTGAATTCTCCTCTTTTAGGAGTACCAGTGAATTTAACTTCAAAGAGCCTTTACAGGAACGCCATTTCATCCGCAGTTGAAGCTCTGATATATATTCCTTGCTCCATCTAGCCCAAAAATGTTGACGTAATTGTTCTATTCGTTGAAATCGGGTTAAAGAGCTTACGGAATGATCTTTATAGTCTGGTGTCGGCAAGGAAGTCAAGGGGCGTCCAATCAAAAAATGACCGGGCGTTAGTGGTAGCAAGTCTTCAGGATTCGTTGACAAAGGTGTGAGTGGTCTGGAGTTAAGTATAGGCTCAATTTGTATTAATGTGGTATTTAGTTCCTCGTAAGTCACATTACAATTGCCCAGCACTCTAACTAAATGATATTTAATGCATTTGACACCAGCCTCCGCAAGCCCAGCAAAATGGGGAGAATAAGGCGGTATGAAATGGAAATTAATTCCTTCATTTGCCATTACCTCAGATAAAGAATTACAATACGTCCCAATAAATTTTGAAATGTCATTGTATGCGCCTACAAAGGAGGTACCATTATCCGAATAAATATTAAGAGGTTTCCCTCTTCTAGACATAAATCTGCGCAAAGTTGCCTTAACTTTTGGAGCATATTTTATAGAAGAATTTAAACGGTTAGTAGCACCAGAATTAGACATTTCTAGTGTTTCGATTAAATCGGCTCAATTTTTTAAAAACATCAAAAATATATCGAACGTAATAGGTGTATCTTTCTCCAAACGACCTTTAGACTCTTCCCATTCACGATATGTCTTAGCATCTAATTTTTGAGTAATAATATGAATGAGAAGTGTGTCCCATTGTTTAGTTGGCTCACCGAGAGATTCTAGTGCACGTAAATTTTTATTTATTTGGTCAATAAGACGTTTTAAGTTGACAGACAATTCTTTATTAATTGGTGCTATATTAAATAAGGCTGTCACGTGATTTTGAATTAGTAGTCTTTTATTATCATATCTATCACATAATATAGTCCATGCGACGGTGTAATTAGCTGCCGAGAATTCGATTGACTGTATTACCACAGCAGCGGGCCCTTCCAACGACGCTCTCAGATAGTGAAACTTATTTATGTCATCTATCTCGTCATTTGAATGTATGAAGCTCATGAACGTGTCATGAAACTCTAACCAATTATCATAAGAACCATTAAATTTAGGTAGTTGAATAGTGGGCAGTTTAACAAATTTATGATTGCCGGAATGAGAGCCACCGTCACTGCTTACGTCATCTGACTTAATGCAATCTGCTAAGATCCTTTTTGCAAGAGAAAGCGATTTAAAATACAGGGATTCAAAATCAGTTCGTTCTGATATCTGGGCGTCTATATTATCAGTATTACACTCGATGGATAATTGTACCTCATCATATCGTTCATACATTGACTCAATCCTACTAATACGTAATTGCAACTCATTTACCTCAGTAGCAGCCAATGAAGATACCTTCAGTGAATTTAAATAATTTGAAAAAGCTGTTATTTGTCCCTTGTAACTAGCTCGTTTCCTAATTTGCTCCTTATCTTCTGGCATGCTGGCTGGTATTGGGAGACTAGTGCAAATGCCTGAAATTTATACAAACAAGAAGTTTATATTTTATAAAATATAATTCATAAGTAGTTTTATACAATTTTGCTTACAGTTGTAAAGAAATGAAAACTAATTCCCTTACTTATTTTTCAAACTCTTAAATAATTAAACAAAATGGTACATGTACTACCTTGATATTTAACTTTATAATTAACAACAATTAAGGGTAACAAATACAATTCAGACCATCAAACAGCTTCACAGGTATGCCTTAGTATGTAATAAATAATATTATGCAATTTTTTTTCAATTATACACTCTCTTGACTTATTTTTTTTTTAAAAAACAGTTTAAACCAATAAAGAGAAAAAAAAATTATAATATCGTCAATATAATTTAACTAAGCTTTATAATTTGATTTAATCATGATTTGACGGTTATTAGAAACTATATAAAACAATATTAAATGAATTTTAGCCGATTAAATACTTTAAGTTATACGTAATTATTTTATAGGTAATTTGGTACTAACCTGATAAATTAGCAGTCGATTTACACAAAATACTACCTGATAATGAGTGCTGGGTTAAATAAATTAAATAATAGTCCAATATCTAAGGGGCTAAGACTCCAGATTTCTTGGTTAAATATCTTCACTCCCTCGGTGGTATTTCCACAACGAATATTTAAGACTTCGCAAGCGTATTCCACTAAATAATATCTTGTCCAATTACGTTTTTTCAAAACCGGCTTCGATTTAGGACCATGAATAGGAATTTGATCTCTTTTTAATAGTAAAATGCAGTAATTTGCTCAATCGACCTTTACTTGATCTCTAAATTTTACAACGACGACAGGTACAACATTTTTTAAACATACCTACACAGCTTACGGACTAATATTGGCATGAGAACTGCTAATATAATTTGACAGGCGCTTCAACCTGACCGACTGCTACTTAGTACTGTTGACAATGTATAGTCCTATATTAGAGACTTACAATAGTAAGGTCTATGATACAAAAGCGTTAATATAGAAGGTATCTATGATGCATAAGTATTATGATAGCAGAGTTATGACTTGAAGTATGTATAAGACATAAATAATAGTATGATCTGTGAAATAAAGCAAATATGTGGAAGGTATCAAATATGTAAAAGCAGTATATTGAAAGATCAAGGTTGGTGGAGCATATGTGTCGACCCCATGCGGGTGGTAGCTGGGGGGAGAATCTGAGGAGGCTCCCAAGGCTGCAGCCGAAAGCCACGCAACGTGGGACCCCATTACCTTGAGATGAGCGGTAGACTCATGACACGCTCTGCGGCTAATTAGCCGTGCTGATCATGCAATTGGTGGTGATGTCTTACATTTACATCGCGGTGGCGCGCACAGAAGGCTTTTTATGGCCAGTGTGCCTATTGTGCCTAATCCGTGTGACGTACATTCACTGTGACTGGATTCGATCGGATCGACTACGGTCCAGTTCCCAACTTAACGTCACCTTCGGGTGGAGTGCGTTGGTTGGTTAGCGCTCACCGCACACGGCGTGTGTGGAGCCATATGCCTCCCCCACATTTCTTTTAATGTGGGAGAGCGAAGCCCTTGTTTGTATCTGGTATTGTTGCAAGCCTGTTACATTATGATAATTAGATTTGACAGTTGCTTAATATCCCATGGAGACATTGCGTAAATCTATAGATTCGTTTTCGTTTCCTAAAGAAATTAAAGTCCTGGATCAAAGCCAAAAGTAGCCAAGTAGACTTCGATAAATATGTATACATACATTTTATTATGATTATACTGTTTATTTAAAATAGAAATGCATTTTAAAGTGTAATAGAATTCAATGGCCATAATAGTTATTGTTAAAACTAAGAACAAATCTCGATTTTTCAGATTTCAAATAGTAGATCATCATTCCAATTGAAAGTAATAAGTAAAGAACATTTTTCTACTGTAATATATTGTTCGCCTAAGAACCGACAGCCCGGCACGACAAAAATATAGAATTCCACTTTTTCATTTACTCTTAGCGTCGCTACCCTTTATTAAAGGGATCCATTTCCGTTTAAGTTCATCGTTCAAAAGACCGTTTAAAACGGTCCGAAAAAATTCACTAATATTGAGATATACGAGTAGCTGTAAATTCAGTATTGATAAATTCTTGCTTGACCATTCTTTATAAGCAATTTAGTAATTTTTCTGGTTGAAGCTCAACGCCATTACCATTCAAAGCACAAGAATGGCAAGCACTTAACCGATATTTTTAATATACCTAAATAAACTTATTGTTGTCACCAGCCGGTATCGGTCCTAGAGTAGGCATAAAATTCACTCGCTATGTTCAAAAGGTAGCTTGCGATTAAATAAATATAAAATGCAGTTATCGCAGTACCAGATACTTCACCATGTCACCGGTGTGGTAATTATTTATTTTCATTATTATATCTAACAGTACTTTTAACCACATATTTTAACAATATGGGACAGCAATATTTAATCTGTACCACAAATATATAATCAAGACACTCACAGAAAAGTTGGAAACATTGTCGAGAGCAAACTACGAGTTTTTATTATATATGGTAAGGTCTATACTATAACTTTTATTAGAATAATAAGAACAACTATATACTGAATGTCATACAAGCGTTCATTACAAAAAAGTGCTAATTTGCCACGTACTCAAAGTTAAAACCCTAACATACCAGCCACCTAGTAGTATCAGTAAAATAATGCATTTTGAATTTAAAATATAAAAAGGACAGAATATTTGCGATTTTTTTATTACTTGTTCTTCACCATTTGCTTATATTACTTATTCTGAAGCTTCTCTGCAAATTTGGCCGATTATTGCAAAATTACCGTACAAGTGTAATTTTTATTGTGTTTAAATTGTACTTTATCCTATAAATAACTTTTATTTGATGATTGAAAAATCTGCCATAAATATAAAAGTGAAACAAGTGAACTATTTTATTTGCGCAACTGTAATTTTTAATTTGTAACGGTGCGTACATATTATATAACATAATGTGTTATATAACATGTTTCAGTAATGTGGAGACTGAATGTTATATAACTCGAGAGTATTTTTCTTTAGTCAACAAACTATGTTTGTTTGGGACGAACCCAGTATCTATGTTTTTTTAATTTGTTATTTTAAAGTACAAGAGTTGCTGCAGCAGCTAGTTAAACATCTTCTCGTGTAGACATTGCGAAAAGCACTGCAGAACGACAAACAACAATGTCATATAACATTGTTATATTGCATTGTTATTCTAATGTGTACAGTATTGTAATATGTTTCAATGTTGAAAAACAATGTAACATAATGTGGACGTGTTATTAAACAAAAGTTATACAACATGTTACTTAATCTGTACGCACCCTTATGTTGTATTTTATCCTATGAATAACTTTTATTTGATAATTGGTATATCGTTCCTAAACCTAAATATAAAAGTGAAACAAATGAACAATTTTATTTATAAAACTGTTATTTCTAATTTGTTTATGTTGTATTTATTTTATAAATAACTTTTACCTACCCTGACTTTTACTTAACCTGATAGTTTAAAAATCACCCCTAAATTTAGTAGCGTAACAAATTACGATTTGAACATAATAATCTCCACGAACTCAAATGTTCGCCCAAATAATTCGGAGTCATAACGGACGTACAACTATTGCCTTTGTTTTCTCCGACTCGTAAAATTGGCAATAAAACAAGTACGAATCATCCTTCCAATAAGAAAACACTGACCTTACTCTGCAAAGTATAAAATGTTTGTCAAACAAGGAACTAGAAGAAGGCTGTCTGCAGTAATTTATTTGCCCCAACTTTATTCTCTTTGTTTTTTAGGGGAAAATTTCTAAATGTAGTTTATATCACTCGGAAAAGGCGTTATTTTAAGACTATATATCTCAACTTAGCTTCAAATCAAAATTGTTCCAAGCCATACTTTGAAACTTAAATAACAGTTTCAAGCTTAAAATAATTATTTGTGTATTTGACCATTGTCTTTATCACATCACGCGTCATTCATTAATCACGCGTTTTATTTTTTAAGTTATATAATCGATATTTATAATCGATTTTTTATAGGATGAGGGTGACAAACAAGCACACAGTCCACCTGATGGTAAGTGGTTGCTGTGGCCCATAGACATCTACATCTATCCTCGATTACAAATCAAAATGCAGTTGTGTTGTCACCCATGAGGATTAAGATGGAATGCCTCCTTTCCTGTAAAAAAGGGTCTCCGGTTCTCTACACTCACCATTCATCAGCGTTAGGCTTCTATTTTATGCTGCTATTTTGTGAGAGAGAG
The DNA here is from genome assembly GCA_963668995.1 of Parnassius mnemosyne. Classification (NCBI taxonomy): domain Eukaryota; kingdom Metazoa; phylum Arthropoda; class Insecta; order Lepidoptera; family Papilionidae; genus Parnassius; species Parnassius mnemosyne. The sequence continues at coordinate 47,735,230 of CAVLGL010000093.1, read as the reverse complement.
GTCCTTCCGTAGTCGAGCCGACCCATTCGTGCTACAAATATACCAATAATATAGCTGCAGCATGGCTCTACCACGTACGTTAGTACAATTGATTTTCTCGTGGCCGACTAGAATAAAATATAATAAAATTATTTCATAAAACTGTTTACTAGTTACTATTGTATATACAACAAAAATAACGGTTTGCCGCAATGCAATAATAGTATTTGTAAAGACTACAACTTATTTTTGCGGATCTGGCGGATGTTGGTCCTTGTGAAATTCATGTATGTAAACTGTCTCCGAGAAGAAAATCCTCGTGGGGGGGGGGGGGGGACACGGATTCGCATTTATTAACTTATAATCCAAAAATATAAAAAGTATTAAACTTCAAGTTATTTATCTTACCATTACAGAATGTCAAAAGTCCACGACTTAAGATAGACCTCACCATAGTTTGCCTATTGGGGGATATTTGCCACAGTGGGCACACTTGGCAAGAAGGTTCACAACAGCTGCTTATTATTATTTTAAGTTGAGTTACAAGTCGCGGCACGTAAGTCTAGCGCTGAACTAAACGTGGAGTGGACGCGCACGAATTGAATTGCACGAATGCGACTGGAGAGCCAATCAGCGCGTGCGAACGATACGCACGAGCCAATCTGCGTGACTTATGCGCAATAAGCTAATCAGCTCGACTTATGCACAATAACGGTCACCACTAGACTTTCGTGCCGCTACTTGTACCTTTCTCCTATTTCATTTCCCTCTGTCGGCCTAACGACACCCACAGTATGATATGGGGTAGTAGATTTTCTTATGCCGCTACTATAAGGTGTTCTTCTTATTCGCCAGTAATAAAAATTACTGACGAAACTGTAACAGGCCTCAAAACAGATATTGCACCACTTGCGTAAACATGAATCTTAAACTATGAGACCCAATATTTCACCCCATCCACATTACGTTAATCTATTCTAAGTCAAACTCAACAAATTTCGATCGCTCCCTTAGCTCAAAAAGTTGCGCTTTACAATGTAATAAAATTAAAACGAAGAAATAAATTTGAGCAGGGATAAACTTCTTAAGTCATTATTGCGCATAATTTCGGATTCAAAACTTTATAAAGAGCCATTGCAACGTATTAAATGTAGTACAGATTATTTTAAAAGCTTTAGTTGCCCTTTGAAGTATCTTCAGTACGTTAAAATTATAAATATTATTATCAAATTCTTGATGCAAGTAAGTGGTGCTACAATTATTAATTTCGTTTTTTTTTAATTAATTTAAAATGTTGTATAATTCGATTAAGTATAATCACTTTCGGAGAACTTTTTTCAAATTAATATTTCCTTATTAGCCATAAATAGGGTAAGTATTATGTAGTTACATTAAAAATAAGTTGCTTAAGGCATGAGATACAGTATACAAACTTTTCTATATTACTAAATATAGGCGATAACAGATTCTTAAATGTCAGAGGGCCACGGGTTCAAATCTCGCAAGGAATATGTATGTCTGACAAATAATTGTTCCTTGTGTGGATGTTTGTCCTTTTAAAATTAATATTTGTGAACTGCCTCCACGATACATTCAATTCATAATGTGTAGTTAAGGTTTTTTGTTTTAAATAAGACAAAAGCAAATAAAAATTTACTATGTCAATGTCATTTATGAAATCATTCAAGGTATCATCATCATTAGAATAATATAAAATTAGTGATACACGTAGCAAATACGTCCATAATATGTCGACATTATATTATTGTCACTTTGAATGTTTTAACACTATAATAACATTTCTTTATTACTTTTTATAAGTTACTACAATCCTATCTGATGGTAAATGGTGACGAAGGCCCTAGATGGTAAATCGCACTGTCTCAACGTAACAAAAGCCCACTCACTCTTGGCTTGAAGACACCCAGAATATAATCGTATTTGAATTATTGCATAATATGTACTATTTTCCATTTGCTTTCAGTGACCATTTTAAATGTTAATACTTGAGAAAGTACAATTAAAGCCGAGAAACCAGAAAATCTTAGCGGCCTTTTTTCGGCGTAAATATGGAAGGCTGTCTGACTCGCATACAGTCGAAAAAACTACTAGAATATCAAAAACTTTCGTACTACACATACAGTATTTCTGTTTTAAATTGACATCTCACTGTATTTGTATCAATTTTAGAACTTAAACCCACGAAGGGCTTCTGCAGTAATAGCTTTTTATTTTAATAAGGTACACATGGATATGGATATCTTAGTTCTACTTGTAATAAAGTATCTAATAAGTATCTTACGTAACAATCGATATCTGTGTATAAATACTTATGTGTATGGATACTTGACTCCTTCACAGCTGGCTGTATGAAGAAGCTTAAAGCCGCTCAGCGAGCTGTGAAAAGAGCTATGCTCGGAGTGGAAACAGAGTAACTGACATAGTCCATTAGAAAAAAATATAATATTTTTATTTAATATTGATTACAAGTAATTCTTATTGAGTCATTTTTTTATTTTACCACTGGTTCGAAAAAAATCCTCAGTCCTGGGAAGAACCAGCGAGAAACACAACGGGACTTCTTTTTAAATTCAATTTTAAAATGCAAATGGTTACAAACTATTTACAAAATTTATTTTAGTAACAGCTTGGAAGCGACCACCTCATTCCCAAGGGTTATTATCAACCATGTATTCATTTATATTATAATAAGTAATAAGCCTTTTTATACCTTGTATATTTTCTGGGACTTTGTTGTAATAGCGTATACATTGCCCCAAAAATGAATTACTGATACTGTGGAGTCGAGAGACCGGTATCACTAGTTTGTGTTTGTTCCTAGTGTTTACAGAGTGTATATCACTTTTTTTACTAAAACTATCTTTCTTTTTGTGAAGATAGATTAAGTTTTCGTAAATATACTGAGAGGCCAAAGTTAATATATTTATTTCTTTAAATTTTTCTCTAAGAGACTTTTTCGGTTTCAGGTTGTAAATAGCTCTTATGGCCCTCTTCTGCAAAACAAAAATAGTTTCTAAATCAGCCTCGTTGGATTAGTAAGCTAAAGTTGCAATGAGCGGTCCATATAGCTCAAAGAACTGGCAACTGATGGGGAAGAAATGTTCTCAACTGCCAGCCTAGTACTAAAAATTGTACATTTTAGCTCTAGTGCGACCATCGAAATTTAAGCGATATGAAATGTTATAAAACGACTCGACTATATGCGACCATAGACAGTTCCAGTAGTACTTTTAAATAAATTTCTTGTTTAATTTCGATAACTTCTTAATTGTTGATAATGGAGATAGAAATAAAATTATTTTTTGAAAAAACATTATGTTTTTGCAACGTTATAAAAAGAAAGAAATTTTATAGGAATTAGGAAGATACAAAATTTATGACTCGACAGCAAAAATATACTCACAACTGGCTTATGCATCTTTATTATTAACAAATGTTACGTTTCATTCTATCTCTTAATGTTTTTTTGTTTCTACACTAGTTTATAAATTTTAAATTATTTTTTTTTGTTTAAGCAAACCAAGCGAAAACCAAATATAAATTGTTAATGCTATAAATGGGTACCAACGGATACTTTAAAGAGTGTAAGTAGTTGTTTTCTTTTTTTATGTGTGTTACCTCATAACTTTTTTCTAGGTGAACCGATTTCGATGATTCTTTTTTTATTTGAAAGCTAGTGCTTCCCACGTGTTCCCATATAATTTGATTAAGGTTTGACCAATAGTTTTTGCGTTATTCTTAATAATTTATATTGAAGTCGGTTGTACAAAATGTTTAATTTTAAATTATTCAAAATGGTATCCATTACACTCTTCATAGTGAAAGTCCACTGCTTAAAAATAGGCTACTCCATAGATTCAATCATAAGGGGAATATTTGCCATAGTTAACACGTTTAGCAGACGGGTTGTTATTAGGAACTAAACGTGTCGTTGTGGAGTAAGAATATCTACTATCCCATATCATATTGTTGTTGGGTGTCGTAAGAGGCGATAGATGGAAGCTGAATCATGAGATAGGCAGCAGCGATAGTGAGATAATAACAGACAGAATAACAGACAGACAGAGAAATTTTAGGCCCTAGTAGAACATACCGACGCGCTTAGCGCTTACGGCATGCAAAAACATGCGTAAGTGTCGTAGCACACTCGGTTGGAACGTAGTTCCTTTCGTAGTATATTATTACTGATAAACGTATTATATTATTGATTAACAAATACAAGTAAACGAATTACTAGCGTCTATTAAAATGAAGCGTCATTAATATAATATTTCTTTCATAGCAAAATAAGAAAAAGTGCGAGGGAGATGGATATTATTCCATCAGCCCCCATTCGCCAAATTCGTACCAAAACTGCAGTTGTGAAGCCGCTTGCCAAGCGTGGCAACTATGGCAAATATGGGGCAATCTATAGGAAAGACTTAAGTTCAGCAGTAGACTTTTGATGAGCTGTAATGGTAATGGTATTAGGAAGATGCGGCTGCCCATATCCAGGTTTTTTATCCTCTGTTGTCTCTTACGACATCCAAGGTATGATATGGGATAGTTGATAATCTTATACCAACACTACAGGATGCAAAATTAATCGCATTCAAACACGTAAGAAACTGACACAAAATATAGTATATAATCTACCTACTCGTATTTATGAGATTGCAGCAAAATGTTTTAGCTCAAGGTTGTAATAGATGAATCGATGGATGTCTCAGCTAGATGATTTAATCAACCAATTAACTGGATGACTAGGCCGTTAGTTAAATGCCGGCATTCAACTAAATGCCTTAGCTTGAATCTAGAGACCCATAAATCGTTTCAATTTAAATCCTTTTACTCCGGAATCCGAACTGTCATTTCACAAGATGGCGTCAATATTATTGTCATTTTACCGGTTTTAATAACGCTGCGATAAATTTTACAACTCACTACAAATTTCCGAGAAATTATCCAAAGGAATTAATTTTTCCTATAAATATCCTTATTTTATATTTATATATGACAAACGAGCACATAGTCCACCTGATAATAAATGGATGCTGCGACCAGTAGACATCTACATCTATCCTCGATTAAGAATCTGCATCAAAACAAACGCATTGCACGCAACCTGGTTGTCACCCCTATGGACTAAGATGCAATGCCTCGTTTCCAGTAAAAAGTGCCTCCGGTTCTCTATACTTACCATACGAACTACCGCAGCATTAAGCTGCTATTTTACGCTGATATTCAGTGAGAAGTCAGAATATTCAGTCCTTGTCTAGTAAACGCGCCCATGATGAAGCTACAGCATGACTCTACCGCTTTAGTGAATAAACATGAAGAGTCGCTGCTAACAAACTGTGTATAATCATTATTTGACCACTATTAAACTATTAAGAATTAATTTAAACAGGAAATTAGGTTTGCATATCCAAAGGTGGTAAAATGATTATAAAATTAAAAGAGCATTTTAGTCCTTGTTGTACAAAACATAACATAAGAAAACAGCAACAAAAATATAATTCATGTTATCTTTTTTGTATCACTTCTACGTTTTTATTACTGTCATAATAAAACAAAAATATTCTTAATGCAAAAAACGTGTAGGGAAGCTGGCAAGACGTAAGATTTACATATAACATCATAATATGTATCTATTTCAAGCAACACAATGTGAAATTCATAGCGGCTGACATAATATTTAACACATTCTTAAAACGACCGTCATTGAATGACTACAATTTTTTTTTTAGTTTTTGATAATTATAGTTAAAATTAAACTAATTCTAAATTAAAAAATTTTGATCAGTGTGTTTGTGATACCTTAAGTGAGTATTGTAACTCGTTGTAACCTACAAACTTAAGCAGCTACATATATCCTCGATTAAGAAAGTAATTACGGATGCGTTGTTACACCTGAAAACTTATATGGAATGCCTCGGTACTAATAAAAAGGGTCTCGGTTTTCGTTATTCATCATTCGAAAACAGTAGCATTATTCAACGAGAGCGTGTTCTTTCTACGTTCGAGCTTACCCATTCATGCTGCATAATTCAGCTGCAGTGTCTCTTTCGATCTTAAAAGAAAATGAAGAGGTTCTCACTTCAACTGCATGTGTGTTTTCTTATATAAGTTACGCGATATCTTCGCCAATCGTGAACCGATTTTAATTAAAGTAATATAAAAATACAGCCTATATGCTCAACACTGCTGGGTACAGGCCTCCTCTCATTTTTATCTTTTTTTTTTTTACTTTCTCTCATTTCTTTTTACGCTTGTATATCCGCCACACTACCGAAATGCGTTTTTTTTTAAGAATATCAGTGACAAACGAGCGCAAAGTCCACCCGATGGCAAGTAGATTCTGTAGACCAAAACACCTACATCCGTCTTCGATTAAGAATCAAAATGCAGGTGCGTTGCCACCCCTGAGAATCGAGATAGGATGTCTCTGGTTTTCTACACTCGCCATACGAAACAGCAGTATTAAGCTGCTATTTCACGCTGGTATTCCGTGAGAGAGTGACCCTTTCCCGGTTGAGCTTACACATTCGTACTACATCATCATCATCATCATTATTACAGCCCTTTACAAGCTCACTGCTGAACATTGGCCCCAAGGAATTCCACAAAGAACAGTCATGAAACACCTACAACTATCGACTTCCTGTATGTTTTACCAGTTCGTCACTAATGGGGGAGGCCCTTCACTTCGTGCTTCAACTATTAGTTAATTATTATTAACTGCAGCGTGGCTCTACCACGTGTAAAAATGGTTTGCCGTTAGCGTCAAGGCACCAGGTGTCGATTGAAATGTTGCTGCAGGCTTACCTACGTAGTCTATTTACAATCATTAACGCTAATATTAAACTATAGAAATGAATGAAATCAACATCATCAACATCACGTGACTTATTCGACGTGATAGGTGGTAGGGGGAAACGTGATCATTGGCAAATCTTCTATCTACGCACGGGTTATTAGCTACGTGTTAAGCGCGGACATTTATCGCACTATAATATCTCGTGCACAGTTGACAGCTTCCAATTATTCGGGAGTTGACATCGTAGTACAAAAATATTTAGTTTTATAACACTATAGTTTTATAATAGTGTTCCTCTGGATAAGAGAATTATGAGTACGTCCATAAATGAATGAAAATTAAATAACGAAAGATATTTATTTATACCAAGAAACCATGTACTAACTATTTAAATATACTTTTATTACCTTTTAGAAATAGAGATAGATACTTTTTTATTTAATAAGTATAGATTATAAATAATAAAATAACACATATTGGAAGTCACTCTTATGTTTAATTTACCACTGGTTTGGAAAATATCACTGTCCTGGGAAGAACTAGCAAGAAACCCAACGGGAATTTTTTTTTTAAAATAAGGAATAGTTTACAAACATTAATAACACAAGGTCAAGGTTAAGGTAGGTGAATTTAACCCATTTCCTCCCGTGTATGTCGTGACTTTTGATAGGTGGATATGTACCATCTCGTTTAGCCAGACGTATATACCCAGGAACAGCATCAAAGGTTCCAGACGTATGGTACTGTGCACGGCAATCGGCCTGCCAAGCGGATTAAGACAAGTCCTCTCCAGAACGAGGGAAGTCCATGTCTAGCTGTCGACTTTTACGGGAGATAAATAATAATAATAATCCTCCAGACCGAATTTCGGTCACGGCGGCCAGCCTCAACGGAGTCCAGCCATCGGCGCAGGATAGAGTTATAGTGCCAAAGTGTAAGCGCAAGGACAGGTGCACTCTCTTATTTTCCTCACTCTTATTCCGATGGTACGGTAAACCGATACGACCGGAGAGAAATTAGGCGCAAGACCAACGCCTTTACGTGCTTTCCGAGGCACAGGGGTGACACACCGCCAACGTCCTAACTCCGGGCAGCTACTGGGAATTTAATATTTGTAATTTTTAATTAAATATTCGTGTGATGGCAGCACAAGCATTTTGTCCGGTTGGTGTATAGATGGCAGTATCTCGTATTTGTTTCCAAATACAATAACCAAATAATTTAAACATTACGACGGCCTTCAAAGGATCCCTCAATAATTAACTAAGTTTGAACATAGATTTTAACAACGGACGAATGGAATGGAAATTTGGGGTTTACGAGTCCATTGGAATTACAATTACATTTTCAAATTTCAAACATTCGCATCAAACTTCAATTTATGTAGATTTGACCGAGCAGCACATTAATGGAATATTGGAATATATTATCAGGTGCTTTTCTGTATATTTACTTGTACATGGGGCACTCAGAAAGTTTTGCGAGATAAGAGTTCTATAGTTAAAGATTTTTATTTTATCATTTTCTTCAAAGAACGCTCCACTCTTCTGCGGCATAATCCAGCGCATATTCTGGCGATGAAAACTATATCTACATAGTATCTAGTATAGTATAGTATAGTATATAGTATCTATATATATATATATATATATATATATATATATATATATATATATATATATATATATATATATATATATATATATATATATATATATATAAACAAGTCACATAGTGCCGGGACCATGAGGAAGTCTCTCGTTTTGAGAACAGAGTTCTCTGTTCAGTCACTTGTGCTCCCTGAAGATTCTGAAGACTTCTGGCAAACATGTGGTATTATACCATTCAGTATAGATGTTACTTCGATTTCGTAAAGAAACTGACCGCAGACAACCCGTGAAAGTGAAAAAACCAGCGATAAAATCGCTTCACTTTGGTATGCGTTGGTTGCATTTTGAAACACCCAAACTATCCACTGGCGCTTCATTTCTACACCGTATTGATAAATCTAAGACTTATCACTTATAAATTTGTCGTAAAAACACCGAAACGAATTTGCCTTCAAATTTAACATGCATGTCACGGCACCACGGTCGGTGAGATTGTGCAGCACCCAACGTGTAACTATCCTCACGCGATATTATTTGTGTAAGATCTCGTGAACGCTTCCCGATCTAATCTGCATTAAGTGCTGACTCTCTTCATATTATGTAATTCGCCTATTCTGTTTAATTACAATTTCACTGCAGAAGGAAACGTGCTACGTTTACTTTCGTAACAGTCATCTAAATAAGAAGAATTCATTAATTCAAGTAATAGCATTACTTATAACTAGGTTAGGATAATATATATTTATTTATTACCATATATTGAACAAAAATTTAATTATAAATTTATTTTTACAACCGACTTCAATATAAATTATTAAGAATAACTCAAAAACTATTGGTCAGACCTTGATCAAATTTATAAGATACCACACGAGAAGCACCAGCTTTCAAATAAAAAAAAACATCGAAATCGGTTCACCCAGAAAAAAAACTTCTTTCTTCATCACACGATTGCTATAGAAATAAGCTTATTCCATACCTCAAAATGACGTTTGAAGTCTATCAAACGATTCGTCCGGTTTTAGCCGGTATTTGAGCCGTAAAAAATCATCACGTCATAATGTTCTCGACGCAGAAACATATTGCAGTGAATCACACTGGCTCATATGTGAAGGGAATATTTGAATTTGGAACATTCGTATTTTCGTTTTTAAATAATCGTATTTTTTTTAAATATGTATATAAATGGCCAGTTTCTTCGCCTTCCAGTGGCACCGCCCTGGTGGCAGAAAAAGTCGTGGATGTCCTCTTTGTCAAAGCAATAAACTAACGTTCATCATCATTTTCGACATCATCATCGTTAAACTATTAAAGGTTCATTGCTGAACATAGACCTCCCCCATAGATGGCCTCGTAGAGTATGGTATGGTATTTGCCATAGTTGCCACGTTCGACGGGTGGGTTGGTTACCTCAGTTCTTATCAAGAAGATGCTGATACCCATCTTCTGTTTCTTTTCCATCTGACGCCTGTATTATTATTAGTGGAAAGGGCTCGTGGTTTTTATTACAGATTTAATAATAATTATTATTTATTGAACACAGAAGATTTAAGAATTTAAGTTTAAATATTATAGTTTCCTCAAAACCAGAAAGATATATTTAACACTAACGACCTGCCCCGGTTACGCTTGGGTTGGATCTCTTATTATCTAAGATAATCATCAATTTTCAATATCTAAAAAAATCCCCTAGTTTTTAGATAAATCTAGATCATTTCTGACACAACAAACAGACAAAAATTTTAGAAATGGTTATTCATGAATGTGTTAATGGCATTCAAATGAACTCCTCAGCTCAATTAAAACCAGTTATTTCGATATAAAAGACAAACACTTGCATTTTATTTATATGTATAGATTTACTAAACGGATAGACCGATTTTGATGAAATTTTGTGTGTGTGATTAAATTGATTAGAGAACCGGAACAAATTTGCGTCTGAAGTCGAGTCTTTGCTGGACAAAGTCTCGGATTGGGGGCGACTAAATCTAGTCCAGTTTAATCCTCAGAAGACACAAGTTTGCGCGTTTACCGCTAAAAAGAACCCCTTTGTCGTATCTCCTCAGTTTCAAGGTACTCCCCTTGTTGCCTCAGCCAGTATCGGAATCCTCGGCGTCGACATATCGAGTAGCGTGCAGTTTCGTGGTCACTTGGAAGAGAAGGCCAAATTGGCCTCTAAAAAGCTTGGTGTGCTCAGCAGAGCGGGACAGTATTTCATGCCGGCTCAACGCCTGCAACTTTACAAGGCGCAGGTTCGGCCTCACATGGAATACTGTTCCCATCTCTGGGCTGGGGCTCCCCAGTGCCAGCTTCTTCCACTTGACCGCATCCAGCGCAGAGCGGCTCGAATCGTCGACGACCGAGTCCTTTCCGATCGGCTCGACTCATTGGCACTGCGAAGAGATGTTGCATCTCTTAGCATTTTCTTTCGCATTTGCCATGGGGAGTGCTCTGAGGAATTGTTCGGATTAATCCCAGCCGCCAAATTTCACGAACGCACATCGCGGCAGAACTCCCGATACCATCCACACCATCTGGATGATTGGCGGTCCATCACTGTGCGATTTAGAAGATGTTTTCTTCCTCGCACAACTTCCTTGTGGAATAGTTTACCACCAGCGATATTTCCAGACCGATACGATTTAGGGACCTTCAAGAAAAGAGCCTACTCCTTTTTAAAAGGCCGGCAACGCATCTGCAATTCCCCTGGTGTTGCGGTTGTTCATGGGCGGCGGTAGTCACTTACCATCAGGTGAGCCGCATGCTCGTTTGCCCCCTCTCCCATATAAAAAAAAGAATGGTTTAGATTCACAATTGGACCCGGTAGGTGGCGTTGTTGTCGATATCCAGAAATCAACCGTGCGAAGCCGGGGTGGATCACTAGTTTTATATATAAAGATAGCTACTCATTATTCCTAAAATATTTACACTATATGCAGGCTAATATTTACGTTCAAGACATGTTGATTACTACAAGTCGCATCAACATAAAGTAAACTTGAAACTTCGTCATTCAAAATACAGCTATTCTTGTCTCGTACTGCATTTATTCTAGGCTGTTCTGACTTTTCCCTGGCAGTTCTAATGAGTGTTGACGTGTTTAGGTATTAATTATTTAATTAACGAAACGTCATTCCCCTAAGAGTAAAAGTTTAGTAAGTCAGTCACTTAAGACTTGTCTACCGGCGGCTGTCATAATTATCTCTACAAACTTTTCGGGCATTATAATGCAACAATTAAATACTTAATTTATGCGGATTAATTAACGTTTTTCAAATTTTTCCATGATTTTTATGACAAATGGCAAGATGATTTTTGAAGTAAAAAAAACACCGTGTGGCGGCAAAGGCGAATCCATCACCACGACTCAACCTGTGGGTATGAAGAGACAACTTTAGGAAACAGCAATCTTGTAATTATTAGTATGAGACTAGTCTATTATGTGCCCAGCGCATTTTTAGTTTTTAAAGTTGGATTTTACTTTTTATTAAAACTTGTATTTGTATTCTTTTGAGTAGACTAAATAATAGAACCAAAGTCTCTTTTTTTGGTGATGAGGCGCTGCTACCTTAGTCCTCTGGTATGACAAAGCATCGGTATTTTCGTTCTTTATTGAGGGTAAATTTAATTTACGTTTCTATAATCCAAAGCATCCACTTATCATAATCATACATTAAAACAAACTTTTAATAATAATTAGAATCTGACTTTAATTAATATAAAATTAAAAAATGTGTACAGCCGACTTCAATATAAGTTATTAAGAATAACTCAAATAACTCAAAAACTATTGGTCTGACCTTGATCAAATTTATATGGGACCACACGAAAAGTATCAGCTTTCATATAAAAAAAGAATCATCGAAATCGATTCACCCAGTAAAAAGTTATGAGGTAACACACATAAAAAAAACATACAGTCGAATTGAGTACCGTCTCCTTTTTGGAAGCCGACAGAAAATAAATAAAAAGAATAAAATAATTTGCACGTAACGGCTTTAAAAGTCCGTACTAAAACATATATAGAAGAATTAAGGCCCCAATATCACAATTTCAAGGTAACATTACAATGTAGTCTAAACAGTTGCGGTAAAAACTTCATTCTCTGTGTTCTCTACACTTAATAAAGAAGAATCTTGTAAAATAGCAGCTTAATCTCGCTGTGTTTTGTATGGTGACTGTAGAGAACTTTTTTATTGGAAACGAGGCATTCCATCTCAGTGTTCAGAGGTGACAACGCATCTACATTTTGATTTTTAATTGAAGATGTAGATGTCTATAGGCCACAGGCTCCAATTACTATCAGGACTGTGTGCTCGATTGTCACCTTTATTCTACAAAATAAAGAACCAATTAAATCGGTTCAGCCGTTTTCAAAAAATCGATGAACATACATAAAAAACATACACGACGAATAAAGAACTTCTTAGTTTTTTTGAACACGGTTAATAAATACCCAGAGAGGTAAGAGCGTAAGGAAACAGCAAAAATGCCAATGCCAGCATGTCAATTTTAAGGCTTTAAGAAGTCTGAATGACCTTGACAAAACGGCGACCGCAGAGATTTTAGCCGACGTCAACGCGTCTAGCGACTACGTTCTGTATTACTTAGAAAAGTGCAAAGATTAGTAGACTGCAGAGGTGACACGTATATATGTTATATACTGCCTAATATGCTTGCGCATCACTGAGAGTTATGTCGCGGTTAAGCATCTTCAATTACATTTCACGGTGTGGTGATGTAGCCTCATCCAGTAAGCATCACGAGCTATCAAGTGTTTAAGTTTTACGTACGTAAGAGTTTTTATTATATTTATTGAATCGTATTTATTTGTGTCGCATTAATAGCTCTGGGTCTAAGCAATCGCTGTAGATTTCGCTCGGGTATAATCCCCGGCAGCACCAATGAAATTTTTAATTGCAATTTTAAATACTGATTTAGCACGTGCTCGGCGGTGAAGGAAAACATCATGAGGAAATCTGTATGTCTGAGGAATAAGAAAAAAATTGAAGACATTTGAAGTTCGCCAACATGCATTGGGGCAGCACGGAGGACTTTTCCTTAACCTCAAACTCTCTCAGAAAGAAGAGGAGTCCTGTGCCCAGCAGAGGGACTTTCATAGCCTATTACTTAACTTTTGTATCGTATACATATGCTATATTCACATTCGTTTCAGATACAGAAGGGTACCTTATGCTGTCAAAAATATCATGTGGAGGCCACGAAAACGTGAAACATCTTCGTACCTAGATAAAATGTTCTAGTGATTGTGAGTCATTTCATGCGCCACATTTTCTATAGAGTTTAGGACGTTTCAGATAGGTAAATAAAAAATAATAAAAAATATTATTGGAACGATTTATAAATAGTATATTTATTTATAGGTACTTATAATAAAAATAATGAATAAGCTGCAAGGTTCAACTGATAGTGTTTCTTGTAAACACAATTTTAAAATGATTGTTCTCATTTTTATCAAGGGTGAATTGATGAAACGTAGTCAAGATCATATAAAATATATTTAATTAAATTGGCACATGGCGTATTTGGCCTTCTAATTACAACTCGGTGGAAATTTGGAACGAAAGATTTTGTCTGTTCTTAATACTCTTGTGTACTCCATTTTTCACAGAAGTATTGTTTATAACTGTCGTGATTTCCAAAAGCATGATTAAGTGTCAGCTGTGTATCGTCAATTAGATCACGAAATTTTTTTGACATTTATTACATTCGAAAAATCAAAAACGCAAGGTCTTGGTTTCTTTCTGAGGTAGGACTTTCAGCCAACAAAATTTGTCCTACTTGCCTCTACGTCATTGCAGCCAGGACTTTAGGTGTAGATAAAACAGTAGTGACTCCAGTTTCGTCAAGGTTGATGATACGGTCAGGAGCAAATGTGTACCGTAGTATTACATGCTGTTCATTCACTGCAGTTTTATTAAATGTGAAACTTTGTGCTGCGCTTGTGTTTTCTGGTTTCCTGAGACTAAGCTCCTGGTTTCTCATTCTAAATCCTCTTGACCAGTCTTTTATATTTATTTTGCTTCTGATTGATGATTCTGGATATTTACAGCCTGAGTACTCGTGGAATTCATAGGCCAAAACCAAAAGTTCCTGTAAGGAGAACCCATAGTGCATTTTGCTACAGCTTAGCGAATATTCTGTAAGAAACTTCTGTTCTTGTTTCGAGAATATTGGAGCAACAATGTATTAAGATACAGTTCTATTATAGATAAGTTTAGAAGATAATGCTTGATTATCTTCAAAATATATTCGAAATTTGTCGATACAATATTGCAATGTTGCCTTGATTATACTCAGCTGCTACTCGTATAGATATTTTTTCGATATAACGTCGGATATAGCAGCCTTCATATTTTATTCGTTTATATTGCATCGTTCAGTTTTTTTCCGTTTTTCAGTTTCAGTTTTTGTTCCCATGAAAAAAAAACGTTTGGTTCCCACAATCGGTGGTAAGACCATACGGGGCTAAATGGAGTGACGGATTCTCTTACGCTGTCACCACATAGAGCCTGGGTCTTGGGGAATTAACCGCCACCATTACTATCAAAAATCTACTGCTGAACATCCTCATCCTTCAAGAAAAGAGCCTACTCCTTTGTCCTATAAAAAAAATGGCAGGCGTACGAACAACTGCAGTTTTTCTTAATATTTGACTTTTTGTCAAGAAGATGCTGCTGCCAATTTCCTGTTTTAGTTCACCTCAGTCTGTCGCCTCTTACGATACCCACGCGACGATACCCCGTATCGTAATAGTTGACATTCGTACACCGCCACTACACGGTCCAATTTACCAATAATTAAATAATATTTATACCTCTTTACGAAAAGTTTTATTTATCATACCAATTTCAAACTTAGGTATACTTGAAAAGGTATTCAGTCAAAACTATGACAAAGGTCAATTATTCCGGCCTTCAAAGAGAACAAAAGAACAGATCAAAAGGCTTGTTATAATGAAAGTTTACTGTTAAAGCCTTACTTTCAGTATTGTTTCCACAGTCAAAACGCTACGAGGCATTGTGTCACGAACTATGATTAGGAAATAATGAAATTTGAATACTTTTCTTTCATGTAATACAAATCCTCCTTTAGAATCATGATTTCTGTACAGAGTTATTTTGCAATATACGCCCAGTTTGGCAGAGAAGGAACAGAAAAGGGTAAATAGGTAATGATGAAGAAAAATAAATTAACAAAGATCTCAAACATTGTGTCCTTTTTATCTTGTAGAAGATTCATAATAGGTGGTAATGCATTATTTTAACCGATTGTTTAAATCATAAATATATAACGCCTACTAAAACGTTATGACTTGAATCGCACACAGAGGAGCGCGCACACAGAGGAGCGCGCACACAGAGGAGCGCGCACACACGTAGTTGTTGTCGATAGATCACATTCAAATTGATATTTCTCGTATTTAAATGCAATAACGGTATATCATTATTTATATATTTGAACTTAAGTATAAAATTTGGATACACTTTGAAAAATAACCCTGAAATAATGAAAAATATCCAAGATAATATTACATTGTTTTGTAAATAAATAATAACGTTAGCAACATTAACATTATATTATGGTGCTATAAATCCAAAGCTGGAATTAATTTAACTTTCTAAGCAGTCTGCCGATAGAATCCAACTTTTTTATAGGAGAGGGGGCAAGTGACTACCGCCGCCCGTGAACATCTGCAACACCAGGGTGATTTTAGGTGTGTTGCCGGCTTTTAGAAAGGAGTAAGCTTATTTTTTTGAAGGTCCCTAAGTTGTGTCGGTCCGAAAAAATCGCCGGTGGTAAACTATACTACAGAGAGGTCGTACGTGGAAGAAATCTCATTGTAAAACGTACAGTGGTGGACCACAAAGCATCCAGATGGTGTGGATGGTATCGGGAGTTTTGCCGCGATGTGCTTTCATGAAATGTAGCGGCTGGGATGGAAAGAGCTGGCACTGGGGAGCCCCAGCCCAGAGATGGAGACAGTATTCCATGTGGGGCCGAACCTGCGCCTTTAATGTGTGCCGGCATGACATACTGTCCCGCCCTGCTGAGCACGCCAAGCTTTTTAGAGGCCAATTTGGCCTTCTCTTCCAAGTGACCACGAAACTGCACGTGACTCGATATGTCGACGCCAAGGATTCTGATACTGGCTGAGTCAACAAGGGGAGTGCCTTGAAACTTGAAACGGTACGGTAAAAGTCATAAGATAAAGTTATATTGTACTAAAATCCTAATAATAATGTTCTCGAGACCGAATTTCGATCACAGCGACTAGCCTCAATGGGTAATAGGTATCTGCGTAGAACCGGATCATAGTACACAAGTGTGATGTACATACAGATGTTTTAGTCGGATGGAACAGTAATCTGACACGATTGGAGAGAGATTAGACCGCATTAAACGCAGGAATAACTTTACACGCTTCCAGGTACGGTGATGAAACACCACTGTCATCCTGACTTCGAACTGCTACTGATAATTTCTTGACAGAAAAACCCGTTAATGATTTTTGGCCGATTCGGGATTCGAATTTGGAACCACGTGATCCAAACAAATTTTTACTTAAAAAAAAAATGATTGTGTTAGGAGTGGTTCACGACAGTAGTCGAATGGCGGATTCGAACCCATAACCTTTTAATTTCGCGGTGCGCACCCTGCCATTAGGCTACTGTCGCTTACTACACTGTATTCTATCTCATTCTCTCGCAGGCTAAATCCTATAGATGTATTCGTTTGTCTCTTTTTAATGTCGCTTTTTCGTTTCATCCAGTTTCAACTCACATTGCTGTTAAAGAAGTTTCCACTTAAATAAAACCTTTTACGACACAAACGGAACGATATGATAAGATTAAGGTATTTTTTCTAATCTTTACTCTAATTCAAAAAGTAATAACTATTATTATTGATTACATATGTATATTAGAAACTATATTTTATATAAACTTTTATCTTTAAATTAAACTAGAATATAGCTGTTCTATCGCAATATTTGACGTCCTGTTGTTTCAACTTTAACTACTGCGATATTGTGTCGCTAATCCGTTCGCGCTGCGGAATCGTTTACTGTGTTATTGGAAGCCTAATAACCGCAGTCATCCATCACACTCGTATCAGCTGCCTGTAATTACAGCGCAATCGCGTTGACATTGAAACATAGTTTATATTCTACTATTCGTTTTAAAGTTTGCTGCTGCTACTTCTCTTCGTTTTTTATCAGTCTTCTAAGTCCAAGGCTTGGTAAAGGTATTATTCATAATATGTATTTGCCTAATTTTAAAATGTGTTATATCTATTTATGTATATTATATTTAGTTATTACTAAGCCATGGGTTGACTGGCAGAGAATGCTAGCTGGCATTAAGCCCGCCCTGTAACCTTTATGGTAGAACAATAAAGTTTTGAAATAAATTAATAAAAAATAAAAGCCTTTTCATGTATGTGCCAAAGGCTCACAATCTTTAAAAGATTTGCCAATACCTTCGACCATGTCAGACTGCTCGATGGACGAGGGATTGGTTGAGCCAATATATTATACACGGTTCCATTTTTTTTATAGAACTTTATAGAATTTTGTGGAAAACTTAGTGTACACGGTTCCATTTTTTTTATAGAGGAAAGAGATAAAAACGAGCACACAATCCACCGGATGGGAAGTAGACACTGTGTTATATATGTAGGCACCCACAACAATCACTGGTTAATAATTCAAACGCAAATGTGATGTCGTCCCCTGACGACTAAACCTAAACTAAACCAGAATGCCTCTTATTCACTAAAAAAGGATCTCCGTTTCTCGACAGTCACTAAGTCTGGTTTTCCGATCATGGGAGCCTTATTTATTGTGGTATTTTGTGAGAGCGTGTTCCTTACCCGGTCGAGGCAACCCATTCGTGGTAGTCATAGGAGCAAACAAAGTCGGCGTGGTATAATCTCTCCCCGAGTATAATAAGGATAACGAAAGAGTGAGGTTAATATACCTAAATAACTATAATGTCCGCCTTTACGCAAAATACGCACTATGTCTTGCGGAAACCAGTGTAACAATGAAAGCTCAAACAACACAAACAACTTCCGTTCACACACACGTGTTTGAACTTTGTGAACGGAAGTTCTTTGAGCTATCATCTTGTGATTTGAGCAACTAACTTCGGTTCACAAGTGCGTGTAATAAATAAACTACCGAATATCGGAGTTGTTTCATAACACTAAGTTTTCCACACCATTAACTATTTATATACGGCTGCGGTGCTTTTGTAGTTGTAGTTATATCGGATTTAAGGTATAAGAATTGCATTCTACTATGGCAAGTCAGCGTCTTTTAAAAAATAATGTTCAATAACAGTTTGTTGTTTGTGTTGTTTTGTGTTTCTATCTATATTGAGAACCTTTTCACGTGGTGAAACCATACTGCAGGTTTTTATGACTTTACAGCATAATGCTGCTGTGTGCGACATTCTAGCTTAGCACATTAAGAAAAAAAGTCTTATTTTTCATAGGTCCTTGACTTGTGACCCAGTTAACGCCATAGACTTAGAATATACGAGGTTGACGCTTGATATTCGTTTATAAATATTGTAACTATATTATATTTATAACCTCAACCAACCTAAATAACATCTTACTATATAGATTCTACAGATAGAACTGCCAAGAACTCTTATCATGATCATTACAGCTCTTACTGGCACGAAACAAGAAAGTGTAAGGGTCATTTCCATTTGCGATTTTTGTAGCATCGTAATATATTACTGGATTGTTCATTCCGTTTTATTAACCATCATCACCTTTTAATCGATATAATTTATTTTGTGTTTTGTTACGAAATTGTTTAAATATTCGTAAAATTAAATATTGTATACCATACCATACCATTTAGAGTGAAATAAGTAGAAGAATGTTTGCCGTAGTTGGTTTACTTCGGAGATTACGCAATGTTCTCCCCATTCCTACTAAAGTTGCGCTGGCTCAATCTCTTCTTTTACCAATCCTTGACTACGCGGACACTTGTTATCTTGACTTAACAGTCGAGCAACTTAATAAACTTGAGCGGCTTCAAAATTATTGCATAAGATTTATATTTGGGTTACGAAAGTATGACCACATATCTGAATTTCGCCATAAGCTCAAGTGGTTACCGATTCGCTTTCGCAGGAATACACACATTCTTCATCTTCATTATTGCATTCTGTTCAATCTGACCACTCCTTCTTATTTGAAAGACCGATTTATATATTTAAGTAGTTTACACTCCTTACCTCTACGATCTCAAAATAATCTCCTTCTAAGTACTCCTAGACATTCCTCTTCCTTCTATTCTAATTCTTTTACGGTTACCGCTATACGACTATGGAATTCTCTCCCCTTACATATTAAATAATCTAAATCTCTTCCTATATTTAAAAATAAATTAAAACTTTATTACCTTTCCTCTTAAGTTACTACCTGTCTTCATTCACTTTTTTTTCCTTTAATCACTTATGTTCTTCTATTTATCTTTCTATATCATATTCTGTACACCCCTACCGCTATCTTTTAAAATAGTATCCTCTGCCCTCAGGTTGCCTGGAAGAGATCGCTGTTTTAGCGATAAGGCCGCCTGTTGTACCAATGTCCCTTTAAATATACAAATACTGTAATATGTTCCTTGGTGTACAATAAAATATATTTTACTTTTTACTTTTACCATTCGTGAGAAAACTTTGGCCAACATTTTTGCTAACCAAATTTGTATATAAAAGCGTAATTGTTCGCGCCAAACGCTGTTGTCGGAATCGACGTCTAGGGGGCGCGCGGCTCTGTGCCATACCGGTTTGACTTTCGGTCGTAGTAGAACGCGCAAGCGCAGAGTCGTCTGTCAGCGGTGCTAACGCTAGCGCACTGTCATTTTTTTGTTCGGGAACCGCGGAATAGTTTAGACGTCTAGGAAACATCCTGTCTAGGATTTATAACGCGAATTCCTTGTTGGATAGCCTTTCCCGGAACTTATTGGGTCCGACTCAGAATCTATATAGGTGCATTCGACAATATTAGCTAGTGCGGCCTTTGATATTCTAGAAATAACTGTTGCTACGCGAAACGGTAGTGACCTTTGATCCGGACGCTCCGGGTTGTTTTTGTGCGTTAACCTTATAACAAACGAGAGTTGGTGGCTTCTGTAAGTTGGTTGATCGTACGATAGAGTTAATGGACTGTCATCGTGACGAACGAGGAAAGTGACTGTGGACAACGCCGCGGAAGGTTCCCTCAATTTGGAGCGGTGTCGACGCCCGGGCTGCTGCCGACGGCCAAGGTCTAGGGTCAATCACCATCAGTCACACCCAGATACACATCACATCACCTTATTTCCCTTGCACTACACAACCACATGCGACCTGACCGACTCGGGAGGGACCAGTCGCCTTGGATATAGGTAAGTAAGCTCCGTCTAATATCCTCCCAGTCGACTGGCCGTAGTATAGAACGCTCCCCCATATAGTTTAGTGTAATTAGAGATTTTCCACTTTGGCCTGGAGGAGGCCCGACCTACGTCTGTTCGTTGAAACTCCGCTGATGGGCCCAGGAGGATTTGAGCTTTAGGGGAGCAGCCGTAGGCCGTAACAGTAATGTAATAGATAATATGTATTCAATTAGCTAAGAAGTTTATTGCAATATGCTATTAACAGCAACCGTTTGATCGAATCATAATTTAAAAAACATATGTCAGCTAACTACAACGTATAGGCTCTGTAACCTTCAGACGATTTTATATGTGCTTAGTTGTGTCATTGATATCTGGCTCCATGATTGAAAACCTCCAAGAGAACATCATAAGCAAATCTTGTGTCGTTACATTAATATTATAGTTA
The DNA here is from genome assembly GCA_963668995.1 of Parnassius mnemosyne. Classification (NCBI taxonomy): domain Eukaryota; kingdom Metazoa; phylum Arthropoda; class Insecta; order Lepidoptera; family Papilionidae; genus Parnassius; species Parnassius mnemosyne. Next base: position 47,713,952 of record CAVLGL010000093.1, on the reverse strand, counting down.
AACAATAAATACCGTTACGGCAATTACTTCTAAATACCCTTTTAATAGCGTCTAGCGAGTCGTGCCAAGCCAATGGAATGTCACTCTAAGATTTTAAATCCAAAATAAACTTTAACAGTCTAGACTAATCCGAAAGTACTACTGACGTGCACTGTTCATGAGGTGGAAATAATAAAGCTACTGCAGTGAATACCTAGTACGTATGTGGGCTGTTAACATCATCTTTAAAACTGATTCAAGAACACAAAGGGTTTTGAGTATAAGTTTTCGTCTTTCATCATTAAGAATTTCCAAGTAAATTTGTATATAAATAATTTTTTTATAGAATAAGGGTGACAAACGAGCACACAGTCCGCCTCATGGTAAGTGGTTGCTGTGGCCCATAGACATCTACATCTGTCTTCGTTTGCGAATTAAAATGCAGATGCGTTGTCAGCCGTGATGTCTAAGATAGAACGCCTCTTTTTCCAGTAAAAAGGGTGTCCGGTTCTCAAGACTCACCATACGAAACACAGCAGCATTAAGCTGCTATTTTACGCTGGTATTCTGTGAGAACGTGGTCCTTCCGCTGTCGAGCCGACCCTTTGATGCTACAACTACTATTAATACAGCTGCAGCATGGCTCTACCGCGTAAAAATTGTCTTTAATTTTCCAATTGCTTAACTTGGTATCCTATCAGCTCGGTGTAACGTCGGCTTAAAAACTACTAAAGAATAAAAAGGTTAAAGTGTGTGTTGCATCGCTGTGGTGCCGTTCAGCAAAGAATCAGCTTAAATAATAAAAAGTCTAGGCGCAAGTTGCATCGCTGTCATACCTTGCAATAAGGAATCGACTGAAAAAAAAATAGTCTAAATACATGTTACATCGCTGGCGTACCATCTAATAAAAAATCGATTAAAAGATTAAAAACTTGTGTGTGTACTTATGTACGCACGCATTAAGTTATACTTCTTTAGCGTAACATAACAAAAATAACTAACAATAACTACCTTAAATATAGTTATCAGTTCCCACGAAAACTTGAGAGACAGTTACCCACTGAAGTTGTCGCTTTGAGGTGTCAGTATGCGCGCGCATCGTAACAACTTCATAGTGCCGTTTTTAGCTGTCTATGTGTGCGCGCATCGTAAAAAGTTCACTCTCATCATTTTCCCAAACGCCCCAAAAGAAGTATAACTTCAAAAAGTCTAAGCGCATGTTGCATCGTTATTGTGTCGTCCAATAAATATCGGCTAAAAACAGTCCTCTATTGGCTATTGGTTATTATATGCAGTTTGTCAATAACTCGATAAGTCAAGCAAAGTTGCATCGCTGTTGTACGAGCCAGTAGTTAAGCATAAGATTTTTAATGGAATTATTGAAAAATATTTGACGGGGATTGACCTTTATTCTCAAACTAGTTCCAACCAATCGAAAAACGGCTTTATTCTGACTTATATATCACGCGATCGTCGTTTGATGTATAACTCAATATCGACAAAGTTGTAAATTGAAATTTCGTCAGCTTTCTGATAAGTTGGAATAAACCTATTGCGAAATTTGTACTATCCAACGACATAACTTTTATAAAGCTTGAATTGATTTTTAATTGTCAATGCCGATGAGGTTGCGTTTTTACTGTCATTTATCTGAGCGTTTTGGAGGCACTGACCGCTGAATTACCATTGTTTGTTTTGTAATCCTGATATGTATTGACATGCGCATGGGGAATCAATGTTTATTTATTTGGTGTTGTTACAGAATAATAAACATTTCTCACAATATTTAGTAAATAAGTGACAGTACTTTACTTTTTATATAACAGCACCCTTAGACTATCTTTAACATTTTCACTGTCCGGTTTCCAAACACAATAGTAAAACAATAACAATGTAGCATATATAGCTCATGGGACAATGAATGGGTTAAATATAGTACAGTTTCAAATCAAGTTTACGCTGTTTTACGTGGTAGAGCCATGCTGCAGCTATATTAGTAGTATAGTTGTTTTTTTTTTATAGGAGAGTGGGCAAACGAGCATGCGGCTCACCTGATGGTAAGTGACTACCGCTGCCCATGAACAACTGCAACACCAGGGAGGGAATTGCAGATGCGTTGCCGGCCTTTTAAAAAGGAGTACGCTCTTTTCTTGAAGGTCCCTAAGTCGTATCGGTCCGGAAAAATTGCTGATGGTAATCCGGCCGGCCTTTATTTGTAGCACGAATGGGTAGGCTCGACCGGGGAAGGACCACGCTCTCACAGAATACCAGCGTAAAATAGCAGCTGGACACTGTTGTGTTTCGTATGGTGAGTGTAGGCAACTGGAGATACATTTTACTGGAAAAGAGGCATTCCATCTTAGTCCTCACGGGTGACGACGCATCTGCATTTTGATTCTTTATTGAGGATAAATGTAGATGTCTATGGGCCGCAGCAACCATTTACCATCAGGTGGACTGTGTGCTCGTTTGTCACCTTATTCTACAAAAAAAAATAAGTTGTACCATCATGTTCAACATTGTCATCAGTTTACTGTAATTCACCGATAGAAAGATAAAGTTCCATAAATTTATAAGCAGAGCCGCCACTTACGCGCTTTTAAAAAAAAGTAATTTGAGTTCGAAAGTATTTCAGCGTCAAAGTTACATTCTATTACATACGCATGTCAAATTACAAAGAAAATTTTCAAATTTTTAGCGAGTATTTAGCACTTAGCTACCACGACTTTTATTTGCATAAAATGTGTTTCACAAAAATGTTACATAAGTAAAGTAACTAAAATGTACAACAGTTCCTACCGATTAAGTCGGTGTGTAAAAATATTACATAAAACATAATTTTTGCTCCTCAATGATAAATTGACCCAAGCTAAACTGCAAAAAAAAAAAAAAATAGTTGATCCACTTATTGAGATAAGGCTTTCCAAGAATACGCCAAAACTTTTTTTTGTTTGCTTACTGTGATTGAACGCTTACCACGCTAGCAATATTGCTAATTATTGCTTTGGTATTTGGCACCGCATTTTGCTGTATTTTATATTGTCAGTCACTTTTGTTTATATTCTTACATCTTTTCAAAGAACTCTCTACCAGCATCTATACAAAGTTACGTGCGTCTCAATCAGTTTTCGCAACAATTTTTCTAGTCCGCCTCAGACGCCTCTTCTACGCCCTGCTCAAACGCTGCTGGCGCATCTTACGGCTATGAAAACCATCCCTTTCACTTAATTTTAGGTAATAAAAAGTAGGGGACCCAAAAGCTAAAGCGGTGTGCTATCCTGGAAGTCCCTCGTTTGCTTCTGGCATGCATTTGGTAGTTTACCGTTCGTTATGCTAATTCATAAAGGAATTAACATTAGACACCCTACCAAAGTAAAAGGACTAACGATCCAAATCTTTCCTGTGCTTCCCGATCACTTTACTTCGATAGGCGTTGGCTTATTGAGAAAGAGCCAAGGACGACTGTCACTTCGTCTCTAGATTATTGTTAGGTAAGCCCAAGATTCATCGCCTATATTGTCTTTGAAATATATATCTCTGTGTAAAATCTCGTGAACACTTCATAATATTTCTTCATTTTTGCTAAATCCTTCCATATTTAATTGGCCTATTCTCTTTAATTAAATTTTTCGCTGTTTACACGTTTCCTTCCGTAACAAAGCAAAGCTTCTTTCTGCATGTCCAAAAATTAGTCGATCATACTGAAATTTGGTATGCCAGCGGTACACGGTTGCCTTAAAGGGACTTTCAATATGGCCGATTTTAGACGACATTTGAAATCGTAAAAAATTATTGACTGAAAATCTTCCTGTCACAGACCCCTTTTTTAATGAAACACGATATTTTAATTTAGCTCGTAATTTAATATATAGAGGGAAATTTGAATTTGGAACATTCGTATATTTACTCGTAAATAATCTTAATTTAATACGTTTTATAATTAATTTTACCTGTAGGTATATATCTATCTATCTATATTATATCTATGTAACGGAATCTTTAAATGTAATTTTCACCAACTTGTAGACTGTCGAAAGACTTGAAAAGATGACAATAAAATTATCTAATAACTTTATCCTAGTAATATCCTAGTATCCTGATCAGAATCACCAGAATTATTAATTTTAGAACCGTCACAGCTCATGACCAAAGCGTGTTTTAAGTTTTCTTAATTTTTTTGTTACAAATAATACAGAGAATCAAAAAATAATTTTACACAAAACATTTCTGCGTAGCCTGTCGTTCATTTTTGCACATTTCAGCAACTAATATAAGTAAATATACATCTGGCTTATTGAAACCATAATGCAAGAATTTTATATACACACACTGCGTATGTGTAATCACAGAGCTCCGTTACCCGTGGCTTACTGGTTTTGTTAGCCGTAAGGATTACAAGTATATTGTAATACAAGTTGTAGCCGCGACTTCGTACGCAGAATCGGTTTGAAGAATTTTATTTCCTTTGGGTCTACTTTAATATATGAATTACACCACAGTTCCCAATAAAATAGTAATACATTTTTGTACTGGCAAGGTATAATTTCATCAATAAAAACCCATCAACTACAAAAGAAAACCGTAGAGTTTTTTGGATAGCACACTTCAATGAAATAGATAACGAGGCAACATTAATTCTTTTAAACATTTTTGACCCATAAAGGTGACGATTAAGGCTACTACTACTACGTCTAATTGCGTCTTATTTTCTTTAAGCCACCCCAAGTTCAGATTCGATAAATGAACTTGCAAGAATCACAAAATGGTAAAATGTAAAGGCATATCGAATAATACTAAGGTACCAACGAACCCACAACCCACCTGAAGGTAAATGGCTACCATCGGTGCCCAGTGGATACCTGCAACCAACTTCAAGCAAAAAAAGACTATTTGTGTACCAAATAAAATAAATTAATATTTCCTTTAATAATTAAAAATTAAATATTGTACAACCGACTTCAATATAAATTATTAAGAATAACTGAAAAACTATTGGTCAGACCTTGATCAAATTTATATTTGACCGCATGTGAAGTGCCAACTTTCAAATAAAAAAAGAATCATCGAAATTGGTCCATCCAGTAAAAAGTTATGAGGTTACACACATAAAAAAAATCATACAGTCGAATTGAGTACCGTCTCCTTTTTGAAGTCGGAAGAAAACAGACACGGTCATTAAAATTTACGTTAAATTAGACAAGTACTTTTTTATAAAAGTGAAGTAACAAACGAACTTACAGTCCACCTTGTGGTAAATAACTACTGCCGCCCAAACGGATTCTTAAGCAGTAGCGATTTTAATGAAATTCTATTCTAACGGATTTTTATTATACTTATGTAAATAAACCCTACGGAAAAAAGGAACAAAGGATTTTTCGTATAATCAAGGAGTCGGTTCGTTTCAATAAAGTGTCACGAAATTGAGGGTTGAGAATTGTTAAGTTTGGTGACGAAAGTTAGACAAGAGTTTCTTATGTCTTGTTATGTTTCAAAGGATAATACTTTATCATGGTTTTTAAGTTGTGAAGAAAAAAAATACCATAAAATTCTTAAGTGACGATTCTTTATTGCAAGTTACGACGGCGATGTAACATGCGCTTAAATCTATTTTGTGATGAACGGTGCGACAGCAATGCAACATACACTTAAACCTCTTTATTCTTTAGTAGATTTTAAGCGGACGTTACACCGCGGTGGTAGGATACCAAGTTAAGGAATTGGAAAATGAAAGACAACTACTCATATACAAATTTACTTGGAAATCCTTAATGATCAAAGACGAAAACTTAAACTCAAAACCCTTGGTGTTCTTCAATCAGTTTTAAAGACGATGTTAACAGTCCGCTCATACGTACTATGCAGTCGCTGAGCTTTATTATTTCCCCCTGATGAACAGTATATGCCTGGAGGCCCAATTTACCCCCCCCCCTTCCCCCATCAAAAAAACTAAGGCTAACCCAGGAGGGTACCAGCACTCCTGGGGGGAGGGGGGGCGAAATTCCGCTCGCAACTAATACTGCTCGGGGTAAGCGATGCAATAAGACCAAGACGACCCCTGTCACGCTATCCGTGAATTTTTGCAACGATAGGGAACTTTATTTCAACCTTAACGCTGTCCATTGACCATCTAGAGACGGCGAAGCCGACCTTGCTCTTTTTAACCGAGACTTAGGTGTCCTCTCGGGCTGATACTTCATATCTCTCCTACCCGGGGTACAAATTAGAACACTCCTTTGTGCCGGGCTGGAGTTTGCGTATACGTCAGAGTGGACATCTTTTTTCTACGCCTCGGCAGTCTTGGAGGTACGGACCTGTCCATCCTATGGCTGGGCATAGACAGCGACGACCATCCCCGTGTCTACGGGTGCCTCTATAGGTCTCATAGTGGTAATGCCGACACAGACCCACTCATCGACCACGTCCAAATGGCTGCGGACTTCGTGCTAAAACAGGTCCCATCCGCAGAGATCATTATACTCGGTAATTTTAACGCCCACCATGCTGAATGGTTTGTTTCCCGTTTAACCGATAAAGCGGGTAGATCTGCGTATGACATTGCCTTGGCATATGGTCTAACACAACTGGTTACTTCGCCTACGCGGATTCCAGATGTGGAGGATCTTGTACCTTCCCTGTTGCATCTTCTGCTGACCTCTCATCCGGACGGATATCAGGTCTCCGTCTATGCTCCTCTGGGCTCTTCGGACGATTGTCTGATCTGGAGTACGGTACCACTCACGCTCACATCGCAGTTGTGATCCGCAGCTTGCCGCCGTGTTTGGCACTATAGGTCGGCTGATTGTGACGGGATGTGCTCTTTTTTTGCATCCTACCCTTGGGGGTGGGTTTTGCTTCTCGCCGGAAGATCCCAGCGTTGATGCCTATACTATTGCTGATGTGGTACTTCAGGGTATGGAACTTTTTATTCCATCCTATCTGGTGCCCATCGGAGGCAGATCCCAGCCATGGTTTGGTCGCTCCTGTAAAATAGCATTACGCTATAAGCAGGAATGCCACCGGGCCTGGGCTGACTCATCAACGTCACGGGATGCAAACACCAGCGAAGACAAGAAGTATAATTCCGCCTCCAGGTCCTTCAAAACCGTCATTGCCAAGGCAACGTCTGAGCACATCGGCAAAAGTGGCAAGAAGCTAGTTGGCCTTCCTTCGGGAACCCGTGCAATCTGGTCCCTCGCCAAGGGTGTCCAAGGGAACTTCTGTCAGCCATCTCACAGATTGCACAGAGATCACGACCCACTGGCTCATACCGCAAAGGAGAAAGCCGATCTGTTAAGCTCTCTCTTTGCGTCCAACTCGACTCACTCAGGATCATACATCTACCCTGTTGGACCTTCTGCTGACCTCTCATCCGGACGGATATCAGGTTTCCGTCGATGCCCCTCTTGGCTCTTCGGACCATTGTCTGAACCGAAGTGTGGTGCCACTCACGCTCCCCTCGCGGTTGCGTTCTGCAGGTTCCCGCCATGTTTGGCATTACATGTCGGCGGATTGGGACGGAATGCGGTCTTTCTTTGCTTCCTACCCATGGGGGCGGGTTTGCTTCTCGCCGGATGATCCCAGCGCTGTTGCGGCCTCTGTCACTGATGTGGTAATACAGGGAATGGTATTATTTATTCCATCATCTGTGGTACCCGTCGGAGGCAGATCTCAGCCTTGGTTTGGTCGCTCCTGTAAGAATGCAATACGCAGTAAGCAGGAGTGCTATCGGGACTGGGCTGAGGCTTCGGCGGCTCAAGATGTAAACACCAGCATGCTTAAAAAGAAGTATAAATTCGCCTCCAGGTCCTTCAAAAGAATTATTGCCAAGGCAAAGTCAAACTAGTTCGCCTTCCTTCGAAAACCCGTGCATTCTGGTCTCTCGCCAAGGCTGTCCAAGGGAATTTCTGTAAGCCATCACTACCATCTCTGCACAGGGAGGACGACTCACTGGCCCACGCCGCAAAAGAGAAAACCGACCTCTTAGGCTCCCTTTTTGCGTCCAACTCGACTATAGATGACGGGGGGGCACACCGCCGACCATCCCGCGGTGTGAGTGCTCCATGCCGAGTATGCGGTTTACACAGGGCTCGATTCGTAAAGCACTCTCCTCCCTGGACGTCAGCAAGTCGAGTGGGCCTGATGGAGTCCCTCCCATTGTCCTGAAGACGTGTGCTCCGGAGTTGGCACCGGTTTTAACGCGTCTTTTCCGGTACTTCTCGGTCGGAAGACAGCTTTGGTCCACCCGATCCCTAAAAAAAGCGACCGCTCAGATCCGTCCAACTACAGGCCTATCGCCATCACCTCCTTGCTCTCCAAAATAATGGAATCCATTATAAACTGCCACCTCACGAGGTACCTTGAGGATCACCAGCTGATTAGTGACCGCCAGTACGGTACGGTTAAGATTACCAGCTGATCGACCACGAGTCGATCAGCTGGTAATCTTCTGGTCTACCTGACTCATAGATGGCTAGAGGCAGTAGAGTCCAAGGGGAGGCATTGGCCGTTAGTTTGGACATAGCGAACGCCTTCGATCGGGTCTGGCACAAAGCGCTTTTTTCGAAGTTTCCTTCCTATGGGCTTCCCGAGAAATTGTGCAAATGGATCACCAGTTTCCTTGCTGATCGGAACATCAAGGTCGTAGTAGACGGTGCGTGCTCCGATTACAAGCCTATTAACGCTGATGTTCCACAAGTCTGAAGTCGAGTCTTTGCTGAACAAAGTCTCGGATTGGGGGCGACTCAATCTAGTCCAGTTCAATCCCCAGAAGACACAAGTTTGCGCGTTTACCGCTAAAAAGAACCCCTTTGTCGTATCTCCTCAGTTTTAAGGCACTCCCCTTGCTGCCTCAGCTAGCATCGGAATCCTCAGCGTCGACATATCGAATAGTGTGCAGTTTCGTGGTCACTTGGAAGGGAAGGCCAGATAGGCCTCTTAAAAGCTTGACGTACTCAGCAGAGTGAGACAGTATTTCATGCCGGCACATCGCTTGCAACTTTACAAAGCGTAAGTTCGGCCTTACATGGAATACTATTCTCATTTCTGGACAGGGGCACCCCAGTGCCAGCTCCTTCCACTTGACCGCATCCAGCGCAGAGCAGTTCGAATCGTCAACGACCGACTTCTTTCTGATCAGCTCGATACACTGACACTGCGTAGGGATGTTGCATCCTTTTTTTTCTATCGAACTTACCACGGGGAGTGCTTTGAGGAATTGTTCGGATTAATTCCAGCCGCCAAATTTCACGAACGCACATCACGACAAAATTCACAATACCATCCTTACTGTACCGATGCTTGGCAGTCCAAGACTGTGCGTTTTATTAGGAGTTTTCTTCCTCGTACAACTTCTCTGTGGAATTGTTTACCACCCGCGAGTTTTCTGGACCGATACGACTTAGGGACGTTCAAGAAAAAAGCTTACACCTTTCTAAAAGGCCGGCAACGCATCTGCAATTCCACTGGTGTTGCGGTAGTTGTACTTATTATCAGGTGAGCTGCATGCTCGTTTGCCCCCTCTTCTATAAAATAAGTACACGTCAGTAGTGCTTTCGAATTAGTCTAGACTGTTAGTTTATTTTGGATTTAAAATCTTAGAGTGACATTCCATTGACTTGGCACAACTCGCTAGACGCAATTAAAAGGGTATTTAGAAGTAATTGCCGTAACGGTATTTATTAACTATAATATTAATGTAACGACCTCAGTTCTAGCGTCAGAATAGAAGTTGTTGCATATTGTGTCTCTGAAATTGTATTCTACCCCGCCTAGCTGTTAATGCTAGAAAAAAAATTCTTATGATGTTCTCTTCATTCATGGAGCCAGATATAAATAACGCAGCCAAGCACATATAAAATCGTCTTAAGGTTACAAGTAGTAGCTGACATATGTTTGTAAAATTATGATTCGATCAAACATGGAGGACCACGCTCTCACAGAATACCAACAAACCGTCAAATAGCAGCTTAACACTGCTGTGTTTCGTATGGTGAGTGTAGAGAACCGGAGACCCTTTTTACTGGAAACTAGGCATTCCATCTCAGTCCTCACGGGTGGCAACGCATCTACATTTTGATTCACAAACGAGGATAAATGTAGATGTCTATGGGCCACAGCAACCACATACCATCAGGTGGGTTGTGTGCTCGTTTGTCACCCTATACTATATAAAAAACAGTTGCTATTAATAGCATATTGCAATAAACTTCTTAGCTAATTGAATACATATTATCTACTAGATTTTACCCGCGACTTCGCTCGCGTGAGCTTGAACTTAGGAACATTATTACATGCTGTTCCGTGCCAAATTTAGCAAAATTGGATCACTACTATCAGAAGTCAATGATTGGTATATATGTCTAGAAACACCTACAATTTTTATATCGGACGTGTCTTCTGATGTATCGATAAGAAAGGTTAATTGTCTTGAAATCAAAAAATATTATTATTATTATTTACATTTTACTCTTTACATTCATTCATAATTAAAGTTAACTTAGTTTTAACAAAATAATAATGTCTTCTATCATTTTACGGTATAATGTTTATTTGAGATATTTTATTCATATCATTGATCCTATTTAATATTGATTGGCGCCATAAAATAGATGTAGATATTTTTTTGCGTTCGAATAAACTTAAAAATTTCATAAATGCAGTTCTATAATGATGTAAACGCGATAAAATCCTTAAAATTTGTTTTATTCCTTATAAGTTTTCGTCACAGTGAACGTGGGAAGCATAACACTCATGAACCGGAGTAGAAAATGTCCGCCTTGTTGTTGTGGTGAAAGAGAATCCGCCACCTCTTATCGTCCCGTTGTAAGATGCGACATAGGAAAACAAACAGGACATGGGCAACATCATCTTTCTGACAACAATAATAGCAGCGGTTGCCAACCCACCTACCAAGCGGGGCGACTATAGCAAATATCCAGCTACTCGTACTTGACAAATTATGGGGGAGGCCTACGTTCATTTCAGTGAAATTTTGATAGGCTGACGATAATTCCTTTTACTCATCTTTGCAACCCGTAATATTTACGGTAGAGTGAAAACAAAAAACCAACATAAAATATGAATTAAATAAAAACTGCATATGTTGCCTCATGAAAAGTAAAAAGTACCAGCTTACATACATGTTACTACTGGATACAGGCCGTAGAGAGTTTTTGGCCAAAAAAAGGGTTCACTGCGCTGATTCCAACGCAGGATGAGCTCAACTGGACACTTCTCAGATATGCGAAATTTCCTTCACCGCCGAGAATGTGCTAAATCGACACTTCAAATTGCAACTAAAATATAATATGCTGAAATATTTAATAATGCTTACGTACTATGAAATTTAAGTTTTAATCAGTTTGATTACCGCATTTGAAAAAGTATTAAATTATAAAGTGATTTATAAGTCTCATTAAAGGTAAAAAAGTAAAGTAGCTAACTAATATACGTCTCACTACTGTGTACAAGGCTCCTTTACCACCTATAGTGTTTTGTCGGCAGAAAAATAGAGTATGCTGCAACGTTTCAATGCATATTTACGGTTTTCATATCTCCACGACTATTTTAATTACTCAGACATCTAGATTTCCCCACGAACTTATTATTCACCACTTTAACGGACACGTGTTAAGTCAACATGTAAAATTTTCTATAACAGATTCATCCTCGAGAGGTATATCTATTCTTAACGTTTTGCTACCGTGCCATGATGAAATCTCACGGCGAGCTACACGGCCCTCGTGTTTGTTAAAATACAATTCATAAAAACTGAAACTCAGCTTTTGCATAATTGTTGACCACATCTACCTAGTAATTACACATCCAACGATGCCACGGACGAATTTTCAATTATTTAAGTTTTACATCGTATATTCAGTAGCATTCTATTATTTAATTTTATCAGTGGCTTGTGAAGTTATTTTAGTTTATTTAGAAGTAAGTAGATGGCGCTATTATTAGTTTAAAAAAAATATCTGTGATAGAAGCGAACATTTATTTATTATATCAGTAAGGAATACAGTGTTTGCAATTCTGTTAAAAAAGCATATTCTGATAAAATTTCTGTTTCAACGATTTAATGATATCGTCATATAACCATAACATGAATTAGAAACGTTGTATTAATATCTTCAACCTATTTCTATTCATTGATTTGGTCAAGCTATATCATGACATGGTCAACAAACAGTATTAAATATCATGAAATGACCACATCATTTCACGAAATGATAGACTACTTTTATTTACTACTTGACGAATATTTAAACAATTTCGTAACAAAACACAAAATAAATTATATTGAATAAAAGGTGATTATGGTTAATATAACGTTATCAACGATCCAGTAATACATTACGATGTTACAAAATTCTGAAATGGAATTATGGCCCGTACACTTTCTTGCTTCGTGCCAGTAAGCGAAGTGCAGGGCGCCTTCCACTATTCCCCCAAGGAGTGCCTCAAAACACGGCTTTACTTTTAAAGAGCTGTAATAATGATGATAAGAGGTCTTGGCGGTCTTATCTGTAGAATCTATATTGTAAGATGTTATTTAGGTTGGTTGAGGTTATAAATATAATATAGTTACAATATTCCCGCTGGGTTTCTTGCTGGTTCTTACAAGGACAGAGGTATTTTCCGAACCAGTGGTAAATAAAAAATTACTTTCAATAAGTATTATGTAATAATCAATATTGAATAAAAATCATTCTATTCCATTCTATTCTATTCTATTCTATTTATAAACGAATATCATTATCAAGCGTCAACCTCGTATATTCTAAGTCTGTGGTGTCAACTGGGTCACAAATCAAGGACCTATGAAAAATAAGGCTGCAATTTTTATCTTAATGTGCTAAGATAGAATTTCGCACACAGCAGCATTATGCTGTGAAGTCATAAAAAACCTGCAGTATGGTTTCACCACGTAAAAAGCTCCTGAATATAGATAGAAACACAAAACAACACAAACAACAAACTGTTATTGAACAACATTTTTAAAAGACGCTGACTCGCCATAGTAGAATGCAATTCTTATACCTTAAATCCGATATAAGTACAACTTAATACAAAATCACCGCAGACGTATATAGTTAATGGTGTGGAAACTTAGTGTTATGAAACTACACCGAACTACATATATGTAGTTTATTATTGCGTTAACTTTGTAAATATCTAAAAGGTATTAATGCAATTAAAGTAATTGGGCGACCACACGCACTTGTGAACCGAAGTTAGTTGCTCAAATCAAAAGATGATAGCTCAAATAACTTCCGTTTACAAAGCTCAAACACGTGTGTGTGAACGGAGCTTTCATTGTTACACTGGTTTCCGCAAGACAAAGTGGCTATTTTGCATTAAGCGGACATTATAGTTGTTTATATTAACCTCACTCTTTCGTTATCCTTATAGAACTTGAGGAGAGATTATAGCACGCCTAGGTTGTTTGCTCCTATGACTACCACGAATGGGTTGCCTCGACCGGGTAAGGAACACGCTCTCACAAAATACCAGACTAAATAAGGCCCCATGATTCGAAAACCGGAGTGAGTGACTGTCGAGAACCGGAGATCTTTTTAGTGGATACGAGGCATTCCGGTTTAGTTTAGGTTTAGTCGTCAGAGGGCGACATCGCATTTGCGTTTGGTTTCTTAACCAGTGATTGTTGTGGGTGCCTGTATAACACATTGTCCACTTCCCATCCGGTGGATTATGTGCTTGTTGTATCTCTTTCCTCTATAAAAAAAAGGGAACCGTGTACATTTAAAACACAGCAGATGCCAGACACATACGTCAGCTCACTAAATAGCCCGGCACTGGTATTGGCTCAACCAATCCCTCGCCTATCGAGCAATCTGACATGGTCGAAGGTATTGGCAAATCTTTTAGAGATTGTGCGCCTTTGGCATATACTTGAAAAAGGGGCTTATCATTTATTAATTTATTTAAAAAATTTATTATTCTCCATATTCAATTTAGGATAATTTCAAATAAAAGTAGAAGCCTTATTTATTTGTTATTTAAAAAACTGCAATAATGGTATATCATTATTTATATATTTGAACTTAAGTTTAAAATTTGACTACTCTTTCAAAATAATTCTGGGACAATGTTGATCCTATATATATAAAACTTACATATTTTGTATAAATATATAATATGTAATAATATATGATCAATCCATACGAATGTGTGCGTGGTCAGTTAAAATAGTACATTACCACGGATTTTGAATTAAAAAGATAAAAAGGACAGAATGTTTGAGATTTTTTAATTAATTTTTTTTTACCATTTGCCTAGATTAACCTAACCTAGGCAAATTTGGCCGGTTATTGCAAAATAATCCTGTATATAAAAAAAAGTGTGTGTACTTATGTACGCACGTAGGAAATTAAACTTCTTCAGCGTAACAAAACAAAAATAACTAAAAATTATTTAAGACAATTAATTGACGGCTCCATGGCGGAGTGGCTTAGCAATGAGTTGCAACGCTAAGGGCCGCGGGTTCTATTCCCGCACGGAACGTGTATTTGTATGGCCTACAAATAATTGTTCAGGGTCTGGATGTTTATACTTGTGAAATATATGAATGTAAGCTGCCCCCGCGATACAGGGGCAAATCCTAGTGTGGAGCTAACGTTTTATAAAAAAATGTGATTTGTTTTTATTAAGATTTTTAAACTTTTTATTTTCTCTTAATATTGTTTCACTAAATAAACATATATCTATCACGTCTTTTAATATGTAAATGTAACTTATTTTATCTTTATAAAGATATAAATAAATATATTAAGGATTTTACATCATTATGCTAAGAATGCAAAACTCCGATACAATTTCCACACTTAACTTTGTTTTACAAAACTCTTCCTCCCATTCCACCTTTAATGTATTGCAAAACATTTTTTTCTTCTAATTTGCATGGAAAGAAAATCACTTAATGCTAATATACTTTGAAGTGGCAGAGAATTTGTATTATATAAAGGTAATATATAAGAGTATGTTGAATTGTTTTAGATCCTATACTTTCTTTTGAGTATGTCCATTTTTCAACTTTTTTCTTTATCTATAATTCTTCTCTTTAATTTATATACTGTTTTTAACCTTTCCCTCTTTCTTGATGTCACTTCTACACCACTGATTGATGAGGTATAAGCAGATAAGCTAGATACAAGTTCAATATCTATGTAATGATATGTAGATGATCTACGTCGAAGATGAATTCAAACAAATTAAATAAAGCAGACTTATTTTACAGAACAGGGCAGTCTAACATATAATCTAGTTTAACAATAATATATAGAAGAATATTTCAACTTCTATACAATTATTTTGTCTACACAATTCCTTAATCAGTACGGGACTTAATCAGTGCAGTAAGGGAAGATATTATTGTTATGAATGTAATACAAAATTTATAAACTATATATTTTGAAACACCCATTTTCAGGTTACAAGTTTCATTAATTATTTCACTTTCTTTCAGAGAGGAATATCAAATGATTTGAATTATCATACATACATACATAGATAGACCTCACAGAACTGAGTTGACTGACTGACACGACTGCTTCTGCGTTTCGTCTGGTAAGTGCAGGTGACCGGAGGTCCAATTCCCCCCCCCCCCCCCCCCCATCAACATGGTAGTGGAATTAAATGTAATCAGACTATCCCAGGAGGGTACCAGCACCCCTGGAGAATCCCTCGCTGAGCATCCACAACCAAGCGACTCCAATTCTGAGCGTGGGTGATCAGACTGCCCCGCGTATTCTGAGAGAAGCAAAATTCCACTCAAGACAAAACTGCTCGGGGCAAACTGAGCAACAAGACCAAGGCGACCCCTGCCACGCTATCCGTGAATTTCTGCAATATCAGGGGACTTCATTTGAACCTAAACGTCGTCCACTACCATCTCGAGACAGCGAAGCCGGCCTTGCTCTTTCTGACTGAGACTCAGGTGTCCTCTCCGGCTGATACTTCATATCTCTCCTACCCGGGGTACAAATTGGAACACTCCTTTGTGCCTCGGGCTGGAGTTTGCGAATACTTCAGAGAGGACATCTGTTCTCGACGCCTTGGCATTCTTGAAGATTCGGACCTGTCCATCCTTTGGCTACGCGTAGACAACGACGACCATCCGCGCTTCTACGGTTGCCTCTATGGGTCCCATAACGGTAATGCTGAAACAGACCGACTCATCGACCACGTCCCTCACTCACTCACCGCCCGCCACGCCGGTGACGTTAAAATTGGATCAGTACACGTTTAACCGATGCGGGGAGATCTTTTCATGATTTTGCCTTAGTATATGTTATGATACAACTGGTTACCTCACCTTGGATTTCAGATGTGGAGGATCATGCACCTTCCCTGTTCTTCTGACCTTCTGCTGACCTCTCATCCGAACAGATATCAGATCTCCGTCGATACGCCTCTTGGTACCTCAGACCATTGTCTAGGTCGAAGTGTGGTGCCACTCACGCTGAAATCGCAGTTGCTTTCAATAGGCTGCTGGCATGTTTGGCACTATGGGTCGGCTGATTGGGATGGGATGCGGTCTTTCTTTGCATCCTACCCGCCTCGGTTTTACTTGTCGCCGGACGACCCCAACGTTGTTGCTAATTCTGTTGTTGATGTGGTACTTCATGGTATAGAACTTTTTATTACTTCCTCTGTGGTGCCCATCAATGGTTTAGTCGCTCCTGTAAAATAGCATCACGCTACAAGCAGGAGTGCTACCGGGCCTGGGCTGCCGCATCAACGTCCTGGGATGTAAACAACAGCGAACTTAAAAAGAAGTATAACTCCGCCTACAGATCCTTCAAAAGAGTCATTGCCAAGGCAAAGTTAGAGCACATAGGAAGAATTGGCGAAAAACTAGTTCGCCTTCCTTTGAGAACCCGTGAATTCTGGTTTCTCGCCAAGGCTGTCCAAGGGAACTTCTGTCAGCCATCTCTTCCATCTCTGCACAGGGAGGACGACTCACTGGCCCATTCCGCAAAGGAGAAAGCCGATCTGCTAGGCTCTTTCTATGCGTCCAACTTGACTCTCGATGACGGGGAGAAGACATCCCGTGCTGTGAGTGCTCTTGTGCTGACGACGTGTGTTCCGAAGTTGGCACCGGTTCTAACGTGTGTTTCCGGTACTCCTACTCCCAAAGTGTAATCCTGAAATCATGAAAGACGGCTTTTGTCCACCCGATCTCTAAAAAAGCGACCGTTCAGATCCTCTAACTATAGGCCTATAGCCATCACCTTCTTGTTCTCCAAAATAATGGAATCCATTATAAACTACCAGCTCATGCGGTATTTTGGGGATCACCAGCTGATTAGTGACCGCCAATGCGGTTTTCGTCGGGTTGATCAGCTGGTGATCTTCTGGTGTACCTGAATCATAGATGGGCGGAGGCAGTAGAGTCCAAGGGAGAGGCATTGGCTGTTAGTTTGGACATCGCGAGGGCCTTCGATCGGGTTCGCCACAAAGCGCTTCTTTCGAAGCTCTTTGTTCCTATGGGCTTCCCGAGAAATCGTGCAGTTGGATCACCAGTTTTCTTGCAGATCGGAGCATCGATGTCGTTGTAGACGGTGCATGATCCGACTACAAGCCTATTAATGCTGGTGTTCCTCAAGGCTGCGTGCTATCACCAACGCTGTTTCTACTGCATATCAATGATATGTTGCGAACCGGTAACATTGCTATGCGGATGACAGCACTGGTGACGCTCTATATGTACACCGGCCGTGCCAATATTTCTCAGGAAAACGTCACCGAGTACGCCTTTTAGAAAGGAGTAAGGTCTGCTGTATAAAAAGCATATCTTTCCGCAAACATTCATATCTTTGAAGAAAACTGGTTGTCAGTCTTTTCAATAAGAGTCTTATAAGCTTTGTCTTCTAATTATAACGGAATAACTAAATAGCCTATTAGGTGATGTGTATCTTCTGCTAATGATGTGAGCAAAAAGCTCTTCTCATAACTCCTGCTTTGTCCGTTTCGTCATGATAATCATACTCTTAAATATATCCCACTCTTGCATGTGGTGATCAAATGTGAAATTGTTGCTGAACAACATATTTCGTTTATTTGATATTATTTATTTGTAACTATTTAACTTCATTGCACTCAATAATACGTGAATAAGGTCCTCGTTGCCAAATATAGTGTATTTATGTGGATTTCACCACTAAAATACAAATTAAATTTATACCTTTTATTAAATGACATCACAACTGTCAGATCTTAGTGTTTTTATAAGCCTACAACATGGGTTACATACTCTACAATAATATAAATAAAACACTCGTTGTAGATTCGTATATATTTCAGTAACTACGTTATATATAGTTATCAGTTCCCACCGGTTCCCACGAAAACTTGAGAGACAATTACCCACTACAGTTGTCGCTTTTAGGTGTCAGTGTGCGCGCGCATCGTAACAATATCATGGCGTTTAGAAAAAAAAATTCACTTTTGTAATTTTTCCCAAACGCCCCAAAAGAAGTATAACTTCAAAAATATTGCGATAACTTCCAATTAATATAAAGTTATTAAAGTTTTAAGAAACAACAATTTTTACAAGCACTACCTGTTCAGTGAACATAATATGCAACGAATAACATTGTTTACAAAGAAATTTTGTAAGCAAAGAATATTTTTGCTTGCGGTCTTATTGATGTTTTTTCCTTCGCACATACGAAAACTTTATTAATATATCAAGCAACGCAGACGATATTGCGGGTATCAGCTAGCAATGAATAAGGTTGCATCTGAATTTTGAATCCCCAAAGCTTCCAGCATTCCGAACCCTTCAAACTAGACAACAATGGATGAACTGTTGCTTAGTGGCAGAAATGGTTGAGACTATAGGTAGTATTTTTCCTGAACGGAAGCCAAAAAAGACCCTTATAGCCGTTACGTTTTTCCTATAAAATTAATTTGTTTTATTCGTATTAATAAACAGAAATCTAGCTATTTACCACAAGGCTACTTGGAACGTAAATAAAAAGTAAACAACAACGGTCCCGACCCTCGGTCGCTGTCAAGAGCACAAATTGCTCAAGGAAAAAAGGTTAGAAAACACATTTGAGTCAGCGCTTAATTAATTAATAATTTGCTACTTTTGGGTCACACGTAATATAATCACTGGACCTTTCTGTCTTGATTTTATCTTTAGCTATTTAAAAGTATTGATAATATAAAATCAGGTCAGATCCGAAGGGGGCACTTAGATATCGCAATTAAATTACCAAAAAAAGATTAAAGCATTATGTTATCGATGAATACAAAAAGTTGTTTTTTTTTTTACAATTTACTTAAAAATCTGCAAATGTTTAAAATCTGGCACGGTCGGATCGGACATGGTTTTTATATTATCTTATAAAACTATTTAAATCTAACATTATTTTTTGTGTCTCATGGTGCATAGAAAAAAAATCATCATGATCATCATCACCAGCCTTTTGAGTGTACTGAAGAATACGAACCTTTCCAAATTGCGCTATCATACATTTTTAGATAGGATCACATCGAAACGCCGTGCATCTCATCGTGCCACGTTTCAACAGTACGTCGTTAAGCCAGCACATGTCTAATATTAGCCCGACATATTAGATTTCATATAGGATATTTTTATTATGAAGGTGTACGAAGTTAATAGGAAATGGACCCGAAACTTAGGAAAGATCATGTTCGTAATGAACAAGGTCGTCGGCCCTTCGGCACACATGCCTTAATATACATACGTATTGCTTAATAAATCCCAGAACATATACAAAGTCTGTTTAGCTCTAGCGTCAAATTAAAAAACAATAATAAAAAGGTTTATTAAAGAATTAAGTAACACTTGGTTCATAAATCATAAAACAGCCTTGTAAATGAGGTGATCGCTTCCAAGCTATTTTTATATAACATAACACATCCTTGTATACGGTATTTTTTAAAGTTCCGCTTGGTTTTCTGCTGGTGTTAGTCCCAGGACAGAGTTATTTTCCAAACCAGTACTAAACTAAACTTACAAACGACCTGGAATACATGTTATTTATAATGTGTGCTATATTCACTAAAAATCTATTTGCTTTTCTATTAGGATGTAAGCATTATATGCTTATGCCCTATAAATATACAGCCAAAACTTATTATAAAGCACTGGTTATGAAAGTAAAAGGAAGGTTTCAAATGCGTTTTTGAGTTTATTAAGAACAACTTTCTATTACTTCTCTTACTACTATTTTTCTGGTAACCATTAGGTTTATCGTTATCAATTGAATCGAAAAATGCTGAGGGCAACTGACGACATCACAAACATTTAAAAAAACCGGCCAAGTGCGAGTCGGACTTTCACTTTAAGGGTTCCGTACAATCGTAATACACGTTCCTAGTAGGGGAACCCCTTTTAATTTTTAATTTATTTTTATTTTTATTATTTGTTGTTACAGCAGCAACAGAAATACATATTAGATGAAAATTTCAACTGTATACCTATTACGGATCATGAGATACAGCCTGCTGACAGACTGATACACGGACGGACGGACAGCGGAGGTTTAGTGATAGGGTCCCGTGACCCTTTGGGTACGGAACGAGGACCAAAAAGGACAGCAAAAAGTATAAGACATAGCCATTGAGTTAGCCTCTCCTACACTCGTACAGTAGTTCAATCAACATTAACCAGGTAATTTCATACATACTCATACATTATTCATGTGACCCTGAAAGACATCTATTTGCCCTATTTTATTTTTCATATTACACCTATTCGGCGTGGGCTTCCGTCTGCTTAAGTGCAATCCTCTTACATAATATATTGAATGGTAAAAAAGCCAGTAAAATTACAGGCTGTGATTTCATCTTAGTGTTCAGGGATAACAACCCTTTTGTGAATCTGTGACGTTTTTATTTGATGTTGTTTGCAGATATCCATGGGTTCAGCTAGTCACAAGAACATTCTAGAGTGCAGTATTCCAAAACAAGCGCATTTTAGAAAGGGGCGAACTTGAAAAAGGTTGGTACATAATACACATACAATATCTTATACAATATTCAATCTTCCTTACATCTAATAACAGAAAATGTTGAAACTTATTGTATATCGACGCCAGATGCACCAAAAAGTCGTGACATATTATTAAAAATTGTTTTATTTCATAAGTTCACAAAAATATGTAATACTTTGCTTTAATAAAACGTCTACGAAGTTTCTCTTGTAGAATATTAATGTCCAAATACAAAAACTTTATATTTTGGACACAATGCGCAATACATTTTAATATTTAAGAAAGTTACAACGTTACCTACTAAAATAATTATGTCTTAAGAATTATTTTATAAGAATAGTAATCAATGCCTTTACGCAGAGAAATAAAATATTAATTAGCATGAACTGTGGCTCCAAGGAAACGGATCTGTCCTTATATATCTTTTGAAGTTCTTTACTGACTTTATTGAGTTCTATACACAGTTCAACGAGGAAATATTTTTATCTAAATGAAATTTCCCCGCTTAAAACATAATATACCGTCGTTTCATCGTTCATCATCACCATAACATCCCACAAGTCCACAGCTGAGGCCTCCCGCACAAAATACGGTACCGTACACATGGCACATGCGTTACGATCTTTTATTAAATGCAGATTAGTTTTACTCTGATATAAGAATATAGTAATAATTTAAGATTTTAGCTGTTTTTTTTTTAATTTAAAAGGAGATGTGTGACCACCGCTCCCATAATCATCCACAGCACCAGCCAGGGTCTTTTCTCAAAAGACTTCACGTCAAATCAATCCGGAAAAACTGTTGGTAAAAATAAAAAGATAGTGACAGTGCGTGGTAAGAAATTATGTTACACTATACATATTTTAAACTATTAAAAATGGAATTGCTTTTACTTATCTAAGATATTTCAATAAGATTTTTCTACAGTTATTCAATTACAAGTTAATGCAAAATGTTAAAAGTTGAAATTGTATTTCCTTTGTTAGCTATCTAAGCTTTATTGGAAAAGCAAACAAAATTACTGAATTGAAAGTCAGCTAAATATTTTCTGTTTCTCTAATGTGGATAAAAGAAAAGACTCGTACAGGACTGTTAAGAATCTTAAGTTATTTAGTAGTTAGGTATGAGACTCACGACTAAATAACTAAGTGATCCCTAAGCTTTTTCTCCTCTGAAACTGATTTCTAATTTTTATATACTTATACCTATCTACACACAAATTTGTATGTATATAGACGATGTATAACATTAATATCAAGACTTTAAAATTTTATGGGGACGTAGCCCTATTATCCCTGACTCCTATGCAATTTTTAATGGTTCATTTATATTATATAATAAATTCTATTACAATTAAATAACTCCGCCCAATTTTATAAGCCACATGGACATACCTAGTTATTGTTTGTTGAATAACGTATGTAATAATAATAATTTACATAAGGATATAAGGAAAAGTAATACGTTGTGGTAGGATGATGAGGTACGGATGGAAGTTGAAGCAAAGAAGAGAGCATGGCTAGATTTACTAGCAACAAAAGCTGGTAATTCTGGCGTTATGAATGATGAGATTGAAAGAAAAAAGGCAGACTTTAGACGTGTTAATTAGAGAGTAAAAGAAGTTGTTGCAAGGAAAAACAAGAAAGGATAGATAAGAATGATAGAAGGATATCTGATAACTTCCAGGCAAATATTAAAATGTTCTGGAAGCTCGTAAGAACTGCCAGGGGAAATTCAAAACAGCCTAGAATGAATGCTATACGAGACGAGAATGGCTGCATGCTGAATGATGAAGTTTCGAATTTAAAGAGATGGAAGGAATACTTTGAAAGCGTGTTTAAGAGTGAAGAGTCGTCTGAAGTAAGTGAAATAGAAATTCCGGAAGAAGTGGACAGAGGTAGAGAGATAAGTGTAGATGATATAATGAAAGCAATGAAAAGCATGAAAGCAGGTAAGGCAGCCGGATATGATAGAATATCACTCGAAATGCTATGCTAATGCTAAGGGCTGGAGAGGGTG
Organism: Parnassius mnemosyne; assembly: GCA_963668995.1. Lineage (NCBI taxonomy): Eukaryota > Metazoa > Arthropoda > Insecta > Lepidoptera > Papilionidae > Parnassius > Parnassius mnemosyne. The sequence goes on along the minus strand of CAVLGL010000093.1, from coordinate 47,690,961 downwards.
TGGTTGCAGGCCTGCTGTGCACCTTGTTTAATTTATGTTGGGAACTGAAGCGGGTACCGGAAGACTGGTGCAAAGCCGTTATATTCCCAATATATAAGGGAAAGGGCTCGCAGCAACACTGTAAAAACTACCGTGGTATCAGCTTGCTTAGCATTGTGGGTAAACTGTATGCTAAGGTGTTAATTAAAAGAGTTACGGAAGAAACTGATGTGCAAGCTGAATATAGAAAGGGGATGGGGTGTACGGATCAAGTCTTTTCCATGTGCATGATTGCGGAGAAGTTTTTGGCCAAAAACCAAAAAGTTTTTTGTGCGTTCATGGACTTGGAAAAAGCTTATGACAGAGTGGACAGGAATGTGTTATGGCAAACACTGGACTCATTTGGGTTGAGCGCTGGCTTGATACAGGCATTAAAGTCTCTTTATGGGACTCTAGTGCTTGTGTCATGATCCACGGGATCTACTCGGACTGGTTTGGCATTCATAAAGGTGTCAGACAGGGATGTGTAGCTTCCCCGTGGCTGTTTAACCTATTTAGGGACAGTTGTTTGCAAACTCTGAAAGTTGAATAATATGGGTTGAGAATGGGTGAGTTAACCGTCAAATGCCTTTTGTACGCCGATGATCCAAGTCATATTTGCATCGTCAGCGGCCGAGTTGCAAATGATGGTTACTTTAATGAACTTGTCATTGAAAGAAAGGGGTATGAAAGTGAACGCAAGTAAGACGAAACTGATGATTTTTGAAAGAGAAGAAAGTAAAACGTTATGTGAAATAAGAATACGAGGGGAGTTGATTGAGCAAGTGGATGAGTTTGTATATTTGGGATGTTTATTAACAGGGATGGTAGATATGATAAGGATATAGAACGACGAGTGAACGCAGGAAATAGAGTGAATGGGGCTCTACACGCTATTATGAGGAGTCAGAATGTGTCAAATAAGGCACGTACGGCAATTCATAATGCTGTGTTAGTCCCTACTTTAATGTATGGTAGTGAAAGTTGGGTCTGGCAGAAGAAGCATGAGCGTAGAATAAATGCTGTAGAAATGCGGTCCTTAAGGATTATGCTAGGGCTGAAACTGAATGACAGGGTGAGAAACAGTGTCATAAGAGAAAAGTGTGGTTTGCAAGATGACGTTGCGAGAAGGATTCAGAAAGAAATGCTTCGGTGGTTTGGTCATGTAGAAAGAATGAACGAGGAAAGAGTGACAAAGCAAATTTATGTTGCAAAAGTGAACGGCAGGGTCGGGAAAGGACGCCCTAGACGAAGGTTTATCGACGAAATCGGCGATACATTAAAAATGGGCCAGATTAGGAGTACCCTTAACCGATGAGCGTGTATGAGTAGACATATGGATGTTTGACTTTTATTCTAGAAATAATCGGGGTTCCGCGCAAAAAAAATTAAAAGCCATGAAATCCAAACTGAATGAATTCCATGCGGGCAAAGTCGCGGGGTACATCTAGTATAGAATAAAAGAACCCAAAACAAAAATAATAATGTATAGCATTAAGAAATAAATAAATGTTGTTAATCAATATTTACTAAAATGAAATTACAAAATTGATATTTATAAATACATACAATTAAAAAGGTAAATGACACCATTGTAGTACGTGCCACCATTCAATAAGTTTTAGACAAGGGTAATTCAATCGTCGGTCTCTATTTCTATAGCATTATACGAAAAGATTTTGAGAAATTGACTTTTCCCTTCTGTTTATTTTAAGTATTTAAGTTAAATTAAAATCATTTAAAATGACGACGTAAGTAAACGCGATAGCATTTCTAAACATTTTACTATATAAAACTAAGGTGTTATTAAAAAAAATTGCACGTAGAAAGCTAAACATGTCCATCGTATTACAAGCAGAAAGTAAAATAAAACAACGGCAAATTTAATTTGACATAAAAATCAAGTAGGCGTATCGTTAGCACGGCAGCAGGTGTTGAACATGACAAGGCCTTAAGATGAAAGAAATAAAAATCATTTTACAGCTATTTACTCTATGTTGACATCTATATAACCAAAGCCCATGCTTGAAATTTTCAGTAAATTTTACATTTAGCTAACTATATACTGACACATTACGAGTATATAAAGATATATTGCATGTATCACTAAACGTCCTAGAAATAGCCAATGATTAAACAACGCAAATTTTTGAACATACTGACCACGGGTTGGGTGTGAAACGGTCACGTCAAAGTTAATTTTAATATTCGGTTAGTTATACAATAATATGTTCAAAATATCGTGACGTATTTTCACGTAAGTAATGTGTTCTTCATCTTAATCATCAGCTAGGTGAAGTCCAATGCTATTTGCATCTTCCGTTGTCGAAAGTATTTATTGTCCATAATCGCTTAGTAAGTCAAATTGCGGTTACAGAATAGTCTCGCAACTTTGACGTTGTTCCCGTCGCCGATCAGCGTAATATCTGACTTAAGTGGCCTCTCTACATTACATACACGGGAGTGAGTAAATGAAGTGATAGAGCCATAAAGTTACAGCTTTTATACGCCCCACTGTTGGGCACAGGACTCTCTTCATTTTTGAGAGGGTTTTATGACAAGGAAGTGTTCGCCGCGCTACCCTAATGCGTGTTGGCGAACTTCACATGTCTTCGAAGTATTTTTTTTCTTATTTCTCAGACATGAAGGTTTCACGATGTTTTCCTTCACCACTGAGCACGTGGTAAATCAGCACTTAAAATTGCAATTAACAATTTCATTGGTGCCGACGGGGATCGAACATGTGCTCGCGTACTGTGCAATTTACAGCGAGCGCTAACCATCTGAGCTACCACGGCTCTTATATTATATTATGGATCCATGCTGCAGATATAATATGGTTGTAGCACAGATAGTTCCAGGGACCCAGGGAGGACCTCCCTCTCACGGAATACTCGCTTGAAACGTTGCCGCCGTGTTTCGTATGGTGAGTGTAGAGAACCGGAGATCTACATATATTACTGGAAATGAGGTATTCCATCTTAATCCTCAGGAAAGATGAGAACGCATATGCATTTGATTCTTGGTCGAGAATAAATGTAGATGTCTATGGATTACAGCACACACTTACCACCAGTTATACAGTGTGCTCGTTTGTCACCCTTATTATCTAAAAAAGATGAACTCTCTTAAATGTTTTTTATCACGTGGCAGAGCCATACTGCAGCTATATTACTGGTATAGTTGTAGAACCAATAGGTCGGCTCGACCGGGGAAGGATCACGCTTTCACAGAATACCAGCGTAAAATAGTAGTTTAACAATGCTGTGTTTCGTATGTTGAGTGTCGAGAACCGGAGACTCTTTTTACTGGAAACGAGGCATTCAATCTTAGTCCGCAGGGGTGACAACACATCTGTATTTTGATTCGTAGTCGAGGATTGATGTAGATGTCTATGGGCCACAGCAACCGCTTACCATCGGGTGGATTGTGTGCTCGTTGGTCACCCTAATTCTATAAAAAAAATGAAGTGACAAACAAAATTACGGACCACCTGATGGTAACCGCAAACTTCAAACAAGAATGGCAAGAAGTACCAGTATGAAGGAAAGCATGTTAATAATATGCAATAACGAATAAACATGTAATATAAAAAAAATACTTATGAACAAGACAAGCCTTTAATAATTCACCAACTACTTAACTATTAAAGCACTGAATTAGTAAATTTGTAAATATGCGAGTGTAAAACATTGTCTAATATAAATAAAAGTGTTCAGAAAACAAATGTAGCCTTGAATCTCGGTTGCTGCTAAAACTCGAATTACTCAAGGGAGCTGACGTTCAAATAACAGCTTTACTGAATGAAAATCCGCTATGACTTTGTCTTTATTATACACGACGGAAATATTTCCATTACATCCTTGTCCTTGACTAAAGTAATATCGTAGTATACTTATACCCATGTGTTTATAGGCATGTTTAAGTTTATTTTTAGGTTTTTTACTATAACACAAGATTTAATCAAATATTAACTGGTATCCGCAAATGTCATCGACTTTTATAGTTGAGTAACTTAAACCCTGTGTTCTCTATTTACAGTCAGTTGACTTTTCAAGTAAGTCAACCATGCAGGACCTTAATAATTTGCCTTATTATAGGACAGTCATGTTTTTGTGCTATAACCCCCGGCATACTGTTGGCGCTGTTCCTTCTTCTGCTCAGTAGCGATGCGGCTTTTTTGCGCATTATCGCGTCAAAGTCAAACCCGTCGGTGCGTGCCTCGCAAAACATGGCTGAAGCGCTGCAGCATAGAATTATTACTGCATCGCATAGAATTATTGCGTAATAATTCTATGCGCTGCAGTTTAGGGCGACATCATTCGAGAGTCGCCAAATTTGAAAAACTGGGTATGTTCTAGCGAAAAGTAGAGTCAATAATTTATTATAATCATTACTTTTAAAAAACGATATGATATCGATATCAGTGACTATTTTCCGTGATGTTAGTGCTGATAGCCTTTTACAGCTTCATCGGATTTAGGCTTTCGATTTATATAATAAAGCGGACTGATGATGATGTGGGTTATGGCTAAACGTTACTTTTTCGTTACGGTGTTCACCTGTACCCAAATCCGTGTACAGATGAGTTATCTAACCGTCGTCCGAGCAGGGCAAGCCCCTGCTTAAATTGTAATAATTGTAATGTGTACTTAAAATGTACGGTGTGTACGCGGTGTGGAATAGTTTATGGCGCGTCCCGTCCGTTGTACTATCTGTAGTTGTGACATTAGTTGAGAAGTAGCGGTAGGCAGTATTGATATATGACGGGCCAGCGACATTTAAATTATTAACGAATTGAAGCCCTCTATTCAATATTGAACAGAGCGCTTAGCAAGGAAGGCTCAGATGATGTGCACGAGCCTATCGGGTACGTTAAGTTAATAACACTGAGTTGCAACATCGAAGAAGAGCGCTCAGGTACTGAGGGTTAGGTATTTCCTAGAGTGATGGAAGCCTTCCAGAATTTTTTCTGTTACTCGATGTATTTTATTGGTGCACAAGTGTTCGGATCTGAAGCCGAACTGCTCGTTGAAAAGAAGCATTTTAGCAAAGACGTAATCTCGGAGGTGATTCCATAAAATTCGCTCGTAAATTTTCTCCAACATGCTGAAGAGACTGCTCGATCTGTAGCTGGAGGCTAAGTTCCGGGATCCCTATGACGTTGGCTTCTATCCACGCATCCGTTAAGGCGCAGCTGTAGAAAAGAGCGTTGAAAAGTCTACTAGGAGGCAAATTAGAGGCGTAGACAGTGATTTGAGCAACTTGTTCGTGTTCGAGAGTAAATAAATGCAATTAACTCATGCTGCAGTTATATTATAGTTGTAGCACGAAAAAATCGGCTAGACCAAGACCAAGATAGATGTAGATGTCTATGGCGCACAGCAAACACTTACCATCAGGTGGACTGTGTGCTCGTTTGTCACCCTTATTCTATAAAAAAAAATCTATAATCGAAAATGGATGTAGATGACTATGGGCCACGGCATCCACTTACTATCAGTTGGACTATGTGCTCGTTTCTCACCCTTATTTTTAAAAAATATCTAAGGAATAAAAAAGAAGAGGTAATGAAAAGTTGACTTATGGATCATATTTATCGCTTTCGTGTTGTTTTTTCTTACAATGACAACGATTCAATGCCAAATCATACCTTACAAAATGCTATTGAACTGACAAAATTGTGTCTAGACGTAAGACGGTAATGGTGTAACAAATACCAATAAATTATACACATAATACATAAAGAAATGGAATAAATGGCTATTCAAAAGAAATTACCTTGAAGGTAAGCAATTTTATTTTAGTTTAAGTATTCTATATAGGTCCAGCTAAAAATAATAGCACACAGTCCACAATACTTGGCGAATGTGAGCATCCACGTCTTTTTCTGCCATCAGGGCGGCACCACTTAAAAAAAAGGTGTAATATTTGACAGATTTCATAGCGGGGAAGTGAACTTGTTCAAAAATGTAAAAGTTAATGTTTCTTTGTGTACTAGTAGTTATATTTTTTATTAATTTAATTAAAAATAAATAAACCAAACCACAAATTTTTATAAAAGTGAAAAAATTAAAAAAAAAAGGGAAAACAAATAAAAAGCAAACCACTAAGGCATTGTTTTGTGTATTAATATAATTCTATAGAAACTGACAAACTTTTACAAACATTAACTAAGTTCTCAATTAAATGACATTATGTAATATAAAAAACTTCACCTCAGTGTCAACTAGCGACATCTGGTGAGCGGAAGATTATTAGCCCTCATTGTAAACGCATGTGCATTTTGATTTTTAATCGAGGATAAATGTAAATGTCTATGGGCAACAGCATCCACCATCAGGTGGACTGTATGCTCGTTTGTCACCATTATTCTATAAAAAAATTAGTGAATAATATTCTTCTAAAAATATATGTGTTTTAAATTTCAATCCAACGGTCTTATATGAGTTGGTTGTTATAAAAGAATAAAAGTATATAAAACGATGATATTTACTTTATATAATGCATATTTTATAATTTATATGTTACTAACTCGATATATTCTACAGTACTTAAGCCTTTTTAACAGAACTTCTTTAATTTATTATTCATTTATTATTAATTTTAATCCCTTAATTCACCGCTAAACAAGCAGTTTTAAGCAAAACATATATCTAATGATTCTTTGCTTTAGTTTTAGATTCGATGTTTGGAAGTTATTAGTTCACGCAGAAAAAACTTATGAGGTATACACACATAAGAAACATACAGTCGAATTGAGTACCGTCTCCTTTTTGAAGTCGGTAGAAAGTAGTTATGACTATTACACAACCAGTGCGTGTTGCCAGTGATGACTTTGGAATCTGAGACGTGGTCCTTCACTGCTGGCCGTATGAGGAAGCTCAAGGTCGCTCAGCGAGCTATGGCAACGCTCAACAGAGATGGGAACGGTATTCTATGTGAGGCCGAATCTGCGCCTTGTAAAGTTGCAGTCGATGTGCCGGCATGTAATACTGTACCGCTCTGCTGAGCACGCAAAGCTTTTTAAAGGCCAATTTGACCTTCTCTTCCTAGTGACCACGAAACTACACGTCACTCGATATGTCTACGCCGAGGATTCCGATAATGGCTGAGGCAACAAGGGGAGTGCGTTGAAACTGAGGAGATACGACAAAGGGGTTCTTTTTAGCGGCAAAAGCGCAAACTTGTTCTTCTGAGAATTAAACTGGACTAGATTGTGTCGCCCCTAATCCAAGACTTTGTTCAGTAAAGACTCGACTTCAGACACAAGTTTGTTCCGGTACTCGGCGATGTTTTCCCGAGAAATATTGGCACGGCCGGTGTATAACGTAGAACGTCACCAGTGCTGTCATCCGCATATCAATGAATGTTACCGGTTCGCAACATATTTGATATGCAGAAGAAACAGCGTTGGTAATAGTACGCAGCCTTGTGGAACACCAGCATTAATAGGCTTGTAGTAGAGCATGCACCGTCTACAACGATCTTGATGCTCCAATCTGCAAGAAAGCTGGTGATCCAATTGCACATTTTCTCGAGAACCCCATAGGAAAGTAGCTTCGAAAGAAGCGCTTTGTGCTAAACCCGATCAAAGGCTTTCGCAATGTCCAAGCTAACGGCCAATGCCTCCCCCTTGGACACTGCCTCCGTCAGGCAGTCAGGTAGACCAGAAGATCACCAGCTGATCGACCCCGACGAAAACCGTATTGGCAGTTACTAATCAGCTGGTGGTTCTCAAGGTACCACATGATCTAGCAGTTTATAATGGATTCCATTGTTTTGGAATACAAGGAGGTGATGGCGATAGGCCTGTAGTAGATGAGTCTGAGCGGTCTCCTTTTTTAGGGATCGGATGGACAAAAACCGTCTTCCATGACTTCGGTACTACGCCTTGGGTGTAGGAGTACCGGCAAAGACGCGTTGAAACCGGTGCCATCTCCGGAACACACGTCCTCAGCACAATTTGGGGGATTTAATCAGGCCCACTCGACGTGTGGATGTTCAGGGAGAAGAGATGGAAGAGATGGCTGACAGAAGTTCAATTGGACAGCGTTGATGAGAACAATGCATGAATGCACGGGTTCCCAAAGGAAGGCGAACTAGTTTCTAGTCAATTCTGCCTATGTGCTCTGACTTTGCCTTGGCAATAACTCTTTTGAAGAACTTGGAGGCGGAATTATATTTCTTTTTAAGGGCGCTGGTGCTTACATCCCGGGATGTTGATGCGTCAGCACAGGCCCGGTAGCACTCCTGCTTGTAGCGTGATGCTATTTTACAGGAGCGACTAAACCATGGCTGAGATCTACCTCCAATGGACACCACAGAGGAAGGAATAAATTTCTATACCCTGAAGTACCACATCAACAACAGAATTAGCAACAACTTTGGGATCGGTCGCCGAGTAACAAACCCACCCACAAGGGTAGGATGCAAAGAAAGACAGCATCCCATCCCAATCGGCCGACCTATAGTGCCAAACACGGCGGCAGCCTGCAGAAAGCAACCGCGATTTCAGCGTGACTGGCACCACACTCCGAACTACACAATGGTCCGAGGAGCCAAGAGGGGCGTCGACGGAGACCTGATATCTGTCCGGATGAGAGGTCAGCAGAAGGTCCAACAGGGAAGGTGCATGAACCCCGCATCTGGAATCCGCGTAGGCGAAGTAACCAGTTGTGTCAGACCATATGCCAAAGCAAAATCATGAACAGGTCTCCCCGCATGATGGGTTAAACGTGAACCGAGCCATTCGGCGTGGTGGGCGTTAAAATCACCAAGGATCTCTGCGGATGGGACCCGTTGTAGCAAGGAATCTGTAGCTATTTGGACGTGGTCGATAAGTCGGTCTGTTTCTGCATTACCGCTGTGGAACCTATAGGCGCACCGGTAGGCGCGCGGATGGTCGTCGTTGTCTACGCGTAGTCAAAGGATGGACAGGTCCGAACCTTCAAGACTGCCGAGGCGTCGAGAACAGATGTCCTCTCTGACGTATACACAAACTCCAGCTCAAGGCACAAAGGAGTGTTCTGATTTGTACCCCGGGGCACCTGCTCAGTCATTAAGAGCACAATGAGATTTGCCGTTTTGAGATGGGAGTGGACGGCGTTAAGGTTCGCGTGAAGTCCCCTGATGTTGCAGAAATTCACGGATAGCGTGGCATGGGTCGTCTTGGTCTTGTTGCTTAATTTGCCCCGAGCAGTTATTGTTTTGAGCGGAATTTGCTCCCCCCAGAATACGCGCGGCAGCCTGAGCACCCATGCTCAGGAATGGAGTCGCTTGGTCATGGATGCTCAGCGAGGGATTCTCCAGGGGTGCTGGTGTCCTCCTGGGGTAGTTTTACATTTAATTCCGCTACCACGGTGATGGGGGTGGGGATTGGGTCTCCGGCCACCAGACGAAACGCAGAAGCAGAGTTTTCACTTCACGCCGGTATTCTGTGAGGTCGTGGTACCACTCTGGCTCGACCTGGCCCATACCTGTAACAGCAAAAACTGCCGCGTGGCTCTACCACTGCTTTTATTCACGTACTACCGACCCGCCCTGGCTTCGTCTGGGTAGGATCTAATAATGTGGTGTTTAGTTTTAAAATATTTCACAATCGTTCATTTTATCATCTTTTCTTCTTTTCAAAAAAACTTCAAGTTTCTCGAATTACATATATAGCCTATATCCCTCCTGGCATTGCTCTCTATCTGTTCCTAAAGTTTCATCACAAATGGTTCAGCTATATAATATTAGTCCGGACTGACAGATAGACAGAAATGGACTGAAATTATTATTAAAAATGGTTTTTTTTAATTTATGTTTTAATATCATGCAAATATATTATATATATTTGTCTGTGTGTTTATGTTATAAACTGACAGACACTTCAATTTTATTTATATTGTATATAATATGCGGTTTAAAAATAATATACCGAATTTAATGCGAGCGGGTAGCGTCACCTTGTCGAGTTGACAGTAAAGTCCATTTTCTTTCGCTTCGCGTTCAAGGGTCAATATAATTCATTAGTTTTGATAATAACACTAAAATGCCATGTGTTGGCGACATAAAAGAATCCATCCAATCACCTATTTCATCCCGTGTGTGTCGTAAGAGACGATTATGGGTTATGCCTAAAATATCTTTTGGCCTCCGATAAAGAGCGGTATAACCGTTTCATTAACGGGAATTAGCTTCAAATCAGGCGGGTAGCTACCGCCGTATCAGCCGTATCAATGATACGGGGCCCCCGGGCTACAGGGGCCCCAAACGTATGTAAGGAAAAATTCTAAGGACTTCTATGGAACAGGATGTTGGTTTGAATTGTTTGGTTAGCTTAATTCCTAGGAGTATTAATTGTAAGTAATAACTTGTAATCAACATATAGATATTTTAATTCAATGCGAGAGTTTCTGTTCCTTTTGTAAAAAATCCTTACCCTTCATTTGGGCCCCCTGACAAATTTTGATACAGGGCCCCTCTAAGGCACGCTACTCCACTGCTTCAAATGTGCATACCGTCTGATACTCGGAGCGTCAAGTCCAACAGCTTCGAAAAAGTTTGGTGTGCTCAGTAGAGTGGGAGAGTAGTAATTCATATATTTCATGCCAGCATGTACTACTTGAAGTACTTTACCCTTTTGCCAGTTCCTTTCACTTGAGCACATCCGGCAAAGAATGGTCCGAATCATCAACGACCGAGTTCTTTCTGATCAGCTTGACTCACTAGCGCTGTGAAGACATATTGCATCCGTTTACATATACTATCGTATCTACCACAGGGAGTGCTGCTCAGATAAATTGTTCGAAATAATACTAGTATGCTACTGCCATTAGTATCCATAATGTGTGATCTACCAGAAGTTTCTTTCCACGCACGACTTCCTTGTGGAGTCGGCTAAAACCAGCGATTTTTCTGGACTTAGGGGGCCTTCAAAAAAAGAGCCTACTATGTTTTTAAAGGCCGGCAACGCACATATTATTCCCTTGGTGTTGCAGTTGTTCAAGGGTAGTGACGTCAAATGTGCGAGAAGTCGGGTACTGAAGTCGGCAATTGCCTGCTAAGCGTGGTAGTTATGGCAAATCCTTACAACAATGGAGACCATTCCTACAGTAGTCTTTTACGCGCTGTCAAATAATTATACTAAATATTTTATTGATATCTATTAAATCATATTATAAACTAATAAATCTGTATCTACCTTCTCCAATTGTGAAACGTTGAGATCATCCAAGGACCCTTAATCCATGGGTGATCGAGATGAAGTCGTTCAGAAGTTACACGACCACTGACAAACGCACCAAACATTTTATATCATTTATTAGCGAACCGCCCTTTCGCACGGGCGATTTTTGAATCTCGACAACAGCGCCACCTACCGGGTCCAATTGTGAATCTAAACCGTCCAGGGACCCATTCAAACACACACAAAATATTTCATCAAAATCGGTCCAATCATTTTCGAGTTTTTACGAAACTAACGGACAGTAATTGATTCTTATATATAGAAATAATATCCCGTGTAACCGAGCGTATAAAAATCGAAAGGAAAAGAGAGAGTGTATCTCTCGAAATGTATTCTAATTAGATAGAAAAGTTAGGTACATTTTCGTTTGAAATAGAAATAAAGAAAACGCAAACGCTACAGAAGAATCTTGAAATAAATGGTATCTTTTCGTATAAAGAATTTTATCTTATATTTAAATTTTACGTGCAAAGCAGCTGCCGTCCTGCTGATAGTCCAACGACATCTCATGCATCTCATTTAATCGCGAAGAGAAAAGTTTCGATAAAATATTATTATAGTATCCTATAATGCTTTGACAAATTGCTTCTTAATCTTCAAAGAATTTGTAAAATATTTGAAAGAGTACTTGAATTATAATTTTATGGAAATACTTTAACATTAGGGATGTTTCACCACTAATTTATGAAAAAGTTTATTGCAAAATAAATGTGTATTTATTTATTTATTTATTGTTAAAACTTTACGTGGTACAGCCTTGCTACCGCTATATTAGTATAGTTGCAGCACGAATGGATCGGCTCGATCGAGTAAGGACCACGCTTTCGCAGGATACCAGCGTAAAATAACAGCTTAGCGCTGCTATGTTTCGTATGATGAGTGTAGGGAACCGGATACTCTTTTTACTGCAAACAAGGCATTCCATCTAAGTCCTCACGGGTGACAATACATCTGCATTTGAATTCTTAATCGAGAATAGATGTAGATGTCTATGGGCCACAGTAACCACTTACTATCAGGTGGACTGTGTGGTCGTTTGTTACACTTATGCTATAAAAATAACGTCCACATATTTAGATCTATGCTGAATAAATAACATATTTAGAGCAGTGGCATAGCAAGCAGGGGGCCGGAACGGCCATAGTCCCGGGCTGCAGATTTAAGGTGTTGTAATCTTTTTATGTCTGTTTATTTTGATTTATAGCTACCACGGCTTTGTAGCTACCTCTAACATGAGGTACACTACTTAAATAAACTCCTCGTCTTCGCTACAAACTAAACAATGTATACAGACAATATAACAGCCTTAACGTCTTGATATACGTATTTTCTCATCCCTTTGCAGGAACTTTGTAATGGTTTTCATTTATTCTTTCATACATCTTACACATTAATTACCTCGTTTAAATTTAATTGCGTACGTTCTTTTTATCTCTTTTTTTTATAGGATAGGGTGACAAACAAGCACACAGTCCACCTGGTGGTAAGTGGTTGCTGTGGTCCATAGACATCTACATCTATCCTCGTTTGCGAATCAAAATGCAGATGCGTCTTCACCCATGAGGACTAAGATGGAATGCCTCGTTTCCAGTAAAAAGGGTCTCCGGTCTGCTATTTTACGCTGGTATTCTGTGAGAGCGTGGTATAACTATACTACTAATATAGCTGCAGCATGACTCTACTACAGTAATAGAAATAATATACAGTTCATTTAACAGAATATCTTTTGGAAATATTGGTAGACAGCTTATTAATTACTCACTACCACGAAGTAGTAGAATCTTGCGCAACAAACAAATAAACAAACACAATCCTACAGATGTTTCAATATCCGCAACCGCAAATACTGATGCAAACCGAGTCAATAGGTCGAATGACAAGTATAGCAATTAATATAGTTCTATCGTGGCTTTGTATATTTTCTTATAGTTACGCGAATACTACACATTGAATAAAACTGTAATATAAGTAAAAACTAATAAAATTAAACGCGATAAAATCCGTTAAATTAGTTTTGTTTAATAAAATAAATATGTGCGTGTCGGCTCCGTTGCGTGACTGGAGTTTATTCCGGAAAAACGATTGTCTTAAAATATATAAAATAAGCAAGGGTAGAAAATGAATCTATATATTTATTTATATTTATTTGATAAAAATATATTAATATTTTTTTAAATATACAACTTATTTTACGTAGAGGAAAACTATAACGGATTCACTTTTTATTGACGCTTGATTTTACTGCCCATATATTTTTCTTAAGGAGCAAAATACAACAAACTCCAATAATTTAAAAATAAACTTAGCAGTTTTATTAACTAAACTAGAAACCAGTAAGTTATTTCAAATAAGATTAAGATGCATTTACTAATGTAACATTATGATAGACAAATGGCAGCTGCCCAGTAAAACTATTTAAAATCAAGTTCCGTAGTTTAGTCTTAGTCAAAGTAAGTACTACACCAACAATTCAATTTATAATCGAGGATGTCTGAAACAACAAAAGTAGTCTTGCTTGAAAGGATCTATAACAGCAATGGACCGACTACGTGACACTTATCGACGGCAAAGGAACAATTTACGAATAACCTCATACCAGCAAATGGGGTGTCGTACGATCTTTTTCAACGATAAGCGTAAGATATTTTATCCTCCGTTTGCGGGGCTTAAATCGATTTTCCTTTGGTATTTTTTATACATATAACTTGATGGTGAATTGTCAGTTTGGTCTAAAGATTTCTTCGCCTTTACTAACATTTTTAAATCCAAGCGTAAAATAGAAGTTTAATGCTGGTGTATTTGTTGTGCAATGTAGTAGTGGTACAAAGGTATTCCTTTTATTTTTCTTTTTTTTTTTAAACGTTACCCCCACACTAGGATTTTCTCCTTTATCGTGGCAACTGTCTTAGGCAGTCGACAAACACAAATTGCACAAGGGCAAACATCCAAACCCGGAACAATTATTTATAGGCCATACAAATACTTGTTCCGTGCGGGATTCGAACCCGCGACCCCCAACGCAGCAACTCATTGCTAAGCCACTGCGCCACGGAGCCGTCAAACCGTCTACCGACTTCAAAAAGGAGGAGAAACTCAATTCGATTGTATGTTCATTTTTATGTGTGTTAACTCATAATTTTTTTTGTGTGAACCGATTTCTATAATTTTTTTTTATTGGCAGCTGGTGCTTCTCATGTGGTCCAATATAAATTTGATCAAGGTCTGACCAATAGTTTGTGAGTTATTCTTAATAACTTATATTAAAGTCAGTTGTACAACATTTTTAATTTTTAATTATTAATATCTATTTTAATCCCAGAGTAAAATAGCAGCTGACTTACTGTTTTGTCGTTTGGTGAGTGTAAAGAATCGGAAACCTTTTGTACTGTGTAACGAGTTCTTTTTTGTAAATATGTTACGCGATATCTTTGTAAATTGTAAACCGATTTGCATGAATCTTTTTTATTATAAAAATGTATCATATAAATCTGAAGAAAAAATTCTACACCTTAAGGTGAGATAATAGGGAATGAAATTCTAGTAGTTAAGGCAAAAATAAAACTTTAATATACAGTAAAAGCCAACTTCAAAGAATAAAATAATTCAACAGCTTCTGAAGTCAAGGCTTTATTTCATCTAGCATTTCTGTCTTAGCACCGACTTCTGAAGCTGTTATTTGGAAATTATTGTATAATTTTTTGTCTTTTAAAGTCGGTTTTTACTTTTTATTATTTTTTTTTATAGGATAGGGTGACAAACGAGCACACAGTCCACCTGATGGTAAGTGGTTACTGTGACCCATAGACATCTACATCTATCTTCAATAAAGACTCAAGATGCAGATGCGTTGTCACCCGTGAGGATTAAGATGGAATGCCTCTTTGCCAGTAAAAAGGGTCTCCGGTTCTCTACACTCACCATACGAAACACAGCAGCGTTAAGCTACTATTTTACGCTAGTTTTCTGTGAGAGCGTGGTCATTCTCCGGTCGAGCCGACCCATTCATGCTACAACTATACTACTAATATAGTTGCAGAATGGCTCTACCATGTAAAACATATTAAATTTAAACCCTAAAAATAACATTTCATTGTTTATTCTTTAATAATATACAAATACTTTTACGACTTTTACCGATATCTATTTTTTTTAAATACTTGTGAAAATGGGGGTTAGGTTTTGGCTCTGGTGGTCCAGATAGCGTGACAATTGTTGCCTCATCACTAAGAATATTATGCCAATGGACTCACGGCATAACTTGAAAGATTTGTCCAACACTTACAACTGAGTGCGAATGGTTGTTGAACGCAGTGCTGATGTGCTCGCAATGGTGAAGCTGCTGTCCATCTTCAGCCTAAAGTTTTTTTTGGAATTGGCATATTTGAAGCAATACACGGTGTATACTATGAACTTCATGGTGTATACATATCCATCCATACACAGAACCTCAGTCAGGTTGCGGGACTTTGTCGAAGAAGCGTTTGCCTAACGCTTCTTCTACAAACCCAAGGCTTCTTCTTTACCTCATGAATGCAGAATGGTGTCATGTCATGGGTGCAGAATTATTTCTAGTACTAAGATGGATTACCATATTGCTAGAAATTGAGAAAACTTGAAACATTTTTTAAATAAAATTACCTACATGATTAGTCGAAATAACGGCCATCTTTATCGATGCACTTGTGTGATTTTATAACCACTTTATTACCTTTAGATAAAAAAAACTTCGTTTCTAAATGTATACGTGGTCTATACGCGGTAGAGCCATACTACAGTTATATTATTAGTATAGTTGTAGCACGAATGGGTCGGCTCGACCTGAGAAGGACCACGCTCTCACAGAATACCAGCGTAAAACACCAGCTTAACACTGCTGTGCTTCGTATGATAAGGTATTCCATCTTAGTCCTCACGGGTGACAGGTAAGGATTGATGTAGATGTCTATGGTACACAGCAGCCACTTACCATCAGGTGTACTGTGTGCTCGTTTGTCATCCTATCCTATAAAAAACATACCTCCTAAAACTAACAAAATTGTAAATGTAAGTGTCAGACCAAATATTAAAATAGACGGGGCGCGTATTAGTTCTAAAATAAGTAAAGTCAGGAAAAGGACTTTTTCTTCCTCATTCCTTCTTACCAATCCCCTTTAATAGTTTATCTTATGTTTTTGGTCTGAGTACATAACATAATTATAATGAAGTGATATTCTTGTTGAATTTAACCATGAATGTAAAGTCTTAATAATTTGCATTATATTTATACGGCAAATATTTTCAATAGTCGCATCAATTTTACCTCAAACAGTTCTCGATTCATATATTATGTACATACAGATTCCAATAAGGTACGTGAGGATAATATATAGGAAGAGGACAGAGATAATTACACAATTCCGTATACTATAACTAATATATTAAGAATAAAATAGCAAACAACGTTGGTAGAGCCACGCAACGGTGGTAGAGCCACGCAGCAGTTTTTGCTGTTGCATGTATGGGCCGGCTCGAGCCGGGTTGGTACCACGACCTCACAGAATACCGGCGTGAAGTAGAAGCTCTGCTTCTGCGTTTCGTCTGGTGAGTGCAGGTGGCCGGAGGCCCCATTCCACGATTACGAGGCCCGGAATTACACGATGAACTACCCCAGGAGGGTACCAGTACCCCTGGAGAATCCCTCGCTGAGCATCCACGACCATGTTATTCCGATCCTGAGCGTGGGTGCTCAGGCTGCCCCGCGTATTCTGGGGGGGGGGGCAAAATTCCGCTCAAAAGCATAACTGCTAGGGGCAAATTGAGCAAGAACACCAAGGCGACCCCTGCCACGCTATCCGTGAATTTCTGCAACATCAGGGGACTTCCCGGGAATTCCCGTAAATTTCCCGGAAATTTCGTATCACAAAACCATCTATGCAAATAAGGCTGTAGTTTTTGAGCATATTTTTTATAGTATAAGGGTAACAAACGAGCACACAGTCCATCTGATGGTAAGTGGGTGCTGTGGTCCACACAGACATCTACATCTATCCTCGATTACAAATTAAAATGCAGATACGTTGTCACCCGTGAGGACTAAGTGGGAATGCCTCGTTTCCAGTAAAAAGGGTCCCCGATTCTCTGCACTCACGAAACACAGCAGCCTAAAGCTGCTATTTTACGCTGGTATTTTAATAACAAATATTTTTAATTAGGCCTGTTACACAATTTTTTGTCATGGTTTATGACATAAAAATATAAGAAATATTCTTATATTTATATTCATATAAATATAAGAAAACTATGCCAGCCATTGAGTTATATGTACTACGTACTAGAGAAGCCATTCCAAACAAAAATTGTGTCCTACTCTATGTCTTCGCGCATGCGCGGGAGTAGTAGTCGCGCATGCGCGAAGACTTTAATTTAATATAAAATAAGATATTAATATAAAATAAATAT
The DNA here is from genome assembly GCA_963668995.1 of Parnassius mnemosyne. NCBI lineage: Eukaryota > Metazoa > Arthropoda > Insecta > Lepidoptera > Papilionidae > Parnassius > Parnassius mnemosyne. The sequence goes on along the minus strand of CAVLGL010000093.1, from coordinate 47,673,272 downwards.
AAGAATTTAATATAAAATATCTTAATATAATCTAAACAAACATATTTCTAAATAAAATGTAATAATAATTATTTTATGGAATTCACAAATCTTCAATTTACGCAATATTTAGTTTGTATGGACTGCACTACAGTTCAGTTGAACATAGTCAATGTTCGGAATGGCTTCTCTAGTACGTAGTACATATAACTCAATGATGCCAGCATACTAATCAAAGGTACAAACTAAACTGTACATATAGCTATGATCATATCCATATGATAATGTAATAGCGGCACTATGTAAATAATTATGTTAAGAATTTACAAAATGCTCTCTATCTGTTCGTAAAGTTTCATCACAATCGACTGAACTAAAGAAAAAATTATCCAGGACAGACAGACGGACAAAACCCACTGAGCTTGATAGAAGTAAGTTATTTCAGTTATTTCAGACAGGCACTTTAATTTTATTTATTAGTATGTATAGATAAAATACCATTTCAACTGCGACTTTTTAAAACAGATTATTTAACCAATATTTCATACAAAATCTAATAAATATTTCAAAACTTTAATAAAACCTTAGTTAAATAAAAAATTACCTTATAACTATATAAAATATGTAATCCTTTTTGAATTAGAAATAATCCAATGTATTGAATAATTTATTAAGGGCCGATTTTCCAACCGTCAGATAGAAGTTTTCCATCAAAGAAATTACAACCCGACTGAATACTTTTATATTCGATCGGGTTATAATTTTTCACTTTTGTGAAACTATTAAACTAGTTTATTCATACATTTGTTATTTTTAATTTGTTTATGTTGTATATTATCTTATGAATAACTTCTTACAACAACAATTTTTTACATTACAATTCAAAAAATAAGAATAACTTTTCGTTACCCGTTCAATAAAAAAATACAAGCCCAAGTCAAATTCTTCACCATTAATCTAAACGTAAATAGAGATATATGGGTTCCGAAGTGCGTTGTTCCGGCTGCTTGGGTATTTGTAAAAACTGACTGAAAATAATTATGGCGGAAAAGTGTTATACAACCGGAAAGAATTGACATTTTACCGTTATTATATCTAGAAGTCTTTCAACTACCATTCTAGACCCGAATGTGATTATACATGTGGCAAAATTAAAAATTTTTTACAACCGACTTCAATATAAATAAAACGAGAACATCATCTACCTAGTCGAAGTCAATTAAATACGCATTATTGAGAATAACTCAAAAACTACTGGTCAGATCTTGATCAAATTTATACACATAGATCATAGGCTCTCGACCAGAAGTCGCTCCCGAGGCTTTTCATTACTAGGATCACTCACTTGGTTCAGTTCTTATTATTTTCAGTTGGTCTCAGGAGAATGCTGTCCATCTTTTGTTTCAGTTTCCTTGTGTTTCCTTTTACGACACCCGCGGGATAGTATGGAGTAGTGGATTGTCTTACATCAACATAACAACTGAAAATTATGAAAAAATACTGTTGCCAACCCGCCGGCCAAGCCAAAAATGAGGCAATGTATGAGAAAGGCTATATTCAGCAGTGAACTTTTGTCTGCTGTGCTGCATGATGTAACTGCATATGATAGAAATAAGATAGAGTAAAGGAAACATACCCAATATAAAATGGTTTGCTTTTAATATAAACCTATATAAGAGACAAATTTGAGTATCAGAACTATTAATCAAATTAAAGACAAATTAGCGAAGTGTATGCAACTTCCTAAGACAGTCATTGCTCATTTAGTGATATTTTCAATGAAATTAAATGAATGTGAATGAAATAAGGTCGAACCAATTATGAATACACGTATTTTTTTTATAGGATAAGGGTGACAAACGAGCACACAGTCCACCCGATGGTAAGTGGCTACTGCGGCCCACAGACATCTACATCTATCCTCTGTTACAAATCAAAATGTAGATGCTTTGTCACCCGTGAGGACTAAGATGGAATGCCTCATTTCCAGTAAAAAGGGCCTCCGGCCACCTGCACTCACCAAGCGAAACGCAGAGGTAAACCTCTACTACTTCACGCTGGTTTTCTGTGAGGTCGTGGTACTACCACGGTTCGAGCCGGCCCATCCGTACGACAGCAAAAGCTGCCGCGTGGCTCTACCACTGTTGTATATCTTTCCTTTGTAATTAAAGTTTCATACATTTAAATTATCTATTGAAACAATTTTATGAGTATGTCCCATGTTATCCTAATTATTACAATATATATATCTGACCAACAAACAAATATAGGCGAAATGTTGCGTATACTTAAAGTGTTTCATTCAATTTAAATATAATTCTCAACGTGGTAGAGGCATGCTGCAGCTGTATTATGGTTGTAGCACGAATGGGTCGGTACGACCGAGCAAGGACCACGCTCTCACAGTATACCATCGTAAAAGTGTAGAGAACCGGAGACTCTTTTTACTGGAAACGAGGCATTCTATCTTGGTCCTCAGGGGTGACAACGCATCTGCATTGTATAAAAAAATGAAGTGACAAACAAAATTACGGACCACCTGATGGTAACCTCCAACTTCAAACAAGAATGGCTGCAGAAGTACCAGTATGAAGGAAAGCATGTTAATAATATGAAATAACAAATAAACATGTAATATAAAAAAATACTTATGAACAGGACAAGCCTTTAATAATTCACCAACTAATTGACTATTAAAGCACTGAATTAGTAAATTTGTAAATATGCGAGTGTAAAACATTGTCTAATATAAATAAAAGTGTTCAAAAAACAAATGTAGCCTTGAATCTCGGTTGCTGCTAAAACTCGAATTACTCAAGGGAGCTGACGTTCAAATAACAGCTTTACTGAATGAAAATCCGCTATGACTTTGTCTTTATTATACACGACGGAAATATTTCCATTACATCCTTGTCCTTGACTAAAGTAATATCGTAGTATACTTATACACATGTGTTTATAGCCTTGTTTAAGTTTATTTTTAGGTTATTTACTATAACACAAAATTTAATCAAATATTAACTGTTATCCGCAAATGTGAGCGACTTTTATACTCGTAGTTGAGTAACTTAAACCCTGTGTTCTCTATTTACAGTCAGTTGACTTTTCAAGTAAGTCAGCCATGCAGGACCTTAATAATTTGCCTTATTATAGGACAGTCATGTTTTTGTGCTATAACCCCCGGCATACTGTTGGCGCTGTTCCTTCTTCTGCTTAGTAGCGATGCGACTTTTTTGCGCATTATCGCGTCAAAGTCAAAGCCGTCGTTGCGTGCCTCGCAGAACATGGCTGAAGCGCTGCAGTGCGCTGCAGTTTAGGGCGACATCATTCGAGAGTCGCCAAATTTGAAAAACTGGGTACGTTCTAGCGAAAAGTAGAGTCAATAATTTATTATAATCATTACTTTTAAAAAACGATATGATGTCGATATCAGTAACTATTTTCCGTGATGTTAGTGCTATAGCCTTTTACAGCTTCATCGGAGTTAGGCTTTCGATTTATATAATAAGGCGGACTGATGACGATGTGGGTTATGGCTAAACGTTACTTTTTCGTTACGGTGTTCACCTGTACCCAAATCCGTGTACAGATGAGTTATCTAACCGTCGTCCGAGCAGGGCAAGTCCCTGCTTAAATTGTAATAATTGTAATGTATACTTAAAATGTACGGTGTGTACGCGGTGTGGAATAGTTTATGACGCGTCCCGTCCGTTGTACTATCTGTAGTTGTGACATTAGGTGATTAGTAGCGGTAGGCAGTATAGATATATGACGGGCCAGCGACATTTAAATTATTAACGAATTGAAGCCCTCTATTCAATATTGAACAGAGCGCTTAGCAAGGAAGGCTCAGATGATGTGCACGAGCCTATCGGGTACGTTAAGTTAATAACATTGAGTTGCAACATCGAAGAAGAGCGCTCAGGTACTGAGGGTTAGGTATTTCCTAGAGTGATGGAAGCCTTCCAGAATTTTTTCTGTTACTCGATGCATTTTATTGGTGCACAAGTGTTCGGATCTGAAGCCGAACTGCTCGTTGAAAAGAATCATTTTGGCAAAGATGTAATCTCGGAGGTGATTCCATAAAATTCGCTCGTAAATTTTCTCTAACATGCTGAAGAGACTGATGGATCTGTAGCTGGAGGCTAAGTTCCGGGATCCCTATGACGTCGGCTTCTATCCACGCATCCGTTAAGGCGCAGCTGTAGAAAAGAGCGTTGAAATGTCTACTAGGAGGCAAATTAGAGGCGCAGACAGTGATTTGAGCAACTTGTTCGTGTTCGAGAGTAAATAAATGTAATTAACTCATGCTGCAGTTATATTATAGTTGTAGCACGAAAAAAACCGGCTAGACCAAGACCAAGATAGATGTAGATGTCTATGGCGCACAGCAAACACTTACCATCAGGTGGACTGTGTGCTCGTTTGTCACCCTTATTCTATAAAAAAAATCTATAATTGAAAATGGATGTAGATGTCTATGGGCCACGGCATCCACTTACTATCAGTTGGACTATGTGCTCGTTTCTCACCCTTATTTTTAAAAAATATCTAAGGAATAAAAAAGAAGAGGAAATGAAAAGTTGACTTATGGATCATATTTATCGCTTTCACGTTGTTTTTTCTTACAATGACAACGATTCAATGCCAAATCATACCTTACAAAATGCTATTGAACTGACAAAATTGTGTCTAGACGTAAGACGGTAATGGTGTAACAAATACCAATAAATGATACACATAATACATAAAGAAATGGAATAAATGGCTATTCAAAAGAAATTACCTTGAAGGTAAGCAATTTTATTTTAGTTTAAGTATTCTATATAGGTCCAGCTGAAAATAATAGCACACAGTCCACAATACTTGGGGAATGTGAGCATCCACGTCTTTTTCTGCCACCAGGGCGGCACCACTTAAAAAAAAGGTGTAATATTTGACAGATTTCATAACGGGGAAGTGAACTTGTTCAAAAATGTAAAAGTTAATGTTTCTTTCTGTACTAGTAGTTATATTTTTTATTAATTTAATTAAAAATAAATAAACCAAACCACAAATTTTCATTAAAGTGAAAAAATTAAAAAAAGAGAGAGAAAACAAATAAAAAGCAAACCACTAAGGCATTGTTTTGTGTATTAATATAATTCTCTAGAAACTGGCAAACTTTTACAAACATTAACTAAGTTCTCAATTAAATGACATTATGTAATAAAAAAAACTTCACCTCAGTGTCAACTAGCGACATCTGGTGAGCGGAAGATTATTAGCCCGCATTGTAAACGCATGTGCATTTTGATTTTTAATCGAGGATAAATGTAAATGTCTATGGGCAACAGCATCCACCATCAGGTGGACTGTATGCTCGTTTGTCACCATTATTCTATAAAAAGATTGTGAATAATATTCTTCTAAAAATATATGTGTTTTAAATTTCAATCTAACGGTCTTATATGAGTTGGTTGTTATAAAAGAATAAAAGTATATAAAACGATGATATTTACTTTATATAATGCATATTTTATAATTTATATGTTACTAACTCGATATATTCTACAGTACTTAAGCCTTTTTAACAGAACTTCTTTAATTTATTATTAATTTTAATCCCTTAATTCACCGCTAAACAAGCAGTTTTAAGCAAAACATTGCAAAACATTCTAATGATTCTTTGCTTTAGTTTTAGATTCGATTATTTGAAGTTATCACTTTAATTTTAAACCTAAAATTAGGTACCGATTTATTGCCTAAACAAATATGAGATTGGATAGTTATTTATACAAGCAATATTTCTCTGATTACATATATTTATATATAAAAATTACGTGTCACGTTGTTTGTCCGCGATGGACTCCTAAACTACTGAACTGATTTCAGTAAAATGTTGCACCTTGCGTTCAGTTTGGTCCAACTTGATAGGATAGTTTTTATCCCGATAAATGACCCTCAATATTTTTTATTACGAATGTAAAGATTTTTTATAGGACAAAAGGTCGTCGGAGAGGGCAGAACAACGTCTGCCTGGCGAACAAGTTTAAATATAAGTAATTTGCTATGACAATTAACTCTAATAATTTAAAATTAAAAATTAAAAAAATCAATATAAATTATTAAGAATAACTCAAAAACTATTGGTCAGACCTTGAAATAATTACTTGACAGATTGATGGTTCTTCGAGCTATATGGCCGACCCATTGCCACTTCAGCCATAGAATTATTAATTCTATGACTTCAGCTTATTAATCCGTTGGGTTATATCGGTTACTCTGGTTCTAGTAAGGATATCTTTTTAAGCGCTTGTTTTTGATGTTTGCCTGTATTTTTTTTTTCGGAGGCTCCAAGCATTTTAGGCGATCCGTGTGGCCACCCTTGGCGCCTTTAGCTACGCTAATGTGCAAGAGAATATTACAACTTAAAATTTCGTGAGATCCTTAATGCGCACTTAAAGTAATTAAAAATTAAAAATTTTGTACAACCGACTTCAATATATATCATTAAAGGTAACTCAAAAACTATTGGTCAGATCTTAATCAAATTTATATGAGACCACATGAGAAGCACCACCTTTCAAATAAAAAAGAATCATCGAAATTGGTTCATGCAGAAAAAAGTTATGAGGTATACACACATAAGAAACATACAGTCGAATTGAGTACCGTCACCTTTTTGAAGTCGGTAGAAAGTAGTTATGACTATTACACAACCAGTGCGTGTTGCCAGTGATGACTTTTGAATCTGAGACGTGTTCCTTCACTACTGGCCGTATGGGGAAGCTCAAGGTCGCTCAGCGAGCTATGGCAACGCTCAGCAGAGATGGGAACGGTATTCTATGTGAGATCTGCGCCTTGTAAAGTTGCAGTCGATGTGCCGGCATGGAATACTGTACCGCTCTGCTGAGCACGCAAAGCTTTTTAAAGGCCAATTTGACCTTCTCTTCCTAGTGACCACGAAACTACACGTCACTCGATATGTCGACGCCGAGGATTCCGATAATGGCTGAGACAACAAGGGGAGTGCGTTGAAACTGAGGAGATACGACAAAGGGGTTCTTTTTAGCGGTAAAAGCGCAAACTTGTTCTTCTGAGAATTAAACTGGACTAGATTGTGTCGCCCCCAATCCGAGACTTTGTTAAGCAAAAACTCGACTTCAGACACAATTTGTCCCGGTACTCAGCGACGTTTTCCCGAGAAATATTGGCACGGCCGGTATATAAGGCATCCCCAGTGCTGTCGTCTGCATAGCAATGAATGCTACCAGTTAGCAACATATCATTGATATGCAGGAGAAACAGCGTTAGTGATAGCACGCAGCCTTGTGGAACACCAGCGTTGATAGGCTTGAAATCAGAGCATGCCGTCTACTACGACCTTGATACTCCGATCAGCAAGGAAACTGGTGATCCATTTGCACAATTTCTCGGGAAGCCCATAGGAAGGAAGCTTCGAAAGAAGCGCTTTGTGCCAGACCCGATCGAAGGCCTTCGCTATGTCCAAACTAACAGCCAATGCCTCCCCCTTGGACTCTACTGCCTCCGCCCATCTATGAGTCAGATAGACTAGAAGATCACCAGCTGATCGACCTCGACGAAAACCGTACTGGCGGTCACTAATCAGCTGGTGATCCTCAAGGTACCACATGATCTGGCAGTTTATAATGGATTCCATTATTTTGGAGTACAAGGAGGTGATGGCGATAGGCCTGTAGTAGATGAGTCTGAGCGGTCTCCTTTTTTAGGGATCGGATGGACAAAAACCGTCTTCCATGACTTTGGTACTACGCCTTGGGTGTAGGAGTACCGGAAAAGACGCGTTGAAACCGGTGCCATCACCGGAACACACGTCCTCAGCACAATTTGGGGGATTTAATCAGGCCCACTCGACGTGTGGATATCCAGTGAGAAGAGTGCTTTACGCACCGAGCGCTATGTAACCCGCACATCTGGCATGGAGCACCTCACACCGCGGAATGGTCGGCGGTGTGTATCCCCCGTCATCGAGAGTCAAGTTGGAACCCAAAAAAACCTTTGTGGCATGGGCCAGTGAGTCGTCCTTCTTGTACAGAGATGGAAGAGATGGCTGACATAAGTTCAATTGGACAGCGCTGACGAGAACAATGCATGAATGCACAGGTTCCCAAAGGAAGGCGAACTAATTTCTAGTCAATTCTGCCTATGTGCTCTGACTTTGCCTTGGCAATAACTCTTTTGAAGAACTTGGAGGTGGAATTATACTTCTTTTTAAGGGCGCTGGTGCTTACATCCCGGGATGTTAATGCGTCAACACAGGCCCGGTAGCACTCCTGCTTGTAGCGTGATGCTATTTTACAGGAGCGACTAAACCATGGCTGAGATCTACCTCCAATGGGCACCACAGAGGAAGGAATAAATTTCTATACCCTGAAGTACCACATCAACAACAGAATTAGCAACAACTTTGGGATCGTTCGCCGAGTAACAAACCCGCCCCCAAGGGTAGGATGCAAAGAAAGACAGCATCCCATCCCAATCGGCCGACCTATAGTGCCAAACACGGCGGCAGCCTGCAGAAAGCAACCGCGATTTCAGCGTGACTGGCACCACACTAGAAAATGGTCCGAGAAGCCAAGAGGGGCGTCGACGGAGACCTGATATCTGTCCGGATGAGAGGTCAGCAGAAGGTCCAACAGGGAAAGTGCATGAACCACGCATTTGGAATCCGCGTAGGCGAAATAACCAGTTGTGTCAGACCATATGTCAAAGCAAAATCATGAACAAATCTCCCCGCATGATGGGTTAAATGTGAACCGAACCATTCGGCGTGGTAGGCGTTAAAATCACCAAGGATCTCTACGGATGGGACCTGTTGTAGCAAGGAATCTGTAGCTATTTGGACGTGGTCGATAAGTCGGTCTGTTTCTGCATTACCGCTGTGGGACCTATAGCCGCACCAGTAGGCGCGCGGATGGTCGTCGTTGTCTAGGCGTAGTCAAAGGATGGACAAGTCCGAACCTTCAAGACTGCCAAGGCGTCGAGAACAGATGTCCTCTCTGACGTATAAACAAACTCCAGCTCAAGGCACAAAGGAGTGTTCTGATTTGTACCCCGGGGCACCTGCTCAGTCATTAAGAGCACAATGAGATTTGCCGTTTTGAGATGGGAGTGGACGGCGTTAAGGTTCGCGTGAAGTCCCCTGATGTTGCAGAAATTCACGGATAGCGTGGCATGGGTCGTCTTGGTCTTGTTGCTTAATTTGCCCCGAGCAGTTATTGTTTTGAGCGGAATTTGCTCCCCCCAGAATACGCGGGGCAGCCTGAGCACCCATGCTCAGGAGTGGAGTCGCTTGGTCATGGATTCTCAGCGAGGGATTCTCCAGGGGTGCTGGTATCCTCCTGGGGTAGTTTTACATTTAATTCCGCTACCACGGTGATGGGGGGGGGGGGATTGGGGTTTCGGCCACCAGACGAAACGCAGAAGCAGAGCTTCCACTTCACGCCGGTATTCTGTGAGGTCGTGATACCACTCTGGCTCGACCTGGCCCATACCTGTAACAGCAAAAACTGCCGCGTGGCTCTACCGCTGCTTTTATTCACGTACTAGCGACCCACCCTGACTTCGCCTGGGTAGGATCTAATAATGTGGTGTTTAGATTTAAAATATTACACAATCGTTCATTTTATCAACTTTTCTTCTTTTCAAAAAAACTTCAAGTTTCTCGCCTATATAGCCTATATCCCTCCTGGCATTGCTCTCTATCTGTTCGTAAAGTTTCATCACAAATGGTTCAGCTATATAAGATTAGTCCGGACTGACAGATAGACAGAGATGGACTGAAATTATTATTAAATATGTTTTTTTTTTTTATTTATGTTTTAATATCATGAAGTGTTCGCCGCGCTGCCCTAATGCGTGTTGGCGAACTTCACATGTCTTCGAAGTATTTTTTTTTATTTCTCAGACATGAAGGTTTCACGATGTTTTCCTTCACCACTGAGCACGTGGTAAAACAACACTTAAAATTGCAATTAACGATTTCATTGGTGCCGACGGGGATCGAACCTGTGCTCGCGTACTGTGCAATTTACAGCGAGCGCTAACCATCTGAGCTACCATGGTTCTTATATTATATTATTATTATATTATGGATCCATGCTGCAGATATATTATGGTTGTAGCACAAATAGGTCCAGCGACCCAGGGAGGACCTCCCTCTCACGGAATACCAGCTTGAAACGTTGCCGCTGTGTTTCGTATAGTGAGTGTAGAGAACCGGAGATCTACATATATTACTGGAAATGAGGTACTCCATCTTAATCCTCAGGAAAGATGAGAACGCATATGCATTTGATTCTTGGTCGAGAATAAATGTAGATGTCTATGGATTACAGCACACACTTACCACCAGTTATACAGTGTGCTCGTGTGTCACCCTTATTATCAAAAAAAGATGAACTCTCTTAAATGATTTTTATCACGTGGCAGAGCCATACTGCAGCTATATTACTGGTATAGTTGTAACTCGAATAGGTCGGCTCGACCGGGGAAGGATCACGCTTTCACAGAATACCAGCGTAAAATAGTAGTTTAACACTGCTGTGTTTCGTATGTTGAGTGTCGAGATCCGGAGACTCTTTTTACTGGAAACGAGGCATTCCATCTTAGTCCTCAGGGGTGACAACACATCTATATGTTGATTCGTAATCGAGGATTGATGTAGATGTCTATGGGCCACAGCAACCGCTTACCATCGAGTGGATTGTGTGCTCGTATGTCACCCTAATTCTATAAAAAAATGAAGTGACAAACAAAATTACGGACCCCTGATGGTAGCCGCCAACGTCAAACAAGAATGCTGCAGAAGTACCAGTATGAAGGAAAGCATGTTAATATAATAAATAACAAATAAATATGTAATATAAAAAAATACTTATGAACAAGACAAGCCTTTAATAATTCACCAACTACTTGACTATTAAAGCACTGAATTAGTAAATTTGTAAATATGCGAGTGTAAAACATTGTCTAATATAAATAAAAGTGTTCAGAAAACAAATGTAACCTCGAATCTCGGTTGCTGCTAAAACTCGAATTACTCAAGGGAGCTGACGTTCAAATAACAGCTTTACTGAATGAAAATCCGCTATGACTTTGTCTTTATTATACACGACGGAAATATTTCCATTACATCCTTGTCCTTGACTAAAGTAATATCGTAGTATACTTATACCCATGTGTTTATAGGCATGTTTAAGTTTATTTTTAGGTTATTTACTATAACACAAAATTAAATCAAATATTAACTGCTATCCGCAAATGTCAGCGACTTTTATAGTTGAGGAACTTAAACCCTGTGTTCTCTATTTACAGTCAGTTGACTTTTCAAGTAAGTCAGCCATGCAGGACCTTAATAATTTGCCTTATTATAGGTCAGTCATGTTTTTGTGCTATAACCCCCAGCATACTGTTGGCGCTGTTCCTTCTTCTGCTTAGTAGCGATGCGACTTTTTTGCGCATTATCGCGTCAAAGTCAAACCCGTCGTTGCGTGCCTCGCAAAACATGGCTGAAGCGCTGCAGTGCGCTGCAGTTTAGGGCGACATCATTCGAGAGTCGCCAAATTTGAAAAACTGGGTACGTTCTAGCGAAAAGTAGAGTCAATAATTTATTATAATCATTACTTTTAAAAAACGATATGATATCGATATCAGTGACTATTTTCCGTGATGTTAGTGCTGATAGCCTTTTACAGCTTCATCGGATTTATGCTTTCGATTTATATAATAAGGCGGACTGATGATGATGTGGGTTATGGCTAAACGTTACTTTTTCGTTACGGTGTTCACCTGTACCCAAAATCCGTGTACAGATGAGTTATCTAACCGTCGTCCGAGCAGGGCAAGCCCCTGCTTAAATTGTAATAATTGTAATGTATACTTAAAATGTACGGTGTGTACGCGGTGTTGAATAATTTATGGCGCGTCCCGTCCGTTGTACTATCCGTAGTTGTGACATTAGGTGAGTAGTAGCGGTAGGCAGTATTGATATATGACGGGCCAGCGACATTTAAATTATTAAGGAATTGAAGCCCTCTATTCAATATTGAACAGAGCGCTTAGCAAGGAAGGCTCAGATGATGTGCACGAGCCTATCGGGTACGTTAAGTTAATAACATTGAGTTGCAACATCGAAGAAGAGCGCTCAGGTACTGAGGGTTAGGTATTTCTTAGAGTGATGGAAGCCTTCCAGAATTTTTTCTGTTACTCGATGTATTTTATTGGTGCACAAGTGTTCGGATCTGAAGCCGAACTGCTCGTTGAAAAGAAGCATTTTAGCAAAGACGTAATCTCGGAGGTGATTCCATAAAATTCGCTCGTAAATTTTCTCCAACATGCTGAAGAGACTGATCGATCTGTAGCTGGAGGCTAAGTTCCGGGATCCCTATGACGTTGGCTTCTATTCACGTGTCCGTTAAGGAGCAGCTGTAGAAAAGAGCATTCAAATGTCTACTAGGAGGCAAATTAGAGGCGCAGACAGTGATTTGAGCAACTTGTTCGTGTTCGAGAGTAAATAAATGCAATTAACTCATGCTGCAGTTATATTATAGTTGTAGCACGAAAAAATCGGCTAGACCAAGACCAAGATAGATGTAGATGTCTATGGGCCACAGCAAACACTTACCATCAGGTGGACTGTGTGCTCGTTTGTCACCCTTATTGTATAAAAAAATCTATAATCGAAAATGGATGTAGATATCTATGGGCCACGGCATCCACTTACGGCTCGTTTCTCACCCTTAGTTTTAAAAAAATATCTAAGGAATAAAAAAGAAGAGGAAATGAAAAGTTGACTTATTCAGATTCAATGCCAAATCATACCTTACAAAATGCTATTGAACTGACAAAATTGTGTCTAGACGTAAGACGGTAATGGAGTAACAAATACCAATAAATTATACACATAATACATAAAGAAATGGAATAAATGGCTATTCAAAAGACATTTTATTTTAGTTGAAGTATTCTATATAGTCTATATAGGTCCAGCTGAAAATAATAGCACACAGTCCACAATACTTGGCGAATATGAGCATCCACGTCTTTTTCTGCCACCAGGGCGGCACCACTTAAAAAAAGGTGTAATATTTGACAGATTTCATAGCGGGGAAGTGAACTTGTTCAAAAATGTAAAAGTTAATGTTTCTTTCTGTACAAGTAGTTATATTCTTACTAGCTTTTTACCCGCGGCTTCGCTCGCGTGCGCTTGAATTTAGGGACATCATTAACTGCAGTTCCGAGCCAAATTTAGAATTATTCGATCACTTTTAGAGTCACCTTGGTGTCTATGTCTCTATGTCTGTCAGAGATTTTTTTTCATTCTAAAATACTATTAGACGTAGATGATTGGTAACATGCTACAGAAACACGTGAATATATATGTCTAGAAACACCTACTATTTTTTATATATGGCGTGTCTTCCGATTCCGATGTATCCATAAAAAGGGTAAATAGTCTTGAAATCAAAATTTATTATTATTATTTACATTGTACTCTTTACATTTATTCATAGTTAAAGTATATATATATTAGCTATAACCACGTAATATAATGTTTATTTGAAACATTTTATTCATATAATTGGTCCTATTTAATATTGATTGGCACCATAAAAAGATATAAGGTACGTGAGGGTAATATGGTCACCTTAAGCTTTGCCGGCTTATAAAACCAAAACCAGGAGGAAGAGAGAGACAAATACACAATGTCGTATACTATAACTAATATAGAAAAAAATAACAATAAGCCTTGGCAATAATTAGAAACACTTCGAAAAATCAACTTAAAAAAAAAACTAACTATAGTACGTGAGGGTAATATGGTCATGCGGTTAATATGGTCACTTTCTTAGAACCCAAAAACTACAGCGTCGTTTGCATAGAACGCTCTGTGATACGATAGCTCTTGTTCAGTTTGTCAAATAATAAAGGGTCAAAAGGCGCTACTTTATCGACGCTATTTTGACAGTTGATATTATTGTAAATATTTTAGTCGATTTTTGTATTGTGTAGGGCAGTTAGTTTTTTTAAACAGATTTTTCGAAGTGTTCCTAATTATGTTCAAAGCTTGTTTGCTATTTTTTTCTTAACATATTTGTTATAGTACACGATTTTGTGTTTTTGTCTCTGTTCTCGTCCTAATTTTGGTTTTATAGGGCGATAAAGCTTAAGGTGACCATATTACCCTTACGTACTTACTATAATATCAACTGTCAAAATGGCGTCGATAAAGCGGCGTTCTTTTGACCCTTTATTATTTGAATGACTGATGAAGAGCTATCGTATATCACAAAGCCATCTATGCAAATTAGACTGTAGTTTTTGAAATATAAGAAAGTGACCATATTAACCGGATGACCATGACCCTCACGTACTCTAGATATTTTTTTTTTACTTCGAGTAGACTTGAAAACTTCATAAATACAGTTCTATAATAATGAATACCACACATGGATTAAAACTAATGTTGCGGGTTTTTTACGCATCTTGGCTCCTCACCGAATAAAAGCACCGAAGCTCCGAGAAGTCTAAAGTATGTAAACATGTTTAGTATCGTCCCAACCTTTATATACAACAAATTCTTGCAATAGAACACCGAATCCTACCAATGATGATTAGCGAGGCTATTGAAATTAAAAATATCCAATTTTTAATTGGGAAGACCGCTTAGTGCTACTATCTGCTAAGGACTCCATAATTAATAAAATTAAATTCAAACTACTACTGCATTTTTACTATTCTATTTTAACTATAACATCAGGTCGTCAAACACCTCAGTTCTCCCGCCCCTGCCGTGACCATGGGTGCTGTAAAGTGCCCAAACCATCGGGAATTTAAAAAGTTAAAATTAAACGCGATAAAATCCTTAAAATTAGTTTTAGTCCTCATAAATTTTATACACAGTGAACGTAGGAACACTACACTCATGAACGGGAGTAGAAAAATGTTCACACTGTTGTGGCGGTGAAAGAAAATCCAAAATCTCTTATCGTCCCGTCGTAAGAGGCGACATAGGGTAAAAACAAGAGATGAGATGATCTGCATCATCTTCTTGACAACAGATCAAAATACTAATAGCGGCGGTTGCCAACCCGCCACTATAGCAAATATCCAGCTACTTGATAATTTATGGGGGAAGCCTATGTTCATTTCAGTGGACTTTTGATAGGCTGACGATAATGAGTTTTACTCATCTTTGCAAGCCTTAATATTTACGGTAGAGTGAAAACAAAAAGTAACATACCCGAAAACACGAATGAAATAAAAACTGCATATATTGCCTCATGAAAAGTAAAAAAGCAGCTTACATACATGTTACTACTGGGCACAGGCCTTAGAGTTTTTGGCCCAAAAAGAGTTAGCTGCACTGATTTCAACGCAGGATGAATGTAATGTATATTCAGTAGCATTGTATTATTTCATTTTATCAATAACTTGCCATTTTAATTTATCTACCGACTTCCAAAAAGGAGACGGTACTCAATTCGACGCGTATGTTTTTTTTATGTGTGTTACCTCATAACTTTTTACTGAGTGAACCGATTTCGATGATTCTTTTTTTATATTAAAGCTGATACTTCTCGTGTGATCCCATATGAATTTGATCAAGTTCAGATCAATAGTTTTTGAGTTATTCGAGTTATTCTTAATAACTTATATTGAAGTCGGCTGTACAAAATTTTTAATTTTAAATTATTTAGAAGTAAGTAGGTGGCGTTAATATGACATGAAATAATGAAAGCCAAAACTATACCATCTAGTAATATCAGCAATAGAAACGAACATTTATTTATTATATCAATAAGGGATAAAGTGATGTCCATTCTCTTAAAAGATCTGTTTCTGTTAAAAAATAAGCTATCAGTGCCGCTATCGGTGAAAGACGATTTAATGATATCGTCATATGACCATATTATAAAATAGCAACGTTATGTTTACTTACTAATATCTTCAAACAATTTCTATTCATTGATTTGGTCAAGCTATATCATGACATGGTCAACAAATAGTGTTAAATACACATTCATTTCAGTCATTATTTCAGTCTTTTCACGAAATGATAGATTACTTTATGATATATGATCAATTCTACGATCTGGCCACGACTTACATAAAATCTCTTTAATAAAACTATGATGATAATGAAAATTTTGCAACAATTGCAGACAGACCAGTTTTTATCATTTTACATATATATTAGTAATTGATAATTGAAATAAATACATACCTTATCAATTTCCACATTTTTGATAGACGTCACTATTATCTATTGAAATTATTACACTTTTAAAATAAAATAACAAAAATACTAAAAACTGAACATTAGAATATTTTAATAATTTTAAAAATCTAATAATTTAATCATATAAATGTAAGTTATTTATATTATTTCATTTATTAGTAACTGAAGGCAAAATATAAAACTTTTTCCATTTGATGATAGATGGCGCTTTTTTGAATACGAAATCGGTGTAGTTTCAAATTATTTTACCAAGATTATAACTATATTTTAAACTTTATTTACAAATATGGTATTTATTTGAAAAACACCCGTCATCCCGCCTATAACTAAGATACAACAGTAAATTAACATGTAAAGGAAATTAATATACTTAACCTTCCTTTTTTGAAGTTCCGTAATCGGATAAAAAGTAGCCTATAAGTTGCCCCGGGTTACTGACTACCTACATACAAAATTTCATGTAAATCGGTTCAGTCGTTTTTGCGTGAATCCGGAATACACAGACAGACAGACAGACAGAAAAACAGACACAGACAGACAGACAAAAATTCTAAAAACTACTAATTTGGATTCAGAACCCTTTATTTAGTCACCTGGACTTGTTTTTTCAAGAATATATTAAAATTACAGACACAACTTTTTTACAGATTTATTATATGTATAGAAGATTTATTATATGTATAGATATAGATTAATTTAATTAAAAATAAATAAACCAAACCACAAATTTTCATAAAAGTGAAAAAATTAAAAGAAAGAGAGAAAACAAATAAAGAGCAAACCACTAAGGCATTGTTTTGTGTATTAATATAATTCTATAGAAACTGACAAACTTTTACAAACATTAACTAAGTTCTCAATTAAATGACATTATGTAATAAAAAAAACTTCACCTCAGTGTCAACTACGACGACATCTGGTGAGCGGAAGATTATTAGCCCTCATTGTAAACGCATGTGCATTTTGATTTTTAATCGAGGATAAATGTAAATGTCTATGGGCAACAGCATCCACCATCAGGTGGACTGTATGCTCGTTTGTCACCATTATTTTATAAAAAAAATTAGTGAATAATATTCTTCTAAAAATATATGTGTTTTAAATTTCAATCTAACGGTCTTATATGAGTTGGTTGTTATAAAAGAATAAAAGTATATCAAACGATGATATTTACTTTATATAGTACATATTTTATAATTTATTTATTTAGCTATTTGAACGTGGTCGATAAGTCGGTCTGTTTCTGCATTACCGCTGTGGAACCTATAGGCGCACCTGTAGGCGCGCGGATGTTCGTCGTTGTCTACGCGTAGTCAAAGGATGGACAAGTCCGAACCTTCAAGACTGCCGAGACGTCGAGAACAGATGTCCTCTCTGACGTATACACAAACTCCAGCTCAAGGCACAAAGGAGTGTTCTGATTTATACCCTGGGACACCTGCTCAGTCATTAAGAGCACAATGAGCTTTGCCGTTTTGAGATGGGAGTGGACGGCGTTAAGGTTCGCGGCGTTAAAGTCCCCTGATGTTGCAGAAATTCACGGATAGCGTGGCATGAGTCGTCTTGGTCTTGTTGCTTAGTTTGCCCCGAGCAGTTATTGTTTTGAGCGGAATTTGCTCCCCCCAGAATACGCGGGGCAGCCTGAGCAAAACTGCCGCGTGGCTCTACCACTTCTTTTATTCACGTACTATCGACCCGCCCTGGCTTCGCCTGGGTAGGATCTAATAATGAGGTGTTTAGATTTAAAATATTTCACAATCGTTCATTTTATCAACTTTTCTTCTTTTCAAAAAAACTTCAAGTTTTTCGAATTGCATATAGCCTATATCCCTCCTGGCATTGCTCTCTATCTGTTCGTAAAGTTTCATCACAAATGGTCCAGCTATATAAGATTAGTGCGGACTGACAGATAGACAGAGATGGACTGAAATTATTATTAAAAATGTTTTTTTTTAATTTATCTCTTTTAATTTTTTTAATATATATTTAAATTATATAATATATATTTAGTTTTAATATCATGCAAATAAATTATATATATTTGTCTGTGTGTTTATGTTATAAACTGACAGACACTTCAATTTTATTTATATTGTATATAATATGCGGTTTAAAAATAATATATCGAATTTAATGCGAGCGGGTAGCGTCACCTTGTCAAGTTGACAGTAAAGTCCATTCTCTCTCGCTTCGCGTTCAAGGGTCAATAGAATTCATTAGTTTTGATAATAACACTAAAATGCCATGTGTTGGAGATATAAAAGAATCCATCCAATCACCTATTTCATCCCGTGTGTGTCGTAAGAAGCGATTATGGGTTATGCCTAAAATATCTTTTGGCCTCCGATAAAGCGCTGTATAACCATTTCATTAACGGGAATTAGCTTCAAATCAGGGGCGTAACTACCGCCATATCAGCCGTATCAATGATACGGGGCCCCCGGGCTACAGGGGCCCCGAACGTATGTAAGGAAAAATTCTAAGGACTTCTATGGGACAGGATGTTGGTTTGAATTGTTTGGCGAGCTTAATTCCTAGGAGTATTAATTGTAAGTAATAACTTATAATCAACATATAGTTATTTTAATTCAATGCGAGAGTTTCTGTGCCTTTTGTAAAAAATCTTTACCCTTCATTTGGGCCCCCCGACAAATTTTGATACAGGGCACGCTACTCCACTGCTTCAAATGTGCGTATCGTCTGATACTCGGAGCGTCAATCCCAACAGCTTCGAAAAAGTTTGGTGTGCTCAGTAGAATGGGACAGTGGTACTTCATATACTTCATGCCAGCATGTACTACTTGAAGTACTTTACCCTTTTGCCAGTTCCTTTCACTTGAGCACATCCGGCAAAGAATGGTCTGAATCATCAACGAACGAGTTCTTTCTGATCAGCTTGACTCACTAGCGCTGTGAAGACATATTGCATCCGTTTACATATACTATCGCATCTACCACAGGGAGTGCTCAGATAAATTGTTCGAAATAATACTAGTATGCTACTGCCATTAGTATCCACACTGTGTGATCTACCAGAAGTTTTTTATTCCTCGCACGACTTCCTTGTGGAGTCGGCTAAAACCAGCGATTTTTCTGGACTTAGGGGGCCTTTAAAAAAAGAGCCTACTATGTTTTTTAAGGCCGGCAACGCACATATTATTCCCTTGGTATTGCAGTTGTTCAAGGGTAGTGACGTCAAATGTGCGAGAAGTCGGGTACTGATGTCGGCAATTGCCTGCTAAGCGTGGTAGTTATGGCAAATCCTTACAACAATGGAGACCATTCCTACAGTAGTCTTTTACGGGCTGTCAAAAAATTATACTAAATATTTTATTGATACCTATTAAATCATATTGTAAAATAACTATTTGGACTATGTAATATTTTAATAGAAAATAATAAATCTGTATCTACCTTCTCCAATTATGAAACGTTGAGATCATCCAGGGACCCTTAATCCATGGGTGATCGAGATGAAGTCGTTCAGAAGTTACACGATCACTGACAAACGCACCAAACATTTTATATCATTTATTAGCGATCGGCCCCTTCGCACGGGCGATTTTTGAATCTCGACAACAGCGCCACCTACCGGGTCCAATTGTGAATCTAAACCGTCCAGGGACCCATTCAAACACACACAAAAGATTTCATCAAAATTGGTCCAATCATATTCGAGTTTTTGCGAGACTAACGGACAGTAATTGATTGTTATATATAGAAATAATATCCCGTGTAACCGAGCGTATAAAAATCGAAAGGAAAAGAAAGAGTGTATCTCTCGAAATGTATTCTAATTAGATAGAAAAGGTAGGTACATTTTCGTTTGAAATAGAAATAAAGAAAACGAAAACGCTACAGAAGAATCTTGAAATAAATGGTAATTTTTCGTATAAAGAATTTTATCTTATATTTAAATTTTACGTGCAAAGCAGCTGCCGTCCTGCTGATAGTCCAACGACATCTCATGCATCTCATTTAATCGCGAAGAGAAAAGTTTCGATAAAATATTATTATAGTATCCTTTAATGCTTTGACAAATTGCTTCTTAATCTTCAAAGAATTTGTAAAATATTTGAAAGAGTACTTGAATTATAATTTTATGGAAATACTTTAACATTAGGGATGTTTCACCACTAATTTATGAAAAAGTTTATTGTAAAATAAATGTGTATTTATTTATTTATTTATTGTTAAAACTTTACGTGGTACAGCCTTGCTACCGCTATATTAGTATAGTTGCAGCACGAATGGATCGGCTCGATCGAGTAAGGACCACTCTCTCGCAGGATACCAGCGTAAAATAACAGCTTAGCGCTGCTATGTTTCGTATGATGAGTGTAGGGAACCGGATGCTCTTTTTACTGCAAACAAGGCATTCCATCTTAGTCCTCACGGGTGACAACACATCTGCATTTGAATTCTTAATCGAGAATAGATGTAGATGTCTATGGGCCACAGTAACCACTTACTATCAGGTGGACTGTGTGGTCGTTTGTTACACTTATGCTATAAAGAAAACGTCCACATATTTAAATCTATGCTGAATTAATAACATATTTAGAGCAGTGGCATAGCAAGCAGGGGGCCGGAACGGCCATAGTCCCGGGCTGCAGATTTAAGGTGTTGTAATTTTTTTATGTCTGTTTGTTTTGTTTTATAGCTACCACGGCTTTATAGCTACCTCTAACATGAGGTACACTACTTAAATAAACTCCTCGTCTTCGCTACAAACTAAACAATGTATACAGACAATATAACAGCCTTAACGTCTTGATATACGTATTTTCTCATCCCTTTGCAGGAACTTTGTAATGGTTTTCATTTATTCTTTCATACATCTTACACATTAATTACCTCGTTTAAATTTAATTGCGTACGTTCTTTTTATCTCTTTTTTTATAGGATAGGGTGACAAACGAGCACACAGTCCACCTGATGGTAAGTGGTTGCTGTGGTCCATAGACATCTACATCTATCCTCGTTTGCGAATCAAAATGCAGATGCGTCTTCACCCATGAGGACTAAGATGAAATGCCTCGTTTCCAGTAAAAAGGGTCTCCGGTTCTCTACACTCACCATACGAAACACAGCAGCGTTAAGCTGCTATTTTACGCTGGTTTTCTGTGAGAGCGTGGTCCTTCCTCAGTCTAGCCGACCAATAAATAAATTTATTTAGACTACACTGACACTGACTGTCTCGTTGGTCTAATGGTCGTAAAACTGCGACTGCGGATCGTGAGATCCTGGGTTAGCATCCCGGGTCGGTCCAAAAAAATCAGTTCGTGATTTTTTGTGCCAAAAATACTCAGTAGCTGCCCGAAGTCAAAAAATTGGCGGATTTTCATCCCTGTGCATTGAAAGCACGTAAAGATTTGGTATTGCGTCTGATCTCTCTTCGTTCGTATCGGATTGCCGTCTCATTGCATTATGAGAGTGAAGGAATAGAGAGTGGACCTGTGCTTGCGGATACACTCGGGCACTATAATCCTGTACTGCACTGATGGTTAGTCTCCGTTGTGACTGGATGTCGTGACCGAAACTCAGTTTGGAGAACATTACTTAAACACTAACCCGGACATTTTCTACCTCTCTCTCACACATGAGTCTTTTTTATAGCATAGGGTGACAAACGAGCACACAGTCCACCTCGATTTTCTGTGAGAGCGTGGTCCTTCCCCGGTCGAGCCGACCCATTCGTGCTACAACTATAGTACTAATATATCTGCAGCATGACTCTACTCCAGTAATAGAAATAATATACAGTTCATTTAACAGAATATCTTTTGGGAATATTGGTAGACAGCTTATTAATTACTCACTACCACGAAGTAGTAGAATCTTGCGCAACAAACAAATAAACAAACACAATCCTACAGATGTTCCGCAACCGCAAATACTGATGCAAACCGAGTCAATAGGTCGAATGACATGTATAGCAATTAATATAGTTCTATCGTGGCTTTGTATATTTTCTTATAGTTACCCGAATACTATACATTGAATAAAACTGTTTTAATAAAATTAATATCAGTAAAAGCAAATAAAATTAAACGCGATAAAATCCGTTAAATTAGTTTTGTTTAATAAAATAAATATGTGCGTGTCGGCTCCGTTGCGTGACTGGAGTTTATTCCGGAAAAACGATTGTCTTAAAATATATAAAATAAGCAAGGGTAGTAAATGAATCTATATATTTATTTATATTTATTTGATAAAAAATATATTAATATTTTTTTAAATATACAACTTATTTTACGTAGAGGAAAACTATAACGGATTCACTTTTTATTGACGCTTGATTTTACTGCCCATATATTTTTCTTAAGGAGCAAAATACAACAAACTCCAATGACTTAAAAATAAACTTAGCAGTTTAATTAACTAAACTAGAAACCAGTAAGTTATTTCAGATAAGATTAAGATGCATTTACTAATGTAACATTATGATAGACAAATGGCTGCTGCCCAGTAAAACTATTTAAAATCAAGTTCCGTAGTTTAGTCTTAGTCAAAATAAGTACTACACCATCAATTCAATTGATAATCGAGGATGTCTGAAACAACAAAAGTAGTCTTGCTTGAAAGGATCTATAACAGCAATGGACCGACTACGTGACACTTATCGACGGCAAAGGAACAATTTACGAATAACCTCATACCAGCAAATGGGGTGTCGTACGATCTTTTTCAAAGATAAGCGTAAGATATTTTATCCTCCGTTTGCGGGGTTTAAATCGATTTTCCTTTGATATTTTTTATATAACCTGATGGCGAATTGTCAGTTTGGTCTAAAGATTTCTTCGCCTTTACATTTTTAAATCCAAGCGTAAAATAGAAGTTTAATGCTGGTATATTTGTTGTGCAATGTAGTAGTGGTACAAAGATATTCCTTTTATATTTCTTTTTTCTTTTAAACGTTACCCCCACACTAGGATTTTCTCCTTTATCGTGGCAACTGTCTTAGGCAGTCGACAAACACAAATTGCACAAGGACAAACATCCAAACCCGGAACAATTATTTGTAGGCCATACAAATACTTGTTCCGTGCGGGATTCGAACCCGCGACCCCCAGCGGAGCAACTCATTGCTAAGCCACTGCGCCACGGAGCCGTCAAACCGTCTACCAACTTCAAAAAGGAGGAGATACTCAATTCGATTGTATGTTCATTATTATGTTACGTCATAAGTTTTTTTTGTGGGTGAATCGATTTCGATAATTTTTTTTAATTGATAGCTGGTGCTTCTCATGTGGTCCCATATAAATTTGATCAAGGTCTGACCAATAGTTTGTGAGTTATTCTTAATAACTTATACTAAAGTCAGTTGTGCAACATTTTTAATTTTTAATTATTAATATCTGTTTTAATCCCAGAGTAAAATAGCAGCTTGACTTACTGTTTTGTCGTTTGGTGAGTGTAAAGAATCGGAAACCCTTTGTACTGTGTAACGAGTTCTTTTTTGTAAGTATGTTACGCGATATCTTTTTAAATTGTAAACCGACTTGCATGAATCTTTTTTATTATAAAAATGTCTCACATAAATCTGAAGAAAAAATTCTACACCTTAAGGTGAGATAATAGGGAATGAAATTCTAGTAGTTAAGGCAAAAATAAAACTTTAATATACAGTAAAAGCCAACTTCAAAGAATAAAAGAATTCAACAGATTCCGAAATCAAGGCTTTATTTCATCTATACACTATGTCTTAGCACTGACTTCTGAAGCTTTTATGTGGAAATTATTGTATAATTTTTAGTTTACTTAAAGTCGGTTTTTACTTTTTATTAAATTTAAACCTTAAAAATAACATTCCATTTTTTATTCATATTTTAATAATATACAAAGACTATAGAAGACTTTTACCGATGTCAATTTTTTTTTTAATTCTTGCGAAAATGGGGGTGAGCTTTTTGGCTCTGGTGGCCCGGTGTTACCATCATTGCTACATCACAAAGAATATGCCAATGGACTCACGGCATAACTTGAAAGATTTGTCCAACACTTACAACTGAGTGCGAATGGTTGTTGAACGCAGTGCTGATGTGCTCGCTATGGTGAAGCTGCTGTCCATCTTCAGCCTAATTTTTTTTTGGTATTGGCATATTTGATGACACGGTGTATACATATCCATCGGGCCACAGAACGTCAGTCAGGTTGCGGGACTTTGTACAAGAAGCGTTTGCCTAATGCTTCTTCTACAAACCTAATGCTTCTTGTTTGCCTCATGATATTGGTGCAGAATTATTTCTAGTACTAAGATGGATTACCATATTGCTAGAAATTGAGAGAACTTGAAACATTTTTTAAATAAAATTACCTACATGATTAGTCGAAATAACGGCCATCTTTATCGATGCAATTGTGTGATTTTATAACCACTTTATTACCTTTAGATAAAAAAAAAACTTCGTTTCTAAGTGTGCGCATACGTGGTTTATACGCGGTAGAGCCATACTACAGCTATACTATTAGTATAGTTGTAGCACGAATGGGTCGCCTCGATCGGGGAAGGACCACACTCTCACAGAATACCAGCGTAAAATAGCAGCTTAACACTGCTGTGCTTCGTATGATGAGTGTATTCCATCTTAGTCATCACGGGTGACAGGTGAGGATTGATGTAGATGTCTATGGTACACAGCAACCACTTACCATCAGGTGCACTGTGTGCTCGTTTGTCACCCTATCCTATAAAAAAACATACCTCCTAAAACTGACAAAATTGTAAGTATAAGTGTCAGACCAAATATTAAAATAGACGGGGTGCGTATTACTTCTAAAATAAGTAAAGTCAGTAAATGGACTTTTTCTTCTTCATTCCTTCTTACCAATCCCCTTTAATAGTTTATCTTATGTTTTTGGTCTGAGTACATAAAATAATTATAATGAAATGATATTCTTGTTGTATTTAACCATGACTTTACAAGTCTTAATAATTTGCATTATATAATTATATGGCAAATATTTTCAATAGTCGCATCAATTTTACCTCAAACAGTTCTCGATTCATATATTATGTACATACAGATTCCAATAAGGTACGTGAGGATAACATATAGGAAGAGGACAGAGATAAATACACAATTCCGTATACTATAACTAATTGGCAATAATTAGAAAACTAAATACACTACCCAATACTAAATTCGACTAAAATATTTACTATAATATCAGCTGTCAAAATGGCGTCGATAAAGCAGCGCTCTTTTGACCCTTTTATTATTTGAATGATTGATGAAGAGCTGTCGTATCACAAAACTATCTATGCAAATAAGGCTGTAGTTTTTGAGCATATTTTTATAGTATAAAGGTAACAAACGAGCACACAGTCCATCTGATGGTAAGTGGGTGCTGTGGCCCACAGACATCTACATCTATCCTCGATTACAAATTAAAATGCAGATACGTTGTCACCCGTGAGGACTAAGTTGGAATGCCTCGTTTCCAGTAAAAAGGGTCCCCAATTCTCTGCACTCACAAAACACAGCAACCTAAAGCTGCTATTTTACGCTGGTATATTAATAACAAATATTTTTTAATTAGGCCTGTTACACAATTTTAATAATATAAGAAAACTATTCCAGCATACTAATCAAACGTACAAACTAAACTGTGCATATAGCTATGATCATATCCATATGATTATGTAATAGCGGCACTATGTAAATAATTATGTTAAGAATTTAGAAAATGCTCTCTATCTGTTCGTAAAGTTTCATCACAATCGACTGAACTAAAGAAAGAAATATCCAGGACAGACAGACGGACAAAACCCACTGAGCTTGATAGAAGTAAGTTATTTCAGTTATTTCAGACAGGCACTTTAATTTTATTTATATGTATAGATAAAATGCCATTTAAACTGCGACTCTTTAAGACGGATTATTTTACCAATATTTCATACAAAATGTAATAAATATTTCAAAACTTTAATAAATCCTTAGTTAAATAAAAGAAGTACCTCTTAACTATATAAAATATGTAATCCTTTTTGTATTAGAAATAATCCAATGTTTTGAATAATTTATTAAGGGCCGATTTTCCAACCGTCAGATAAAAGTTTTCCATCAAAGAAATTACAACCCGACTGAATACTATTCGATAGGGTTATAATTTTTCACTTTTGTGAAACTATTAAACTAGTTTATTCATACAACTGTTATTTTTAATTTGTTTATGTTGCATATTATCTTATGAATAACTTTTATCTGAGGATTGAAAAATCGTCCCTAAATTGTTTTAAATTATTCTATATTTTTATGGAATTGTTAAGAAGTTTATTTATGTTTTTTGAATAAGCTTGTAATGTACCAAGATCCTAGCTGATGTTAATTTTATCGAAGGAAAAATTGTGACACAATTTTATTCCGATGAAATTGAAAATGAAAAACAAATTTTTACACTACAATTCAAAAAATAAGAACAACTTTCGTTACCCGCTCAAAAAAAAAATACAAGCCCAAGTCAAATTCTTCACCATTAATCTAAACGTAAATAAAGATACATGGGTTTCGAGGTGCGTCGTTCCGGCTGCTTGGGTATTTGTAAGAAAAACTGATTGAAAATAATTATGGCGGAAAAGTGTTATACAACCGGAAAGAATTGACATTTTACCGTTATTATATCTAGAAGTCTTTCAACTACCATTCTAGACAAAATTAAAAATTTTGTACAACCGACTTCAATATAAATAAAACGAGAACATCATCTACCTGGTCGAAGTCAATTAAATTTTTTTTTATAGGAGAGGGGGCAAACCAGCATGCGGCTCACTTGATGGTAAGTGACTACCGCCGCCCATGAACAACTGCAACACCAAGGAGGGAATTGCAGATGCGTTACCAGCCTTTTAAAAAGGAGTAGGGGAGAGCGGGGTTAAAAGTTCCCGGGGTAAATTGTTCCGATTAAAATAGCTCCGTGAGAAAATAAGATAAAAATATGTAGTAAATTCGTCGTGAAACTGAACGTTGCAGCGCACCGACGGCTGTCATCATAGTTTGGTCAGTGACGACGGTACATCAGAAAGTGAGTTCGTTAATCAACTGATCCACGTAAGTAAATATTTTCATTTTTAATATTGATGGTCAATCTCACGAATCGTAATAACTAACTTTTAATTCTTTGGTGTTTTGATATAGAAATATATCGAGTATCTTGATATACTACGTTAAAACTGCGTATGTTTCGTAACCTAACCTATGATTTACTTTTTTGAAGACATGTGTTATTGGGGCTAGAAGTTCCTTTCTTTTGGGGCATGTTGTGACCTCGGAACAACTTACCCCAGTTTATCTGTACTAGTAATGCAGTAAAAATATTGTTCTTTTTTCTTTTGCAGCATATGGATTTATACTCGGAAAACAACACGAGGTTCTGTATCTCAGGAGTTTATGCAAAGGGCGGCGGATGGAGTCATCAAATATGGAAGAAAAATATAAACCGTTACCAAATGATTAGATATTTGTCATATGACATTACATAGGTTTATGAAAAAGCTAAAATCTGTACTAGAAAACGTCACGGTTGGGCTACAAAAAAGTAAGATTGGTCTTTATTCTCTAAAGAAAGAACAGGAAAATAAATTAGCAGAGTATCTGTTAAAATGTGCATCAATCCCTCTCTGGCAAAGAAGAGGGCTCTTAGAAAGTTCGCAATATAACAGACACCCCCGAAAAACAAAACTTAGCAGAAGGGCAAAGCAAGAGAAAGAAAGTGAGCACTGAGAATTAAGAAGCAAGAAAAAAAAAGGAAAGGGATAGGACACAAGAAAAGAGAAGTTTGAAAGGTTTTTCAAACGAGCTGGGAAAATTCTGAGAATGAAGAAGACAGTTTAGAGTATTATTGTCTAGCCTGCTGTGATAGTTATTCTAACTCATGTTCTGGTGAAGAATGGGTTCAGTGTCAATAATGTACCAATTGAGCTCATTCCAGATGTAATGAATATGGAGACTTGTTAAATGTTAACATACATTTGTTCGAATTCTCAATCTGATGAATCATGTGATGATTAATTAATATGTTTTTTTTTGTTTTTTTCTGGTCAAAGACGACTTTCTGATATGGTTGAAAGTAAAGAATGAACTAACTTATCAATGCTGATTAGCTACTCAAGCTGTTAATTATATGTGTAATTGTTAATGTAACTACAAAATGTAAAGTACAAATAACATAGGTATGTAAACCTTAAAAATGTTTAGTTTATTAACAATTTAAGGGAAAACAATTGTTTATTCTTATAATATTATGGATTAGTTCTCAAACAGTTGATCAAACCAATAATTGTTGTTTTTTTTTACAAATTATACCTTTAATAAACCCCGTAACAACTTACCCCATCCTGTTAACAACTTACCCCAAGACGGGGTAAGTTGTTACTTTCTGACTTTATGTATTGTAATATTAAATGTAAAAAAATCTAACGACAAACGATCCAAAAAACCTTCTTTATATCATCGTTACATATATTTCCAGATTGTGACCTGGTAAAACTACTGCTACAGCTATTTATTCTTATATAAATATTATGTTAAATCGTAAACGGAACTTTTAGCCCCGCTCTCCCCTACGCTCTTTTTTTGAAGGTCCCTAAGTCGTGTCGGTCCGGAAAAATCGCTGATGGTAATCGATTCCACAAGGAAGTCGTGCGAGGAAGAAAACATCTTCTAAATCGCACAGTGGTGGACCGCCAATCACCCAGATGGTGTGGATGGTATCGGGAGTTCTGCCGCGATGTGCGTTCGTGAAATTTGGCGGCTGGGATTAATCCGAACAATTCCTCAGAGCACTCCCCATGGTAGATGCGAAAGAAAATGCAAAGGGATGCAACATCTCTTGGCAGTGCCAATGAATCGAGCCGATCGGAAAGGGCTCGGTCGTCGACGATTCGAGCCGCTCTGCACTGGATGCGGTCAAGTGGAAGGAGCTGGCACTGGGGAGCCCCTGCCCAGAGATGGGAACAGTATTCCATGTGAGGCCGAACCTGCGCCTTGTAAAGTTGCAGGCGGTGTGCCGGCATGAAATACTGTCCCGCTCTGCTGAGCACGCCAAACTTTTTACTGCCAATTTGGCCTTCTCTTCCAAGTGACCACGAAACTGCACGTCACTCGATATGTCGACTCCGAGGATACCATTAGTGGCTGAGGCAAGAAGGGGAGTGCCTTGAAACTGAGGAGATACGACAAAGGGGTTCTTTTTAGCGGTAAACGCGCAAACTTGTGTCTTCTGAGGATTAAACTGGACTAGATAGACACCAGTGCTGTCATCCGCATAGCAATGAATGTTACCAGTTAGCAACATATCATTGATATGCAGAAGAAACGTCGTTGGTGATGGCACA
This sequence comes from Parnassius mnemosyne, assembly GCA_963668995.1. NCBI lineage: Eukaryota > Metazoa > Arthropoda > Insecta > Lepidoptera > Papilionidae > Parnassius > Parnassius mnemosyne. Next base: position 47,643,687 of record CAVLGL010000093.1, on the reverse strand, counting down.
CAGCCTTGTGGAACACCAGCGTTAATAGGCTTGTAGTCAGAACATGCACCGTCTACAACAACCTTGATGCTCCGATCTGCAAGGAAGCTGGTGATCAAATTGCACAATTTCTCGGGAAGCCCATAGGAAGGGAGCTTCGAAAGAAGCGCTTTGTGCCAAACCCGATCGAAGGCCTTCGCAATGTCCAGACTAACGGCCATTGCCTCCCCCTTAGACTCTACTGCCTCCGCCCATCTATGGGTCAGGTAGACCAGAAGATCACGAGCTGATCGATCCCGACGAAAACCGTATTGGCGGTCACTAATCAGCTGGTGATCCTCAAGGTACCGGATGAGCTGGCAGTTAATAATGGATTCCATTATTTTGGAGAACAAGGAGGTGATAGCGATAGGCCTATAGTTGAACGGGTCTGAGCGGTCGCCTTTTTTAGGGATTGGGTGGACAAAATCTGTCTTCCATGAGTTCGGGACTACGCCTTGGGAGTAGGAGTACCGGAAAAGACGCGTTAGGACCGGTGCCAACTTTATTGAGGATAACTCAAAAACTACTGGTCAGATCTTGATTAAATTTATACGGGACCACATGAGAAGCACCAGCTTTCAAATAAATAGTCATCAAAGTCGGTTCACCTAGAAAAAAAATATTTTTTAAACATATACATTTTTTTTATTATACGTCAACAAGTACTATGACTAGTAATAACTTTGTTATGTTTAATTATGTTATAGGTGGATGCTAATGAACAATATTTTCACGTAACTACAGAGTTAGTGTTTCATGCATGTAAATATTTTTTCCGAAAATTAATCGCAAATAAAATTAATAAAAATAACACATTGAATTCTATTATTTCTTTTAACTAGATATTATTAAATATACTTTTTTTAATATTCATTTATTTTTATTGATTACAGCCTACCAAAAGTCCACTGATGAACATAGACCTCCTCCATAGATCTCACGCTCACATAGATCATAGGCTCTCGACCAGAAGTCGCTCCCGAGGCTCTTCATTACTAGGATCACTCACTTGGTTCCTAAAGATCGGCATACCACGGACTCGAATAAATACCGCCCCATCACATGTCTACCCACCATATATAAGACACTGATATCCATTTTGAGTGAGAGAATCACTCGTCACCTGGACTTGAATCAATGGTGATGTCACGCGCTCAAAATGGATGTCATAGGCGATGGATTACACGATAGTTGCCACGCTTATCAGGTGGGTTTGCTCCAGCAGTTTCTTATTAATTTTAATTGGTCTCAGGAGAATGCTGTCCATCTTTTGTTTCAGTTTCCTTGTGTTTCCTTTTACGACACCCGCGGGATAGTATGGAGTAGTAGATTGTCTTACTTCAACATAACAACTGAAAATTATGAAAAAATACTGTTGCCAACCCGCCGACCAAACCAAAAATGAGGCAATCTATGAGAAAGGCTATGTTCATCAGTGAACTTTTGTCTGCTGTGCTGCATGATGTAACTGCATATGATAGAAATAAGATAGAGTAAAGGAAACATACCCAATATAAAATGGTTTGCTTTTAATATAAACCTATATAAGAGACAAATTTGAGTATCAGAACTATTAATCAAATTAAAGACAAATTAGCGAAGTGTATGCAACTTCCTAACACAGTCATTGCTCATTTAGTGATTTTTTTTCAATGAAATTAAATGAATGTGAATGAAATAAGGTCGAACCAATTATGAATACACGTATATCTTTCCTTTGTAATTAAAGTTTCATACATTTAAATGATCTATTGAAACAATTTTATGAGTAAGTCCCATGTTATCCTAATTATTACAATTTATATATCTGACCAACCATCAAATATAGGCGAAATGTTGCGTACACTTAAAGTGTTTCATTCAATTTAAATATAATTCTCAACGTGGTAGAGGCATGCTGCAGCTGTATTATGGTTGTAGCACGAATGGGTCGGCTCGACCGAGCAAGGACCACACTCTCACAGTATACCATCGTAAAAGCGTAGAGAACCGGAGACTCTTTTTACTGGAAACGAGGCATTCTATCTTGGTCTTCAGGGGTGACAACGCATCTGCATTTTGATTCTTAATCGAGGATAAATGTATGAGTCTATGGGCCACAGTATCCATTTACTATCTGGTGGACTGCGTGCTCGTTTGTCACCCATATTTTTTAAAAGAAAATATATAGTGTATATCTATTGAAGCTTATTAATAATATAATACTGCTGATGAAGCTTTTCTTCAAAATTAATATATTAAAAACGCAAAATATTAGAATGATGTAGTTATTTAGAAAATCATTTTTAATCGATTATAACCAATATATATGCATGCCTTATAAACGACATAACTATATTGTTACACATGACATTTAATTGAGAAGTTGGTTTTTAATAAATGTGTATTAGTTTCTAGAGTATTATATTACTACACATAATAATACCTCAGTGATGTGCTCTTTAACTTTTGTCACATTTTTAGCTTTTTTTTATTTTTTTACTTTTAATATATAATGTAACTAATAGCACAGAAAGAAACATTAACCTTTACATTTTCCAAACAAAGTAACTTCCCCGCTATGAAATCTATCAAATATTATAACTCACTTTCTAGTGGCGCCGCCCTGGTGGCAGAAAAAGTCGTGGATTGATTGAGAAGGAGTCGGAGGATTGACGACCGCAGTACCATCTTTGTCTAACGCTTTATGTGGATGATTTAAGTGGGTTATAGTGGCATTATACCCTCCCTTGTCTTCCCGTACGTATCGTAAATGTCCTGGTTAGCACTTAGGCTAGTACTGAGATTGATAATCCTCCAAACATACTTAATGATTACGGTTTTTCTACATTTGTGAAAGAAGAAATAATGGAAGCAACGAATAGAAAAAAGTAAGTTAAGCAGTCTACATAAGTTCTACTGTTGAGCACAGGTCTCCTCTCATAGCTCTGGCGTAGGAAAGACTGCCGCACTTCTTTAAAGATATTGCATGTCTATTTTTTTTTATTTCTCACAGTTTGCCAGTTTGGGTTATTCCGTTTATCCACCCTAAGAAATCCACCCTAGGGTGGATAATCGGAATTTACTTTTTGATTGTTGTTCCGCCTTTCCACTCCAATTACAGTTCAACAGAAAATATATTCATACTTTGATATTATTGATTAATTTTTAAGAACCACAAACATATTACGTATTGAATTTAAACCAAATTAAACTTCCTCGTTTTAAATAACAATTTATAAACTCTGCAATATGTTCCGGAAATGACCAATATTAATTTCATTATTGAGTGGATAAACGAACACGCGTTTCCGAGTATCCACCCTAGGATGCATTTCTTAGGGTGGATAAACGGAATAACCCGCCAGTATATATTTTTTTTTTCATTTATTTTGGCAACAAACAGTCATATTTCTTAATATATAGTTTACATTTTACATTTACACGTGACAAAAAAGACCAAGTAGTGCCAATAAATATACATTAACAAACCGTATTATTTACATTGTGAGACAACATAGTCAGGCAACAAATTTTACTGCAAAAACTTTTTTAAAGTTAAAGTTATCATATTCATATCAACACTTCTGCCCTTGAAAAATCCATGTTGTTCTTGGGATATATATTGACGAGCAGAGAGCGATAAGTAAGTAGTAATAATTTTCTCAAGGACCTTCGCCAAGACCCATAATTTCGAGATAGGTCTATACTCGGTTACTATATCTTTGTTATTATTTTTTAGAATAGGAGTTATTAAAGAGTATTTCCATATGTCGGGGAACACTCCACTTTTGACAGATGTGCGAAAAATTAATGTTACCGGCACTGCGAGTTCATTTGCACATTTCGAAATAAGAAGAGGATGAATAAAATCTGAACCCGCGCCTTTATTGATATTAACTTTTTGTAATTCTTTAAGAACTAAGTCAAAGCTTATATCAGTTAAATTTATATCTAAAGTTGTATGTGAATTTTGATTACTCGGGTAATCTCGGTGACTAACATTGCTGACGGTTGTAAATACGGAATGGAAATATTCATTGAAGGCATTACAAATATCTATACCACCAGAAATAACTTTATCTTTGTACTACATCTTTTCAGGAAAATCGCTAGTGGTATTTTTCGATTTTATAAAAGACCATAAATCTTAGGGTGTGTTTTTATTTTATTTTCGGAAAGTTCAATAAAGTTCTTATAACAGTCACGCAGCATTTTTTTAAATCTGCTTCTTAATAATGAAAATGTTTGATAGTCACTCATGTTGCCGTATACCTTCTATTTTTTATGGTATTTAGATTTTTCCATACATATATATATATTAAAGGTTACAAACGAGCACACAGTCTACCTTATGGTAAGTAGATGCTGTGGCCCATAGACATCTACAGCTATTCTCGGTTTAGAATCAAAATACAGATGCGTTGTCACCCCTGAGGACTAAGATGGAGTGCCTCTTTACAGTAAAAGGATATCTGGTTCTCTACACTCGCCATACGAAATATTATATTTTACGCTGGTATTCCGTAGGAGCGTGGTGCTTCCCCGGACGAGTCAATCCATTCGTGCCACAACCATAACATAGCTGTAGCGTGGCTTTACCATATATACAGGTTCCTCACCACTGAGCCGATCTCTTTAATGTTTTCGGTGGGAACCTAAATAATTAATAGGTTTTGAACCAAGAGGACTTATTTTTTGGAATCCAAATTGATATTACTTTTTTTATAGAATTAGGGTGACAAACGAGCACACAGTCCACCTGATGGTAAGTGGTTGCTGTGGCCCATAGACATCTACATCTATCCTCGATTACGAATCAAAATACAGATGCGTCGTCACCCGTGAGGACTAAGATGGAATGTCTCGTTTCCAGTAAAAACGGGTCTCCGGTTCTCTACACTCACCATACGAAACACAGCTATTTTACGTTGGTATTCTGTGAGAGCATGGTCCTTCCCCGGTCGAGCCGTCCCATTCGTGCTACAACTATAACAGTAATATAGCTGCAGCATGGCTCTACCATGTAAAAAATTTAATAAATTACTTACTTAGATCTTCTAACGTTTTCGATGAAATTTATTATGGATGGAATTGGACAAAAATTAAGCTCATACAGGCTTTGGGTGATGGTTATTAAAATACTAAAGTACGATATTATTTAAAAAATCATGAATTATTTTCTACGTCAATAATTAGATACAATCAATCAAAACTAATAAAAAAAAATATCTTTAGTTGAGGAACCTTGCAGGCTATTGAAGTGAGCTAGGTTTAATATGGCTCAGTGCTGTTAGCCGACAAATGAAAATTAATTTCCTCGGTGACCTGTGAGGTTGAGACATGTGACGGATCGACTGACCAGTCAATCTTAATTTAGCTCTTTTTCTTCTTTAATATTTTAAAAGTATATTCCCTGATAACTTCAGATACGAATGCACAAGGGAGACTAATCCCAAATAAATTATAAAATTTTAGTTAAAACTTTAACTTATATATAAAGTTAAATTATAAATAGAGAAGGGATGAAAAGTTCTCGAGTGGCAGCCTCGTACTGGTAAGCCAAGTATAGGGCGGCCCCCCACTAGATGTAGTAGCTAAGACCATATTTTGTGATATTCATTGTGGGAGGCCTATGGTCAGCATTGGACTTGTGAGGTTTCAATGATGGTAATGATCATGAATAATTAAGATTCTATTTATTTAGATATTCCAAATTATCAATATCACATTAATTTAATTACATAATAACAATGTAAGGCGATGCAAATAACTTCCTTCCTCAACAAAACATCTAATTATATATAAATCAATTGGTGGTAAGTAATTAACCCTCGTGGAGAAATTCTGTTATTGCTTTGTTACTTAATTTTTAACATAACAGCACAACTTAACCGTAATGTGTAATACTAAATGAATTATTAATTATCACAATAAGATGATACTCGGTATAGTTTATGCTAAAACTTACCGGCTTTTTCAGCTCCCTGTTAAAACTACTCAATGAATAAAACTTATTCACTAAAACAACAAAAATAATCCACACTTGTCCAACAAGTAGCGTTCAAGTCAAATAAATATACAACACTCAATCCACTAACTGTTTACGATTTAAATTAACGTAAAAAATTAAAATTAGTTCGAAGCTTACAGGGAGCGCGGCAAAATTTCCCGGGCGTGCGCTCAGAACTATTTTTCAGCCGAACTGAAGTGAAGGGCGAAGTCGAAGCATTTGAATGGACGGTTCACCGCAACGCTCATGCGCGTTCATACAGGCTTGAATGAATCTTGGTAACGTTTTGGACGGCATAAGAAGATATTCAAAATGAATATAGGATTTTTTCTTGTCATATTGCTCGAAAAATCAGTCAATTGTAATTCACATGGTATGTATGTTAGTTAAATCTAAACGTAAAATTTCACAGAGAATACAATAGAACAATAAATTTAAACCAATTAAAGGTATAATTTAAATCGGGAGTATATTCAAAAGTTTTAACTTTTAGCGACGTTACAGTTGGTATAAGGTACGTGAGGGTAATTTATGGTCACCTTAAGCTTTGCCGCCCTATATAACCAAAACTAGGAGGAGGACAGAGACAAAATCACAAAGTCGTATACTATAACTAATATGTTAAGAAAAATAGCAAACAAGCTTTGGCAATCATTTTAGCACAAATTCGAAAAATTAACAATCAATTTCTTACAATTTTTTTTTATAGGAGAGAGGGCAAACGAGTATGCGGCTCACCTGATGGTAAGTGACTACCGCCGCCCATGAACAGCTACAACACCAGGGAGGGAATCGCAGATGCGTTGCCGGCCTTTTAAAAAGGAGTACGCTCTTTTCTTGAAGGTCCCTAAGTCGTATCGGTCCGGAAAAATCGCTGATGGTAATCGATTCCACAAGGAAGCCGTGCGAGGAAGAAAACATCTTCTAAATCGCACAGTGGTGGACCGCCAATCATCCAGATGGTGTGGATGGTATCGGGAGTTCTGCTTCGATGTGCATTCGTGAAATTTGGCGGCTGGGATTAATCCGAACAATTCCTCAGAGCACTCCCCGCGGTAGATGCGAAAGAAAATGCAAAGGGATGCAACTCTTCGCAGTGCCAATGAATCGAGCCGATCGGAAAGGACTCGGTCGTCGACGATTCGAGCCTCTCTGCGCTGGATGCGGTCAAGTGGAATGAGCTAGCACTGGGGAGCCCCTGCCCAGAGATGGGAGCAATATTCCATGTGAGGCCGAACCTGCGCCTTGTAAAGTTGGAGGTGGTGTGCCGGCATGAAATACTGTCCCGCTCTGCTGAGCACGCCAAGCTTTTTAGAGGCCAATTTGGCCTTCTCTTCCAAGTGACCACGAAACTGCACGTCACTCGATATGTCGACTCCGAGGATTCCGATACCGGCTAAGGCAAGAAGGGGAGTGCCTTGAAACTGAGGAGATACGACAAAGGGGTTATTTTAGCGGTAAACGCGCAAACTTGTGTCTTCTGAGGATTAAACTGGACTAGATTTAGTCGCCCCCAATCCGAGACTTTGTTCAGCAAAGACTCGACTTTAGACATAAGTTTGTTCCGGTACTCGGCGACGTCAATATGGCGTCGATAAAGCAGCGCCCTTTTGTCCCTTTATTATTTTATTGACTGATGAAGACCTGTCGTATCACAGAGCTATCTATGCAAATAAGGCTGTAGTTTTTGAGTTATAAGAAAGTAGCCATATTAACCGGATGACCATGTTACCCTCACGTACGTGGACTATCCATCACTTTTACCATATACGTATGTTAGGAAGGTTTTGAAAAATATGCAATTTTCTTATGAAAATGATTTAAAGTTGCATGTTTTATAAACATTTTATTTAAAAATCAAATATTATTTATTAATAATAATAAAGATAGTACCAAAATCGATTACTAAAGAAAGAAAATTTTAGGCTATTTCTTAATTTAAGCGGGGATTTTTTTTTCAAAAGTGATCAGATATTATATAGTACGCTACGTTGATAGGGCCATTATGAAAAAAAAATTCAAACCATAAGAGTGATAGCTTGCTCAAAGGATGCTTGTCGTCGTCTCATCTTGTGTACCCGTCAAACACACAAACAAAAATTACATAAGTACAATGACAGGAATAAAACCTGCTCGTTTGGTTTAAAAAAAATCTACACATGCATTATTGCCTAAATCGATAGTATTAAGCTAATAGAGATCAAATCGTGCCATAATTTATACGAATTAAAATTTTTATATTTTAAGAAGATCAAGATTGTCATAAATGTTTTAGACATGCAGCATTGTACATCATATTTAAGGAGTATATGATCATTAATCATAGAAGTAAAAATTGGGAATTACAATAACATATAAAAACTAACGCTTTTGTTTGACACCCAAAATTTTCTTTGCAACACCTGCAGTGCGGTAATGTAACTCGGGTGAGAATTATTACCGATTGGAATCACTTCTGCGTTGTTTTTGCATTTAGCAAAACACGTTATATTTGTAAACTAAAAATAATATTAATATTAACTATTATTATTATTTATTTATAAAATTAGCTTTTATTTGGAAAAATTGAAATATTTATTTTGCAAAAAAAAAACTTTAATTGATCAAAATATTTGTCTAAACTATTAACACATTCTAGTTTGTTGATGCCCTTGCTTTATAAATCTGTTTCTACACAAACTAGTTGCACAAGAATTGATGAACTCTTTAAAGACATTCTTTATTTCTTCTTCGGAATTGAATTTTTTGCGTATAAAAGAGTTATCTGAACCAATAAAAATCTAAAAATCTGTCGGGGCAAGGTCTGAAAAATATTGTGGATGTGAAAGCGTCTCTAGCTTCTCCTCTGCTAATTTAGCCAACGTCTGTTGTGCAGTATGTAGCTAGAAGAATGCCATGAAGGACCAATTCTCCAATCCGAACTGTATTTACGCCATCTTCTTCTCCATGATTTCCTATTCTTAAGTGAAGTAAGTTTTTATTTTTGTTTTTATTTCAATTTACCCATACAAACCGGCAATTTCATAGGTAAAGACCTAAAGACGGTCAATATTAACCGAAAGAAAATGATTGAACATAAAACGCATAGCTCGTTTGTTAGTAGTTATGGGTGAACGTCATTAATATTGCGTGCCGTTTGAAACGCATTGTTTCTAAGTCGGAACTTATTTTCAACAATATCACGGATTGAGTCCATTGTTATAAATGTAGTGATATTGCAGATAAAACAAAACTCAAAGAAACTATGTAATGAATAACAGATTTTGAAAAAGGAATAATGTTATTCCTTTGTCTTAATTTTAAAATATATTTGAATTTGAAATTTCAAAGTGGCTACAGTTCAACAAAATGATAATTTTATAGGCAAAGATCTAATATAAATACAGACATCGACTTTTGATCTGACTGACCGAATCCCTCCTGGCACCATGCCAGAAATTGGGTGCAGTCAGCACCTTTGTCTTGCCTCGCTTGTACTTCATCATGCAAGAAGCTGACGTCGAGAAAGAGTACCTGAGGGAGGTAGATAAAAATGTAAATAACTTGCCAATAGGAGGTTAAATCTTCCTCAGAGAGCCAGTCCAGAGTTAGTGTTTTGCCGCCCTCTATGCGAGGTGGAAGATTAATGCCATTTCGCGACATGCTGGTCTTGTACACGACACGCACTCTTTTAAAATGTTATGTGCTGCGGATGATCTAGTGAGTGCACTATCTAGGGAGGGATTGAAGGAGACTGTATCGGAGAGACTTCGAAAAGTGTCAGATAACATTGATATGGCTCGATATCTCTGTGGTGATGAAATTAATATAAGATACGATAAATTAATTTATATTGAAATTGGCTAATACTTGTTTAAATCAAACTCATGATTACTAATCTGAGTCTGAGATAGACGTTGATTATTTATAGAATAAGGGTGACAAACGAGCACACATTCCACCTGGTGGTAAGTGGAGTTTGTGACTCATAGAGACCCTTACGTCAATCCTCGACCTCGATTAAGAATCAAAATGTAGATGCGTTATCACTCCTGAATACTAAGATGCCTCGTTACCAGTATTTAATGTAAAAAAATTTGCCAAGTGACGGTTAAATCTTCTTCAGAAAGCCAGTTCAGAATTTGTGCTTCTGCCGCCTTCTATGGAAGGTGGAGGATTAATGCCATTAAGCAACCTGTTCGACATGTACGCTTTTAAAATGTTATGTGCTACGGATGATCTAGTGAGTGAGACTATATAGCTAGGGAGGGATTGAAAGAGACTGTATCGGAGAGACTTAGAAAAGTGCATACTAACATCGATATGGCTCGATATTTCTCTGGTGATTTGGACTTGCCTTACTTATGGCACCGGGGGTATGAGGAATTTCGAATTCAGTACGGGAACGACGCTGCAGGAACGATTACTCCGTCATTAAGTTTATTGTAAGTAAATGTTTATTTTAAAAAATGCGCTTACAGCTAATTCAATACTATGCCGGTAAACTCCAAGCCAAAAAGGACGGGGGGAAGGTGTTTGAAGTGACTCGCAAGACTGGTTTCTCAAATCATTTTCTCAGAACTAATTAGTTAATTCATTCATTCATTGATTTATTCAAACAGGAAATCTAGATCCATAGAAATTCAGGAAGGTGAGCGGGTATTGTAGTACGATATTGTCATGGGACCGGAATACTGCAAGCATGGAAAGTACCCGAGTATTGAACATTTCAAATACTTTAAGGCGAATGTATTTTAAGGAGTGTGAAAAATGTACGAACAATACTAAGTTCCTTCTGTTGAGAAATATTCAACCATTTAATTTTAGAGCGTTAAAGAGAGACCTGATCATACTTTGGAAGACCAGGAACCAAAATCAATACAATAATAGTTTAGTTTCGCTTAGTTTAGTTTACGACGGGCTATTTTCCGCAACTCTACGTTTAAGCGCGTATTTTGCCTGTGGGCAGGAATATTATGATTATTCGAGTCATGAAATCTCCCCGAAGAAATTCAACAGTCCTTTCACGTTGCAAGCAAGTTCGGGGGGCAAGTGATCCCGGCGTGCCGAGATGTTTAGCCCTATATGTAGGGTCCTCCGCACATACCAGCAACACGTGGGCTGCTGTTTCCTCCTCCCTTATACATCCCTGCACAGGGTACTATCTGTAACACCTATAGTAACCATTTGTTAAAGGTTCAACATTTGTTAAAGGGGCCATGTCCTGTAATAGAACTTGTTGCTATCCTGATCTGTGGCTTGTTCAATCTCATTGTGACCTTGGTTATACGACTGTTTATTTCTAGCAGGGCCTCCCTAGCTTGCCTATAGTCCACTAGATTTTACCAACACCAATTTTTGGGCGTGTTGATTAGTAAAGTTTTTACGTACCAATGAACGAACGTTACCAAAAGAGATCGGAATGATCGGTTCCAGTATAATGGCCATAGCCGATACTTTCCTTGCCAGTTCGTCTGCTGCGGCGTTGTCCCTGGATCCACTGTGTCCCTTGATGACCCTGCACTGGTAGAGTCACATTGTTGTGTTTACATACCTCATTTAATTGTTGATGGCATTCATATATTAGTGCCGAGTTCACCACACACAACTTAGAGCTTGTAGTACCGCCATACTGTCGGTCAGTATTCTGATAGAGAAGTCTTTTATCTTCCTAACATTTATTGCTATGGCCATTTGGATGATACCCATAAATTCTGCCTGAAAGACTGACGGGTATCCAGCAGTGTACATATGTGGATATTGAGGTCTTCCTAGAAAGTTCCTTCATTTGTTTTATAATCATTCGTGAAAACTCTTTTCGGCTTAATCCCTCCGGCTGGTTGGTTTCATTTAATTGTAATTTAATATATTTCTTATCGAACACAAAATGTTTAGGGATTTTATCGTATTTGGCTTGTAAGATAGGAATTTTTTGAGTAAATTCTATCAATTATACCTGTATGAGGGACTCTACTCTTACTCCAAAGATTTAGGGTCTTGAGTATAATGGCAGCTAAAGTCGCTTCTTGTATTATGTGTAGGTGATGCGGGGTTAGCTTCAGCATAGTCTCTAATGCTGCTGTTGGTGTAGTCCTTATGCGGCCTATTGCAGCCATACATGCTAATCTCTGGTAGCGCTGAAGCTTCTTTATAGTAGTGGCTTCATTAGTGTTGGTCCACCATACCAGAGCGTTGTATGTAATCTTGGGCCGAATTACAGTTTTGTACAGCCACAGTATAATTTTTGGCGTCAGACCCCATCGTTTGCCAATTATGTTTCTGCATTGCCAGAAGTCTTGTTGATTTTGTTTTCTATGTGTTTATTCCAGTTGTGTTTTTCCCCGATACAGAACTGTCTGTCATTTTTTGCCGGTGAAATCTGCGCACAGAGAAACAATCGCCTATCACGACAACTGTTTGTTAACGTGGTAGAACCATGCTGCAGCTATATTAGTTACTACTACTAGTTGTAGCACGAATGGGTCGGCTTGACCGGGGAAGGATCACGCTCACACAGAATACCAGCGTAAAATAGCAGCTTAACGCTGCTGCGTTTCGTACGGTGAGTGTAGAGAACCGGAGGCCCTTTTTACTGGAAACGAGGCATTCCATCTTAGTCCTCACGGGTGACAACGCATCTGCATTTTAATTCATATTCGAAGATAGATGTAGATGTCTATGGGCCGCAGCAACCGCTTACCATCAGGTGGACTGTGTGCTCGTTTGTCGCACTTATTCTATAAAAAAAAAGTTTACTGTCCAAGGTAAGACCTAAGTATTTTACCTCAGAGGATAGCTGGAGTTTTGTGCTGAAAAGAGACTTGGTTGGTAGGATAATTATTCAGCATTCGTTTTTGTGTCAACATTACTAAAACCGTTTTATTTGCATTGACGGTTAAGTCGTGTTCTTTGCACCAACTCTCCACTACACGAACCGCTTGGGTCAGGTCGTACACCATGCATGCTGTTCTCCCCGAGACCAGTATTATCACGTCATCTGTGTAACCAATTGTATAGAAGTGGTTGGCATTTAATTTGCTGATTAGTTCATTTATGACCATATTCCAAAGGAGAGGTGAAAGAACCTTGTGTGCAGCTCCTCCTTATTTGGACTGCTTGAATTTTCTTCTTTTTTTTCTTCTTAAAAAACGTTACCCCCACACTAGGATTTTCCCTTGTGTCGTGGAGGCAGTTTACAAACATAAATTGCACAAGGACAAACATCCAGACCCGGAACAATTATTTGTAGGCCATACAAATACTTGTTCCGTGCGGAATTCGAACCCGTGGCCCCCAGCGCAACAACTCATTGCTAAGCCACTGCGCCACGGAGCCGGCAATCTTTATTGTTCGTGAACTAAGCATGTTTACTATCCAGTCAATCACTCTATGTCTACTAGTGCTCTTAGTGCTCTTTGTCTACTTAGTGTAACTTACAATAATAATTTGCGGACCAAGAACCTACTTGCAACTAAGTAGCCTACATAAAAATAATCAAACAGAGAAAGATTAAGGAACTGAATAAGCAGTTTTTGCGTACAGCCTCCTTTATCTTTTTTTCAACCGGTTTCAAAAAAGGAAGAGGTGCTCAATTCGACTGTATTATTTTATGTGTTACCTCAGAACTTTTTTCCTAATTTTGATTATTCTTTTTTTTTAAAGCTGGTGCTTCTCATGTGGATCTGACCAGCAGTTTATGAGTTATCCTTATCAACGTGTATTTAATTTACTTCGGCTACATTGGTGATGTTCTCATTTTATTTGTATTGAAGTAGATTGTTTTTCTTTATTTTACTATATTTATTCTGTGATTCTACCGCTTGTTTAACTCTCGCTTACCATACAACGTAGTAAAGAGATTTAATTCTGTGTCATTGTTTCAAAGTAGCCCATGCTTACATCCTCAACATGAACGCGCCAGCTATGGAAATATTTACAGTTAGTCCTAAGTCTTTAACATAGGTGATGTACTGAATTACTTTACCATTAAAATTAGTAGTAAATTAGTAGTAGTGCTGTGGGGCTAAGTTTTCCTTATGAGGGCTTCATAACGGGGAATTTAATTAGTTAAAAAGTAGAGTTAGATATTAATGTTTATTTCTGAAATATTAGTTCTTTATATTTTATATTAATTAGATTAGAAATGGATAAACCAAACTACGTATATTATTCTTATACACATACTAGAAACCGAAAAACTTATATTTGAAATTGAACTTGCTTGAAACATGAAACGTAAAATTAATGCTTTAGAAATGCAATCATTAAGAATTATGTTAGGGCTAACTGAATGATGGGGTGAGAAATTGTGTGATAAGAAAAAAACCATGCGTGTGTGTCATGGAACACTCGGTTGGAACGAAGTTCCTTTCGTAGTATATTATTATTGATAAACGTATTATATTAATATTAATAAACCGAGAGGCGCAATTTCTTTACTAGGAATCCACCAAACAAAGAATATAAGATTGCCACTATTTTAATCACGAAGGCAATTTGCATATTTCTATTAAGCGAGCGAGCCTTACAGTAGTCGCATATGATATTTAAAATCTGACATCCAACCTTAGTTATAAGGAACATTAACATTATGTCCTGAAAAAATGATTCAGGTATTATTTGAAATAGTTTTTCGTAACGGACGTCGTGCGTGCTACGAGTATGTAATTAATTATTTAGTTTATTTACTTATTTACACGTTAGATAGTTAGGATTGTCTACATTGTGTACTAGAATAGGGTAGAAACAAGTTGTATTTCGTAAATAGTCAAATTACGAAATTACGTTCCAGGGTACAAGTATCCCTACCGAATTGCTTCTCGCGCGTTTTTAATGTCAACGTATCGAGTCAGAAACTCAGAAGGTTTTATAAGTCACTAGCTGGTACCCGGCGCGTTACTGCCAGAGAAGAAATAATTGTGTAAATATCATTTTAAATTTGGAAGAGTTATAATATTATTTAATTAAAAACTTATAATACATTATGTTATATTACCGTAGTGAATGGTATTATAGTACCGTGTAGTGGCGGTGTAAGAATATCTACTACCCCATATCATCCGGTGGGTGTCATAAGAAAAGAACAAATCGAGAGATATGGATACACTTCCACCCCTTTTCACGAAATCACTCCCACAGATTGCTGGATAGCGAGAGGAAAGATGTTAAATACAAAAATGGAGAATCTATCATATTATTAACCTGTTTCTATCCTTCTTATCTTATTTATATATAGGTTCCTAATCAATTTTGTTTACCAGTTGTTAAATGATTTTAACTAAAATTGATCTTACTATTCTAATACAAAGTTATAATTCCAAAATAAATGCACGATTTGTAGGTAGGGAAAACCACTCCTATTTCGTTAGCAGCTGTATTTATTGATAGCGTCCTAAACCTAAAGAAGAATCTTGCATCCTCAAACCTTTGACGCTATTCACCGTTGCCGACCTCTCTGGATATTTTAAATCTAGCATATATATACTATTTATTTATGTATTCATTCATTGCATTTACAAGTGGTTTTATGTGACTCATTACAGCACATGCACCCGGCAAGGGTATAACAATATGAAATAAAGCTAGCCTTTAATTCTAATAATTATATTTTTATACATTATATGTATTACTGTAATATTTAGTATACGTTATATTACTATATTTATTTATTTACTTCAATTTTACACAATATTCATCTAATTTATAGTAACATTTCTTAATCAAAAATCTATTTAGTGCTATCACAAACTTCTTATATTCTTCCATCTCTCATATATATTTAAGTAATGTATTATATAATTTAACTGTCATGGAATATGGTCCAGAACTGTATAAAGTGGTTTTAGGCAATATTAATTTAAAGTATAGGTAAGTTGTATTATATTATGTCTATTTATGTTATTATCACCAGCTTTTTGAAATATATCTATATATTTTCTTACTAATTTACATGATTCTATTTTAATACGTCTTTGGATTCGAATATGTATAAAGATGTAACTGTTAATATATGTATTTTGTATTGTATAAAATATGATCTACAGCATTCCCTAGAGTCAATATTTACTTGAATTATATATTATGTACCTTCTATATCAACCCATTTCATCCCGTAAGTGTTAAATGCCAGAGACTTTGTGGTTTCCAACAGGAGGTGGTAAACACAGACCGTATATGGGAGCAACGTCAAAGATGTGAAGAGAATCTGGTACTGTGATTGCCGAACTACTGCCACATGTGGCCGATTGAAAGCAATCGGCCTCACTAGCCATAGCGGGAGAGTTCCACATTCAACAGTGAACTTTACGAACTGATGCAGATGATATATATAAGTTAGCTATACCACCTTTAGGGTTACACATTGCCATTTACTGTCGGGGCTATTTTTAGACAAGCAATGGTTTATTATAAAAATATGTACCAACTAAGTAACATAACTGGAAGGCTTCAGATAACTGTTTGTACAACAAAATTTTATAATATTTATTATAATATTGTACTATAGTGTGGGAATCAAGCAATTGTAATGGATGCCATACACGATCCAGTTTACCGTCAAGTTTGCAGCACGCTTGAAGCGGTGTCAAGTTTGCAGTTCATCCTTCAACCATAGACCACTCACGTTCAAGTTCGCCGCCAAGTTTGCATTATACCGCATCAGTTGAAACCATGGAATCTCTCGCTTATTTGCTCCAACTACCATACACACGTTTAAGCTTGCATGACGCTGCAAGCTTGATCAAGTCTGCAGAATCGGAATTAAATTTTTGCTTCAAGTAAACTTGTCATGCACATTGATAGCCATACACCTTCAAGTTTACCGGAAGCCGCTTCAAGCGCGCCTGCAAACTTGACGGTAAACTGGATCGTGTATGGCATCCATAATAGTCTTGGTATTATATTCAATAAATTCTTTAGAACAATAATTAACATTATTTCACTGTGTACATTTTGCCTTAGTATGTAATCCACCTTCGATGGAGAGGGTTATATTCAGAAGTAGATTTTGAAAAGATAAAAATAAAAGTCTTTGTTTCGTGGGTAACCCTCGTATTATCTTAAAAATGTGCAATGTGCCTCCTATAGCTTTAATCAGTATATTACAGTCTTCATTTATATTTCCTTATATTTAATTTTTTACAAGTATCTGAGGACTTCTTATCTGACGAGAAGTCCTTCCGGGTTATACAACCCTCTTGTTTCGACCTAAAGGAATAAAATAACCAATTGAAAAGGACCTACAGCATCAGCTCCCTAATCAGATCCCTTATCTGAAAGGATCCAATTAAACTGGGGTCTGTCACAGAAGTTCTACCCAGAAACACCAAGTTGGGTTCGGGGGGTCAACTAGGTGGTCGTGAACCCCGTGAAGGAGTATCACAAGAGAGCGCCTGAAGTCCTTTTCTCAAAAGGTCAGACGACGAATATTACGGACCCTCTTGTAGTGGTCCCGGTCCCGACGTCTTTGTTGTACGTGTCTTAGTAAAATGGACTGTATATGTTATTTATAGGCGTTAGTGAAGAATCCCTCGGGAATAAAACAGCAATTCTCTTCAAACTGCTCCGTAAGAGTGCAATTACTTTCCCTATCACTTCCCTATATGATTTTCTTTCTTGATTATGTATATTAGATCGAGAGAAAAAGAGAAAAAGGGAGAAAAAAGTTAAGACAGTAACAGGCGGTGGGACATTTCGTACCTAGTCCTTAGAGGTGACAATGCATCCGTAGTTTTCTTTGTTTGAAGTTGACTGCAGGTATCCATAGGCATCAGTAGACACTTATCACACTTAGTTGAACTGTAAGTTCATTTATCACTTCAGTTTTATAAAAAAAAAAACATTCAAATTATTTTTACTAGATCTGTGCGTTACTGTTTTCAAATTATATTTTAGCTACATTTTGAAACACATGAGAACTAAGACAAGAATAGAAGAAAAGAAAATAAGTTTTCAACAGTATACGTAGGAATGCATAAGCATAGACGATGAAGTAGTTATGTGAATACCCGATAAATTAGATGTCTTGTATTTAAATGAACGTTAAAGTAATGGTACAGCAGAATTGGTTTTATTATTGTTAAAGTGACTTGCCAACAATTTGCTATTACGTGGTTTTTTATAGCTCATGAACACCAACCAAATTCAAACAAAAAAAGCCGCAGAATTATTGTCTACTACGAATACTGGGGGCTAACATGAAAATTATTTATGGTCTCCGTAAATACGACAATGTATCTTCTTTTCCTGCTCAGCTAAATCGGCTGCCTATCCGTCAGCGCAGATATGTCAGAATACTCTACACCCTTTTCACAATTCCGAACGATCCATGTACTCCCGAGTATCTGAAATCCAAATTTCAACACCTGGGACATTCTCATAATCGTTCTCTCCGTTTTTCGGCTAATCTTAAGTTGCTTACTCCTTTACACCGTACTGGTTATTTATCTCAATCTTTCGCCTTCACGGCCATCAGCCTCTGGAACGACATCCCTCTTGACATTAAAAAAGCTCCCAACAAATTTATTTTTAAAAATTAAGTCCGTAAACATGGGAAAAAATCGTTGAAAGTTTGAAATAACACCGCTCTTATTTTCATACACATATGTATATTTCATATTTGTCATAGATAATATTTATATGTATTGTGTATATATGTAGTTTATGCATGTATATGTGTATGTATGTATTTATACAATATGTAACAAAAACCTGTGGTTCCCGTTAAGTACGTTATCCTGATAACGTACTTATCATTATTCAAACGTATAGAATTATTTTTTTTAAACTCGAACAATATGTATATACAATACTTTTTTTAGCGCCTCTATTTTGATTACTGCTGCACCGCCTCTTGTTTGTATATCTCTGTTTAGCCTAATGGTTGACTAGGAGAGAATGCCATATGGCATTAAGTCCGCCATATGTACAACTTTGTGCATGAAAGATTAAATAAATAAAATGAAACGTCAAAACATCATCATAATTGTCATTAACAGCATCAACCTAAGACCGTGTTGAACATAGGCCAAGTGGGGGGCCACCTTAAAGTGTCACAGCGGATGTGGGGGCAATGATGAAGCAGATGAACTCGCCCTCATAGTAGAATAGAGACCGTGAATTGAAACTATCATCTATCATTATAACATCTCTTTCAGTTATGTAAGATCATTAGTACGCAATCGTGGCAAGAATCAACATACAGTTCTGGATTAACACAGCAGGCTAGGCTGATCAACTACTAATATCAACATTTCTAAAACGTTACGCGGAATTAACTAACTTCCAATGATAAAACGTATTCGCAAAATAAAGAACGTACAACCAGCTACATAGATCTTTCGCAAGAAATCTTTTATATGTTATAAAATAATATTTTAAGTACCATCCAGGATGCTGTAAAGATAAAAGCCATCTTGCTTAGATTGACGTTTGGGATATCATCAGATAGACTTGCTTTTGGATCCTGCATACTTTCGTCGTAAAACATACATAGGAGTTATCAGTTACCAGTTACCAGATCTCTGATCGCTCGAAAATGTGACTGGAGTCAATTTCGACTGTCGGTTTTTTACGGCAAAGTAATGTCATAATTTTTATGGCGGAGGAAGGTTGTAGCTTAGTCCCACTCCATCATTTTTCACTGTCTAGACCCTAGACGGATTGATTACTGTCCGTTTGTGTAGGTACCACCACTTGCCTTTTTCCGACGCCAACTAGTAGTAGTGCATCACTGTTGGACCCTAGACGGATTGATTACTGTCCGTTTGTGTAGGTACCACCACTTGCCTTTTTCCGACGCCAAGTAGTAGTAGTGCATCACTGTTGGATTCGGCGATGTGAGGTATTCCATCTTAGTCCTCATAGGTGAAATTGTACCGGTGGCTTTCTTTGTTTGAAGTTGGTTGATGTGTCCATGGGCTGTAGAAGTTATTAAGCGACTGGTGGTATCTCATATATGGGGCAAATAAAGCGATCTATCAAAACCCGCGTAAAAAAACACATAGCTGACGTGAAACACCAACCTTCCGGGAAGTCCACAGTTTGTGATCATATCCTAGACGGCCCCCGCCATTACATTAGATTTGATAAACTACAAATTCTCGCGAAAGAACATCGATTCCCGCTAAGGATGATATGTGAGACTATTGAAATTAAAAAACATTCTAATTTCAATATAGAGGGAGGCTGGGTACTACCACCTGCTTGGGATCCTGTAATTAATAAAATTAAAACTAAGCCCAAGCATATCACAGCAAGATTTCAAGACACAGTAAGTTCATTCTGCGTAGATCGGACCAAAATTAATAATTAAAAAAGCTGAAGGTACTCCGGGTTATCTCTGCCATCGGGACGTCAATCACCTCAGTCCCCCGTGACCATGCGTGCTGAAAATACTTGAAACATCGGGAATTAATAAAAAATAAGTTAATTAAACGCGGCATAATCCGTAATAGAAGTTTTATTGAAATACTAGCGCTACCTATGACACCTTAAACGCAACAGCAACTATTATAGGTAATATACAAAAGC
This sequence comes from Parnassius mnemosyne, assembly GCA_963668995.1. NCBI lineage: Eukaryota > Metazoa > Arthropoda > Insecta > Lepidoptera > Papilionidae > Parnassius > Parnassius mnemosyne. The sequence continues at coordinate 47,623,166 of CAVLGL010000093.1, read as the reverse complement.
ATTCTAGCAAACGTCAATTACCGTAACAGCGCCATCTATTGCACTTTAACGCAACAGAACTAATAAAGAAAATAAAATTCTATGTAGGTATGTATCACATGGTAATTACACAAATAACTTACTAGATACTTATTTTACCTTAACCTTAAGAAAAATTAAAGCGTACCTTTCATTTCAAACAGAACCATCCATCCATACATTTATTATGGCTGCGACATCACAGTTTAAAGAGAGTCTAATAATAAACTGGCGACGTTTTAATATGTTCTCTTCCATTCGGAGATCCGGAGTATTTATTTCCAACCAATAAAATTATTACTGTTTACCCGATTCGTTGCGACACAAATTTTCGACAACTTAGCTGTGCTGGCGAACAAATATTTCGTGACACCATGTCCTGATTAAATGGAGTGTGACTTTTTTTAGGCAGAGATTACAAACCTTTTTTACTATTTTTAATTTTATAAAAAAAATCATTTATATAAGTAGGTTCAGCTAAATCACCCTTGGTTTTTATTAAATTAAATTTTCACCTAATAATAATATTTATAAATATCAAGTAATCAAGGACCTTAATTCAGAAAATTAAAGGTTTATGATTCATTGATATTTACAAATGTTGTATATTATTTAATGTTATACAAATGATATATGTACGCATATCACGCAATATATACGCTGTACGGCAGCGGGTAAAGACTATTTATTAGCGAACTATAGCTATTCATTAGCGACCGTTTAGTATTATAGGTATATGTGCTGTAACAATTTATTAGCCAAATTTTTTTAAGCATGAACGCGTTCTAACTGTTTCAAGCAAAAATAAACCTTATACCTTATCACAAGAGCACATGGCACTTCGTAGGTCCATTCGGCCATATAATAGTAAAAAGACGGCAGTTCAACAATTTTAAGCAAAATTAAACAATAAGACAAAAGCATTGGCTTTTTTTTTAACAGGAAACTTGTTAAAGAACAGTTAAAGAACCGGGGCCCTACAAACAGCAGTAACGGCAGAAAATGTATGAACTACTGAAATGTTGGTGCGAAAAGACCCACGAATCACATATACGGACATCGAAAAGATTGTAGGCATTAGTTCGGGCAGCATTCATACCATCCTACATCAACATCTTGAAGTGAGGAAGCTTTGTTGTCGATGGATCCCTCGTTTGCTCTCCGGAAGCGAAAAACAGACTCCTGTCGATTGGTGCCATGAAATGCGTCTACGTATTGAAAACGGGGCATCTAGGCGTGTTTCAGAAATCGTTACTGGTGACGAGACATGGATCTATCAATATGATCCAGAAAATAAAAGGCAATCATCGGTATAGGTCTACTCAGAAGGACAGTTACTGACAATACTGCAAAGACCTCGCAACGTCGGCAAAAAAAATGGTGGCTAGTTTTTTTTCGCGGAGCGGACATTATTTGTCGCCGTCAATGCTGGAAAATTATAGGTCAGTCAACTCTGAATGGTATACTACCAAAGCTTTTCAAGCTGTGCGGGAGAGAAGACCAAAGACCGGGCTTCGGGGAATCATGCTGCATCACGATAACGCCTCTTCACATACCTCCCTTAGAACAAAAGCATTTATTGAGGAATCTGGTGTTGAAGCCGTGGCTGCCTACGAAGAAGCGATTTCCAACCTGTCAGATCAAGACTGACAAAAGTGTTTTCAGAGTTGACTTAGGCGAATGGAACTTTGTATAGTGCATGATGGAGAATATTTTTAAAAGATGTAAAATAAATATTAATAATATCTAGAATACTTTTTGTATATCTTAAAACTTATCCTAAGTATTATTGTCCATTTTGAGATAAATAAGCAAAAACTTTTAAAAACCTAACGTACACTAAAGGAATCGTAAAATTTATGCAAGGAAGCTTATCGGGCAGCTGTCATTTGTATGACAAAATAATACAGACGACAATGAGCGCGTTTTCTGTTACAATCGCTGCGATCAGCCCGTTCTAGCGTGGTTTCATAGACAATGGGCACATTTTTACGCGGTATAGAATAGCTTGCTACATATATATTTATCTATGGTATAGAATACAATGAGCGCGTTTTATCCTAAAGTACAATTTTTTTTAAATCACTACACAAAATCAGCGCCTTTTATCGTGTTTAAAATAACGTGCTCTGATTGGCCATAGAAAACGAAGTAAAACGGTATAGTTCATTCCAAAAACGTAAAATTGTCAATGAGCTCCTTTTTTCCCTGTGCCCTTCAAATATTTTGTTCTGGATAAATCTTCCAAAAACGCAATTTGAGCGAGTTATTAAAATGACACGACTCGCGTGTCTTAGGCCACAGAAAAATAATCGATGGCAGGCCTGGCGTGCCATCAGTAGTGAATCGGTTTCTTTTTACAAAACGTGGTTTATTAATAATCTCGGTCTCGGATAGTCTTGGGTTTAAATTATGGTCTTTGGTTATATTATACACATCTAAATGGATAAACACGGTGGAATAAGGGTGAATCGTAACATCGTCGCACCTGGCAGCTGGTACTGGCAGTGAGACCTCAATAGAGTAATGAATTGACAACTACTTGTGGTAGTAGTAGTAGTAACACTAGATAGATGTCACTAATGAGGTCTAATAATCGTACGCTCACCAGATGTCGTTACTTGGGGCTCAGGTGAACTTATTTGTTATTGTTATGCAGAATACAGATATCACAGCACAGAGTACATTATATATAGGGGGGGGGGGGGGGGGTATCACAGGTCAATGGTCACACAGTGTCGTCATTACTGAAAAGTTGCGTTTCAAATAAAAGTTTTTCGGCTTCTAGTAGTATATGTATATACACAGAACAATGCCTCAACGCTATCCTTCAATTTTTAACACATTTTTAATTCTTCTACTTTTAGGAATATCCGTAGTTTAATATTAATAATAATCGAATCTAATTACATAATACAAAATAAAACGCATAAATGTAAAGGAAATAATAATCTTCACAATTTATTAACAATTTAACTCCCCCGGCCCAGCCATAAGATTTTAAAAATATTTGAATCACAAATCATAATTAATAACATCGCTATGAGGCGTTCTCAGTGCTGTATTCTTAAATTTTCTAAATAATAATTCTTAAAATAATTTCCAAATTGACCAAGATCAGGCACACCTTCTAGCTGTTTCAACTAAGGAATCGTAGTCACAGGTTACACGCTTTACCATCCGGTAATATCGGGAGATTACTTGATGGGGAAAGCTTGCGTATCGCTGTCGGAATCCGACTAGGATCGGCGATTTGTCAACCCCATCAGTTCCCCTGTGGTAACAGCGTTGACGAGTTTGGGCTCCATGGACTTTCATGTAAGAAAAATGCTGGTAGATTTTAACGGCACGGTTCTTTTAACGATTTCATCCGAAGGGCTCTTGTCTCTATAAATGTTCCCTCGGTTTTAGAGCCTTGTGGGATATTTAAAGACGATGTCAAGAGACCCCGACGGTATGACATTGGTCCCTTGGGAAAGAGGTAAAGCCCAAGTGTGCGGTGCTACTTGCGTAGACACTTTGGCGGCCTCTCATCTCAGGGATACCTTGTTTTAAGCCGGGGCGGCATCAGAGGCAGCTGAACTGAGTAAGTGGCGCAAACATGAGTCCCTGAGAGATGACTACATATCTGTGCCATTTACTGTAAAAACTATCGGTCCGTGGGGTCCACGTGCGGTGAAGTTCCTAAAGGAACTCTGTCCGCGACTGGTCGTTACTACTGGTGATAAAAGAGCTGGTTCTTTTCTTGCTCAAAGGCTAGGTAGCCATTCAGCGAGGATTATAGTTTTTTTTTTAATATTGTATATATTAATAAATTATTTAAGATATTTTAACTTTTAATATTGTGTAATTTGTAGCTGTTATGTTATATATAATACGTGTATGATTCATTGTCTCTCATTTAAAAAAAATGTACTAGATATAAATGGATTGAGAACTTAATATATATATATTTGTAAATATTACAAACACAAACTTTATCACTACTGTTTTTACTAAACGTTTCTGACTTTAATCTTTAATGATGAAATAAGTTTTGTCAATGACAAAGGGCGTTGAACGCTATTTTGTAAGTCACACTAATAGATGGCGCTTGTAGTACTTTATAACACAATATGATTTGCTACACAGGATTTTTTAAATTAATATTTCGGTCTTGATTCACCCACTATGTATTTCGGACTTCATTAAATTTTTGTAAAACGATGATGGCATATGTATCGTCATCGTCGAATAATTTTTAATTACTATTACTAGCTGTGTGGGGGTGTCCACTTTGAAAATACATCGATGTTTTGATTCGATGTGCTTATGGAGTGTAGAGTAGAAGGAGGACCATCTCTGTATATGAAAAGTGTCCCTAAAAACGTGTCCAATAAGGGTGGCGCTGCAGTAGCATAGGATAAATTAAAAAAGAAGCGCCAAAAGTATTTAGAGTAAGATGGAGAAATAAATAAGAACCTGGTCGGTCCGCTTGGTTTTGTACTACGTAAATAGTTGAGATTTTGTATATTGGCGTTTTACTAACTACTCTAGTCATGAAATATTTGAATTCAGCTGACTTCACTCCGTTCATAACAGCTATCTTCATATCGTAGTTTTTCAGACGCCAGCGCTATTGTGGTAGGTTTTGGAACCTCTATTTACAGTAAATAGTAGGACACTTTTTCAACCTTCGCTCCTTATAAGATGGTTCTCCTTCTACTCTACACTACACTCCATAGATGTGCTGTCGAAATATAAATCCAAGATGGCGGCTGAAATAGATATCAATTTTTTCATCATGGGTGTCATTTTCATTGGTTTCGAGGGTGTTAAAGCCGATAGTGCTGTCGAAATGTAAATCCAAGATAGCGGCTGAAGTAGGTACCAATATTTTCATCATGGGTGTCATTTTCATGGTTTTCGAGGGTGCTGAAGCCGATAGTACTGTATAATGTAAATCCAGGATGGCGGCTGAATTAAGTACCAATTTTTTCATCATGGGTGTCATTTTCATGGTTTTCGAGGGTGTTGAAGCCGATAGTGCTGTCGAAATGTAAATCCAAGATGGCGGCTGAAGTAAGTACCAATTTTTTCATCATGGGTGTCATTTTCATGGTTTTCGAGGGTGTTGAAGCCGATGGTGCTGTCGAAATGTAAAACCAGGATGGCGGCTGAAGTAAGTACCAATTTTTTCATCATGGGTGTCATTTTCATGGTTTTCGAGGGTGTTGAAGCCGATAGTGCTGTATAATGTAAATCCAGGATGGCGGCTGAATTAAGTACCAATTTTTTCATCATGGGTGTCATTTTCATGGTTTTCGAGGGTGTTGAAGCCGATGGTGCTGTCGAAATGTAAATTCAGGATGGCGGCTGAAATAGGTACCAATTTTTTCATCATGGGTGTCATTTTCATGGTTTTCGAGGGTGTTGAAGCTGATAGTGCTGTCGAAATGTAAATCTAAGATGGCGGCTGCAATGAGTATCAATTTTTTCATCTTGGGTATCATTTTCATGGTTTTCGAGGGTGTTGAAGCCGATAGTGCTGTCGAAAAGTAAATCCAAGATGGCGGCCGAAGTAGGTACCAATTTTTTCATCATGGGTGTCATTTTCATGGTTTTCGAAGGTGTTGAAGCCGATGGTGCTGTCGAATTGTAAATCCAGGATGGCGGCTGAAATAGGTACCAATTTTTTCATCATGGGGTGTCATTTTCATGGTTTTCGAGGGTGTTGAAGCCGATAGTGCTGTCGAAATGTTAATCTAAGATGGCGGCTGCAATGAGTATCAATTTTTTCATCTTGGGTATCATTTTCATGGTTTTCGAGGGTGTTGAAGCCGATAGTGCTGTCGAAATGTAAATCCAGGATGGCGGCTGAATTAGGTACCAAGTTTTTCATCATGGGTGTCATTTTCATGGTTTTCGAGGGTGTTGAAGCCGATAGTGCTGTCGAAATGTAAATCCAAGATGGCGGCTGCAATAGGTATCTTTTTTTTATCATGAGTGCCATTCTCATGGTTTTCGAGGGTGTTGAAGCCGATAGTGCAGTCGAAATGTATTTAAACTCCTTTAAATAATTCCGTATAATCATGTTATACGTAATTTTTTTAATGCGCTTAAGGTATGCCCAATTGGATTTATCAATGTTTTTTTAAACTTGCGATGGACATTTCCTTAGAATCTGATTATTTTAACTCTACAAGTTCCTCGTTATCAACAGCTTCCCCGGGCCAGGGTTCCCCTGAACCTCATCTTGGGGAAATATTACATAATGCCCTTGAGCCTTACCAAAGGGATCTGAATATATGTCATATTAATGCACAAAGACGAGTATTCATGCCTATCTCATTATCTCATATTAGAATCTGTTCTTAAACCTAGCTTACCATCTATTTTGTTCAGTCTTCCTGGTTTTAATATCATTGGGAATGACAGGTTAAATAAGGGAGGCGGAGGTGTTGCCATATACCCGCGGTCAGATATATCATACAGGATCGTTTCCAGATCGCCCGATATTTATTCTAAATCAATCAAATACATTCTCATTGAAATAATGGTACGCAGCACACCATTCTTACTAGGTGCTTTTTATGTAAATGCACATCCTTCTGTAAATTATTTCAATGATTTGGAACAGCTGATTGAGACGCATCTCCCAAACTACTCCCATTCCATTTTCATTGGTTGAAATTCAAGACGTTTTTGTTTTAAAGTTTTATTACATTTAACTATAATATATATGGGTCCATTCTGTTCGATAATTTGTTACCATCTTGTAGGTAGTGACATAATAAAAAATAAACGTTGCTGTAGAAATCTTGGGATTATTATTAAAAAAATGCGACAAGTAGTTTTATTTGATATAATCAATACCAGAGATTTGAAGAAACATGGATTTAGTCATCCCATTTTATAATGGAAAAAAATTATAAACTTAAATATTAAAACCTCCAGAAAGCTTTCTTTTAAAGAACACAAGCAACAAAAGAAAATAATGACTAAATCTTTTAAAGCAGTTTTAAGTACTCAAGCAAATACGAGTACTGGATTTTTAGGAATGTTAGCGTGTATTGAAAGTCTCAAACAGATAACTAATCTTGTGATCTGGCGTTATCATGATGAAAGACCACTCCTTTTCTAATTATCAATGCCAACCGTTTTTTTTTTTTTCTATTTCTTGCTTGTCTCATTATTTATTGGTAGTAGAAATCCGAATCGATGGTTTTACCGGCGGTAAAAGCTCATGATAAACTTTCAATCCCACCATACACACAGCATCATTTTATTGCGTGTTAATCCAGGTTTCGCTTTAGTCTGTAAACAAAACACATATCAATACAGAAAAAAATCACGTTTCTTGTATGGTCTTCATACAAGAAACGTGATTTTTTTGGGTCCTTTAATATTTTACTTGTTTTTTTTTTTTATTTTATGTTGTTATAGCAGCAATATAAATACACATTCTGTGAAAATTCTACATATTACGAGTCATAAGATACAGCCTACTGACAGACAGACGGAACGATAGTGGAGACTTGGGTCCCGTTGATACTCTTTGGGTACGGAACCCTAATAAACGGCAATTATGTCATTTGAGCAATACAAAAGAAATAAACATTAAATAATATAGAGTTAGGTTATATTATAATAAGTTAAATATATTATATTATAAAATATAGTAACAATAAATTCACATATAAAAATCTCAGCCACAGGGAACTTTATTTTTGCATTCGCGGCAACACTGAATAGCGTCATTGATATTTTGTGACCTATTTATGGCTCGTGTTATTTTATGTTAAAATTTCGAAATTGTATGATACTTAATGATAGTATGTGATTCCAGTGTCTTTCTTATTTCTTGTAGTATTATTTTTACACAGTTTTCTTTCGCATCTACCATGGGGAGTGCTCTGAGGAATTGTTCGGATTAATCCCAGCCGCCAAATTTCACGAACGCACATCGCGGCAGAACTCCCGATACCATCCACACCATCTGGATGATTGGCGGTCCACCACTGTGCGATTTAGAAGATGTTTTCTTCCTCGCACGACCTCCTTGTGGAATCGATTACCATCAGCGATTTTTCCGGACCGACATGACTTAGGGACCTTCAAGAAAAGAGCGTACTCCTTTTTAAAAGGCCGGCAACGCATCTGCGATTCCCCTGGTGTTGCAGTTGTTCATGGGCGGCGGTAGTCACTTACCATCAGGTGAGCCGCATGCTCGTTTGCCCCCTCTCCTATAAAAAAAAAAAAAAACGTAAACTGGTATTTTACTTCGGATTATGATTAAAATTTAATAAAACATTCGGTACATTCATCTCACACGTTACCTGCAATGCAACGCGACTGGCTCGGGTACGCCGATTTCGGCATAGTACTCGTATTTGTTGCCGCATTTTACATAAGCGCTGGCGGTATCTAGTCAGAGCGCGCGATGACTTATCATTAATCTATGATTGCATGTATTTATTAGGTAAGTACATCTGTCGCCCTTGAAAATTTTTCTTTACTACCTGCTCGCCTTGTTTGGACGAATTCTAAGCTGTGTGAGCGAGACAAACGGTGCTTAGGTTTAATGTGAGTAAAAAGTGTTAATTAGTTAAATATGGTTAGTGCGTATCTCGACCTTTTCGACATCGCATGCCTGTATAATATTACATAACATACATAAACAGCCTGTATAAAAAAGTACTCTGTGTTTCCAATCATAGACCTAGGATTACGCTTACATTCTAAATATATGGTTCCAATAGCCAAAGTTATGGGTTATAAGGGTTAAAGGTATGATGTCATACTCTTTTATTGCGATAGCTTAAATTTACGATACACAAATTTTTAAGTACTGAAAAATAAGGGTACCGTTATATTTTTCGCTACTTTAATCATCAATATAAAGATTTCTTTTGGTTACCACCAGCCGACCGTGACACCCCGCAGACCCCGCACCGCACGCACTAGCAGCGTTGATTGCGCTTCAAAATTACCTTAGCTTCTTATAATAACCCAGTAACCTAGTGTGGCACAAAATATATTATGTTGCTAAGACAAAAACAAAAAATATTGGTAAATCCAATTGTGCATGCCTTAAGTGTATTAAAAAAATTATGTATAAGATGATTATACGTAATTTTTTAAAGTACCTAGTAGTACACACAAGTTTTCACTAAAAACCTTATAATTATTACTATACTTCAAATTTTCCGATCACTTTATGTCAAATTTCAATTTAAGGAAAAGCTTGGAATATCCAAAAATGCTCGACTCCTAATGCTCATATGACCGTGAAAAAATTAAAAAAAAATGTAAATTGTAGTACTATTCGTCAGAGTTCTAGTAGCAGTCACCGAAGTACACTTTCAAGTCACTGTATCAAGTCCGGGGATAAAGTCTCATCATAACTAACAAAACGAGCCCAAACTCGGCACATCTAGTTCTCCTCGTAGATGAGTTCCTGTAGCAGTCATCAAAGTACACTCTCAAGTCACTCTATCAAGTCCGGAGGTAAGGTTTTATCACAACTAATAAAACGAGCCCAAACTCGGCACATCTAGTTATCGTCAAGGAGTTCCATTAGCAGATACTGAAGTACACTTTCAAGTCACTCTATCAAGTCCGGAGGTAAGGTTTCATCATAACTAATAAAACGAGCCTAAACTCGGCACATCTAGTTCTTCTCATCGATGAGTTCCGGTAGCAGTCATCAAAGTACACTTTCAAGTCACTCTATCAAGTTCGGAGGTAAGGTCTCATCACAACTAATAAAACTAGACCAAACTCGGCACATCTAGTTATCCTCGTCGAGAAGTTCCTGTAGCAGTCATCAAAGTACACTTTCAAGTCACTCTATCTAGTCCGGAGGTAATGTCTTATCATAACTAACAAAACGAGCTCAAACTCGGCACATCTAGTTCTCCTCGTCGAGGAGTTCCATTAGCAGATATCGAAGTACACTTTCAAGTCACTCTATCAAGTCCGGAGGTAGGGTTTCATCATAACTAATAAAACGAGCCCAAACTCGGCACATCTAGTTATCGTCGAGGAGTTCCATTAGCAGATACCGAAGTTTTTAACAGTGGTAGAGCCACGCGGCAGCTTTTGCTGTCGCACGGGTGGGCCGGCTCGAACCGGGGTGGTACCAGGACCTCACAGTAAACCAGCGTGAAGTAGAGGTTTACATCTGCGTTTCGCTTGGTGAGTGCAGGTGGCCGGAGGCCCTTTTTACTGGAAATGAGGCATTCCATCTTAGTCCTCACGGGTGACAACGCATCTACATTTTGATTTGTAATAGAGGATAGATGTAGATGTTTATGGGCCGCAGCAAACACTTACCATCAGGTGGACTGTGTGCTCGTTTGTCACCCTTATCCTATTGAAAAAAAAGAATAAAGTACACTTTCAAGTCACTCTATGAAGTCCGCAGGTAAGGTTTCAACATAACTAATAAAACGAGCCCAAACTATGCACATCTAGTTCTCCTCGTCGATGAGTTCCTGTAGCAGTCATCAAAGTACACTTTCAAGTCACTCTATCAAGTTCGGAGGTAAGGTCTCATCACAACTAATAAAACTAGCCCAAGCTCGGCACATCTAGTTATCCTCGTCGAGAAGTTCCTGTAGTAGTCATCAAAGTACACTTTCAAGTCACTCTATCTAGTCCGGAGGTAAGGTCTTATCATAACTAACAAAACGAGCCCAAACTCGGCACATCTAGTTCTCCTCGTCGAGGAGTTCCATTAACAGATACCGAAGTACACTTTCAAGTCACTCTATCAAATCTGGATGTAAGGTTTCAACATAACTAATAAAAGGAGCCCAAACTCGGCACATCTAGATATCGTCGAGGAGTTCCATTAGCAGATACCGAAGTACACTTTCAAGTCACTCTATCAAGTCCGGAAGTAAGGTTTCATCATAACTAATAAAACTAGCCCAAACTCGGCACATCTAGTTATCCTCGTCGAGAAGTTCCTGTAGCAGTCATCAAAGTACACTTTCAAGTCACTCTATCAAGTCCGGAGGTAAGGTCTTATCATAACTTTCAAAACGAGCCCAAACTCGGCACATCTAGTTCTCCTCGTCGAGGAGTTCCATTAGTAGATGCCGAAGTACACTACTTTCAAGTCACTCTATCAAGTCCGGAGGTAAGGTTTCATCATAACTAATAAAATGAGCCCAAACTCGGCACATCTAGTTCTCCTCGTCGATGAGTTCCTGTAGCAGTCATGAAAATGAAAAATGAAAAAATGTTTATTTACAGCTAAGGTGGTACAGATTATAATATACAATATAAGATAATAAAATGGAAGTACAGTAGTCTTAATTTTCTAGTATACAATTATAAACTATGATCTTATCACACCAACTAAGCTGGAGTGTCTAAACAAGGGTGTATAGTTCTGTGATCCTCACACTAGGCATGCCTGTGTCATGAGGGCCTGATACGATTTTCTTATGGTTTTCATTAATTGACACTGGGTCGACGTACGGTTATTACATTATGTAAACTTTTTGTTTTTAAAATAAAATAAAATATAAAATAAAATAAATATTTATATTAAGTTAATATGTATAAAAATAAAGTAATTAGAGGTAAAATAATAAATTGTTACTTACTTACTTACTTATCTTCACGCACAATCTCTGACGGAATAGCCAGAGAGAACAGATCGCCAAGTGTCAAGATCCTTACATACCTCTTTCGCTTCTTTCAGATTCATTATCTTCTTCATACATGCACGTCTAGGTATCCGAGTACTCTTGACCCTCCCCTCTTTGTCAATTTGCTCACATGGTCTTCGAAAGTTAGTCTCGGTCTACCTCGACACCTTTTAATATTAACTTTCGCGCTATATATTTTCTTCACCATTCGGTCTTCACTCATTCGCTCAACGTGCCCAAACCACCGAAGCACGCCCTTATCAATTTTTGTGATAAGGTCATCTTTCAAACCTGCCATATAGCGAATCTCTTCGTTTCGCTTTCGGTCGGCCATGGTAACGCCGCACATTTTACGAAGAGATCGCATCTCCACTGCATTCAACTTGCTTTTATGCTTCTTCTGGCATACCCAGGTTTCGCTGCCATATAACAAAGTCGGTACCAACACTGCGTTATGTATTGCAAGGCGTGCACTCTTCACTACGCCTTGCCTTTTGACTAACGCAGTCAGGGCACCATTGACTTTGTTCCCAACAGCGACACGCCTGTCCACATCTAAATCACGTCTTCCATCCCGGCTGAAAGCACTCCCCAAGTATACAATTTCATTTACCTGTTCTAGACATTCTTGATTTACCCATATTTCACACTTCGTTCTCTCTTCGTCCCGTTCAAATACCAGAACCTTAGTTTTATTAGCATTCAAATGTGACTAATGCCTGCAGGTCTGCCTCTGATGGTGCAATAAGAACTGCATCATCAGCATACAGCAGACAATTTACTTTAATGTCACCCAATTTCACACCCAAACAGCTATCTTACAGCTTCTGTAAACAGCTGTCGAGATACAGTATGAACCGCCAGGAAGACATGACACAACCCTGTTTTACGCCCGTTTGGACGCAAAAACTTCGATGACAGGTCATGGCCCACCCGCACACAGGCTTTACAGTCACATTAAAGTAACTGCACAGCCCTTAGCAATCGACCATCCACACCATACCCTGGCAACAGTTCCCACATTTTCTTCCTTACAACCTTATCAAATGCTTTCTCAAGATCCACAAAATCACAGAATATCTTCTGGTTAGCAGCCAGAAGCTTCTCCGTGATCATGCGGAGAGAAAACATTTGATCAGTGCATCCTCTTCCAGTTCTAAATCCGCATTGTGCCTACAATAGAAATCTTTCCGATTTCTCTTGCATCCTACGTGTCAAAACCTTCGAGTAAACTTTACTTGCTAAACTGGTCAAGCTGATCGCCCGATAGCACCCGCAGTCAAAATGTGAACTTTTACCTTTGTATAAAGGCACAATGACTGTGGATCGCCAATCATCCGGGACATCCCGGATGATTGACATCCGTCCGCCAGCACAAATTGTACAGCAGATGAAAGCTGTCCCAGACGCGAGACCCACCATACTTGACCATTTCAGCAGTAACTCTGTCTAGTCCCGCAGCCTCACCACATTTCAAACTTCGAATCGCACGTTCAATCTCTTTCATACTGATGACCTCAGTGTCATCGAGGTCCGGGTCTGGCGTACCAGTCACGGCATCACCCCCGGATCACTCACTAAGATCATCACACGCATACATTTCTCTATAAAATTCGCTCCATCGCTGCATGACGTCCGATTTTTCTGAGAGGACGTCATTGGTTCTCGAAAGCACTTTGTTCATTCTTAAGGCCATCGCACCACTTCGGATCCTTCCAACCTCTTTCCAGAAGAGTTTGGAGTTCTCCTTAAAGTTGTGTGACAACCTTTCGTCCGCTTCCATTCTACACCTTTCACGCACTTCCTCAATCAATGCTTTCGTGTGAACTTTCTGCAGCTTATATCTTTCTTCCATCTTCTCTCTCATATCCTTATCATTACTAGAGGCCAAGTAGTCTAACCGTGCTTTCTTCTTCTTCTTTACAGCTTCTTTCACTTCATCATTCCACCATGCATCTCTTCTTTTACTACTACCTTTTATTATCGTCCCACACACTTCCTTCGCTGCACTTACCATTCCATCCCTAAGGTTCTGCCATGTTCTTTCCACACATTCTTTTCTGCCATCGATGGTGTCAAGATTTTCGGCTACCCTCACATGATATTTGTCCCTAGTATCCGCTTCCTGAAGCTTCCAACTTCGGATGCGACAGACCGACTGTGGTTCTGTCACTGCCGTCCGGTAGCGCCAACCCGCGAACAGATCCCTAAATCTAGTAATCACTAGATAGTGATCCGTTCCCAGGTCAGCACCCCTGAACACTCGCGTATCCATCACCTGTTTTCGCAGTCGGTCATCCACCAGGAACAAATCGATCATACTTCTCTCACTCTTTCTTTCTCTAGTATACATATTGATTTTCTTGTGATTAAACATAGTGTTTGTCACAAGAAGACTCTTTTCCTTGCATACAGCCAGTATAAGCTTGCCAGCATCATGAACCCTTTTATCGCCAAACTTTCCAAGCACCGACTCGTACCCTGGTCGAGCGGTACCAACCCATCCATTCAAATCACCACATACAACAATTCTTTCGTTTCCCTTAACCAAATCTAGTACTTATCTTACATTCTCCCAAAACTCCTCCAGCTCAGCCCTGGACGACGAAGCTACCGGCGCATAAACATCCAAAAGTAATAACTTCGTCAGTCCCAATTTAAAGCGAACCCAGAGAAGTCTTGAGTTCACAACCTTTTATTCAGTCATAACATCGACCAACCGAGACGACAGCAGCACCCCCACTCCCTGGCAGGCGCTCTCGCTCTCCGGGACTCCGGACCATAGAGCTAACGCCCCGCCAGGGAGCTTTTCAGTACCACTGCCCTCCGTTTGGTCTCCAACATACACACGACATCTAATTCTCTTTCTTTCATTATTTCCATCAACTCATTCGTCTTATCTCTCATGCCTCCTCTAACATTCCACGTGCCAACTCTGCACTCTGTCCTCCACCTTCCGCCGTGTCGGGCTGTGCGTGACGGGTGGCGGTCCCCATCGCCGCTTTGCGCGCTGCATTCCACACCAACGGGGACGAGCTAGTGTGCGTCGACTTGGGGGGACGCTCTAACCCTCGTTGGCATGGGTGCGCAGCTTTGTAGAATTGCAGCCCTGAAAAGGGCTGGCAGGGGTCGCGACGAGCACGCTTCTACAATGACCCATAAATAAATTGTTAGTAAAGAAAATACTATTATTCATAAATATTACAATAATTAATAAAACATATATAAATTAGAAACTCCTATAGATACATATGGATATTACATACTGTATTCATATATTTTATTTACGTAAATTTATGATAAAGATTACGGTTTAATTAGGTTTTCTGTACTATCATAGCTCAGAGTAAGTAAGCATTTTGTTATGGTTCTTTTAGCTTCCACCACTGATTTTTCTTTTATATCGCAATACTTAAGCACGGAGTTGTACACTTGAGTTCTCACGAATTGCCCAAAATGTTTAGAAAAAGCAGAGTTGATAGCGGGAGTTGGCAAGCGGAATACTCTTCGTTTCAATAATGTCTTATACTCTGGAGATGCCAGAGTACACTTATGAACAGTTAGGGAGGTCTTCAATATGAAGAGTTGTCTTACATTTAATAGTACACTGTCCTTATATAAATCAAAAGTTGAATATCTATACGGCTTTTTTAACATTACTTTTATAACCGAACGTTGCGCTCTCTCAACTCTGATCAGGAAAGATTTTGCTGCACTTCCCCAGCAAGTAATACAGTAAGTAATAAGCGACTGGCATAACGCAAAATACACAGATCTTAGAGTATTTAAGCCTGTTATGTCCCGCAGATGCTTTACAACACCAATAACCTGCCTGGCTCGAGCCGAAAGAGCTATTATGTGATTTTCAAATGTCAGTTTATCATCAACGAGGACACCGAGATATTTAATTACATCGGATCTACCCTTGACTCACAGGCACATGATTTGCTTGTGCAAGAAGGTTCATGAATCTTAACCACTGTTTGTTGCACTGGCGCAGTGACTGCTGTCTTATGAAAGCATAGGTACACAGTCTTCTTGGTATTTAGGGTCAAGAGATTATTTTGTAGCCAACTAAAAACCTGTCTTAGACCTCTTTCAGCACTGTACAAAGCATCGTTCCACGTTGAGCCATGGAATACGATAGCAGTATCATCGGCGTAACTTATCGTTTGGGCGTTTTCCATGGGTAGGTCATGCATATCATTGATATAGACAGTGAATAACGTAGGACCAAGTATGCTGTCCTGCGGTACACCAAAAGGTACATTTTGTGGCAGACTCACAGCCCGACCAATCCTCACCACTGTTTCCGGTTCGTGAGATAGCTCTGAAACCAATTACCGGCAATACCTCTAACACCCATATAGTTTAATTTTTTTTAATGTATTAGAATTGACAAAGTGTCGAAGGCCTTGGCTAAATCTAAGAAAACGACAACACAGCTCTGTTTAGAGTCAAGTATTGATGATATCGTAGATGTTAAAAAGGATACAGCATCTTCAGTACTTCGACCTTTTGTAAAACCGAATTGTCCTGGCGAAATCAACTGTCGAGATTACAAATATCCGGTTAACCTTTTGTTTACAAGCTTTTCAAGTAGCTTTGAAAAGGCACCTAATAGCGAGATGGGCCTATAATTTTCTACAGCTACCTTTGAGCCACATCCTTTATAAATAGGACAAACAGATGCAAGTTTCCAATCATATGGAAAACTCCGCTTTCTAGGCTAAGGTTGTAGATATAAGTGAGTGTCTGGATGATCGAATCTTCTATATGTTTTATTAAAGAGTTAGCTAAGCCATCCATACCAGGAGCCCTGTCATTCTGTAATCCCATAATCATAGCACTAACTTCTTTGGGATCAGTGGGAGTCATGAAAAATGATTCTGTGAAGTTACAATTTACTCGTATTTTACTGGCAAGATCTGGCTCATTTTTATTAATTTTATGAAGTGTTTGATTTGCTTGGTTTACTCCTAGCGTTGAAAAATAGTTATTACATAAGTCAAGTGGGGAACTTGTTATATCAGAGCATTTCATATCTAATAATTCTGTGGAATCGTTTTTACTGTTGGGAAAATTACAAAAATATTTAATTGACTTCCAGAGTTTTCGTGGGTTATTCTTATTTTCGATTAGTTTATTGGTTTCAAAATCTAATTTACGTTTACGCAACAGATCAATAAAAAAGTTCCGATATCTAGTATAGGTGACCTTAAGCGGAACGTTATCAGGTTCAAGCTTTGTGCGTTGGTGAAGTCGGTCCTTATGTTTCATGCATCTGATGAGCCCCGGTGTGATCCAGGGTTTTAAATTATATTCTTGCAGCTGGTGGATATTTATCTTATCATTTAGCCAACACTCTGTTAAGATTATAACATCATAAACAATAACTGTTCGTCGCATTGCTACCAAGAAATTATCAAAAATCTTTTGAATACTCCTAATATTTAAATTTATTACTTTAAAGTTATGTTCTTGAGAAAATTTGGCTTTACACTGCTCTAGTTCACTGACATTGTAGCAATTAATCTTTATCGAGTCTAATTCAGTTTCAAAATTATCATCTATCTCTTTTGGTTCGATAAGCTATCCAAAAACAAGGTATACCATATGTATGTTAATTTAATGGCACATTTAAATTATGCTTCACTATTTTCACAAAGCAGTGATAAGGTGGTTGAAAGTACTTATGAGTGATCCTGGAATTCTATTCCAAATATTGTTGTAATATAGGATTATAGAATTATTAAAGCATTTATATGCAGTGTACAAATATAATATGGTTATTACGAGTATTATGAAATGTATTAAATAAATAGTTATAATAAATGTATGTATATATATGTGAACATGTAAATCATATGATACTGGAAATATGATTCATAAATTTTACAGTATTAAAGTACAAAAGCTTACCCCAGATTTCAATGCCGTTAAAAATGTACAACTTGTTATCTTATCAATCATTACAGTAAGGTAATAGAGTGCAATTAAATATGGTCCTTTAAAAATGATATCGTAAACAGAATTATTCAAAAATATTGACATATATTTTGCACCATGCAAGAAAAATAGAGATATGATGTGTTTATAATAGTTTTTAGATATTATCCTCTTTAGTTGGCAGATGACGATCCAGATCGTGTTTACTTCTAATAAGTGTTGCAGTTTTCCCTTCTCGTTTTCTAATATATATTGCACCCTGGTTGCACCAGCAGAATGCATAATCATGGGTTTTGGCTCTCGCTCTGGCTTCACGAAATAAAAGTCTATTTTCTTTCGTAAGTCGTTCCTTACAAAAAACTTTAATCGGCGAGCCAATTATTCCCAGGTCTGCGCTGGTGAGGTTCTTTCTTGATTTGAAGGCTTTTAGTACCTGGTCGCGCTTGGATCGACGGAGCAAACGCTCTACGATGGGTCGAGGCATTCTACTGACACCATCCGGAACATTAGGTGGTACAGCCAGGCGCCGAGGTCCAACGCGGGTAATCCAGTCCACGTCGACTTCTTCCAACTGTGCTCCAACTTTTTGAGCGGCCACCTTAACAATATGTTCTAGATTTTCATTATTACCTTCTGGTATACCGACGATCTCTATTTCGTTGCGGAGCACCTGTTGTGCTTTTATATTGAGCTCATTCTGTAGATGGGCCACAGATGCATGCTAGTTTATAATTACCTGATCGCGTTTTTCTAGTTTTGTCAAGCGATTTTCATTGGCTGACATGCCCCGGACTAACTCGTCCATTCTTTCATGGCAATGCCATAGAGAGTGCGTCACTTCTTCCAACTTTGTTGTTAGTGTCGAAAATTCACTAGTTAAGCGAGCGATTACCGCTGTTAATTCTCTTATTTCTGTCTCAGGAGTCTGACAGAATAGAATAGAATAGAATAGAATGATTTTTATTCAATATGGATTATTACATAATACTTATTTTTTTTAATTCTAAAAGACAGTCGGAGACATCCTTTTTGCGCATCGTAACGCTTTGCGAATCCGGGTTAGGGCGTATTGGCGTTTGGGTGTTATCGCCGTCTTTTTTCTTGGAAGTACTACACTCGGGGCACTTCCAGCACTTTTCCCCTCCACTGTTACTGATGTTAAATTAATACAGTACGAGCAATATGTTTTTTCTCATTTTGGCGATATACATAAAATGTCACTTGCATTCTTAGTAACCTTCAGACAACCTGCGCACTTCATGGCCAATTAGGTAATAAATATATCGTCTTAGAAATACTAATATAAATTTCAACCAACTGCCCAATATGCACCGCACTAGTCTTTCAAAATATCGACTCTGCGATACGCTACGCTCACTGCAAACGGTTTTCACGGTTACGTCGAATACTTAACCGCGCGTATGCTCTGCGCTGCAGGCTTTACCACTTACCCCACACTTGTGATTAATTTCTTGGTGGTAAAATTGTTGTTCACATTTATTTCGAAAACAGCTATAATTTTGCAGTTTGTACTATACACTATTCACAGTCTTATTGTTTAGATACCACACAAACAGAATATTCAAAGATTCTTAGGATTCGTTTAACTTAACACTGATTATTGATATAAAAATGCGGACCGATTTTCACAACAAAGTAACGTGTTCGACCGAGATGTCAAAGATCAAAGTACACTTTCAAGTCACTCTATCAAGTTCGGAGGTAAGGTCTCATCACAACTAATAAAACTAGCCCAAACTCGACACGTCTAGTTATCCTCGTCGGGAAGTTCCTGTAGCAGTCATCAAAGTACACTTTCAAGTCACTCTATCAAGTTCGGAGGTAAGGTTTCATCATAACTAACAAAACGAGCCCAAACTCGGCACATCTAGTTTTCCTCGTTTTGAGTTCAAGTGGCAGATACAGACACACCTTCAGGTCTATAAAATCCAAGAAGTATAAGTATATTTATTTATATATAAATCCTGCGTGCTTTTAGCGTACCGTGAAACTTGCTGACTTTGCACCTTTTTTGGGTCTAAAAAATTTTGACTTGACTTTTTTATTAAAAATTGTAAGAAGATGCTAAGAGTTAGGTACTTATTTCTAAATATATTTTATCAAGTGCAAATTCTTACTATTATAAAAAAAAATCCTACATTTAAATTATTTTCGTTATTAAAAGCCTAAAGAAAAATGTGCCAAAGTCTATGATCACTTCTGCTAAGATGTGATACAGACGAAAATAAAATAATATTTAATAGGAATTACATTCGTACAAAAATATATAGCAGGACTTGGCCTCTATCCATCAATATAAAAATAATATAATCCCATTATATAATTACTTTTTTATTTATAGTTTTTGTTACAGCCTACGGCTGCTCCAGCAAGGGTCAAATCCTCTAGGGCCCATTCAGCAGAGTTTCAACGAACAGACGTAGGTCGGGCCTCAATATGGCCGCGTGGAATTTCTCTAATTACAATAAACAATAAGGGGGAGCGTTCTATCCTACTGCCATTCAACAGGGAGAATATTAAAACCGAGCTTACCTACCTATATCCAAGGCGACTGGTCCCTCAGGGTTCGGTCAGGTCACATGTGGTTGTGTGGTGCAAGGGAAGTAAGGTGCTGTGATGTGTATCTGGGTGTGACTGGTGGTGATTGACCTTATTAGACCGTTGCCGTCGGCATCAGCCCGGACGTCAGCACCGCTCCAAATTGAGGTAACCTTCCGCGGCGCCGTCCACTGTCACTTTCTTCGTTCGTCACGATGACAGTCCATTAACTCTATCGTACGATTAACTAACTTAAAGAAGCCACTAACTCTCGTTTGTTATAAAGCTTAACACACAAACGAACACGGAGTGTCGGTCTATATGAAATCCCGTTACTATAAGCAAAAACTTAACACACCGCCCGAATACGAATGTCCGGGTCTAGGTTCACTACCGCTTCGCGTGGCAACAATTATTTCTAAAATAGTAGTTAACATTGTCGAATGCCCTTATACAGATTCTGAGTTAGACACAATAAGTCCCGGGAAAGGCTATCAAACAAGGAATGCGCGTTACAAATCCTAGACAGTATATTTACTAGACGCCTAAACTATTCCGCGTTTCCCGCACAAAAATTGACAGCGTGCTGACGTTAGCACAGCTGGCAGACGACTCCTATTTTGCCCTCGCGCGTTCTACCTACGACCGAACGTCAAACCGGTATCGCCGAGCTGCGCGCCCTCTGACGTCAATCCCGAAGTCAGCGTTCGGGCGTAAACAATTTTCTTAAGAGGATTCACAGATTTCACAGACCGGTTAGCTTTTAGATAATCCAAATGTGAGGTGTCTACTTTATATTTATTTTCTTCATCACATTCAGGAAGCTTCCTTAAAATTTTTTAGGGTTAAAAGGGACTATGCATGTAGCCTTAAACCCAGAAATTATATTTTCCTTGCTTGTCACGTTCATTGCATCTATGAGAGATTTAAGTAATAATGTGAAATGAGTTTTTAGAGACTTTCTGGTGGATTTTCATATTTGTAGGTAGTTAAAATCTGACGCCATTTTTCTTAAGTGGACCAAAAAATGCGACATCTAAAGGTTGTGTAACATGCGTAGAATTAGGAGGCAGAAATGTGAACCTTATATTTTTTGCTTCACATAGGCGTATATATCACGCTTAAATGGCTAGAAAGGTTATCACCAATAACCACTTTGGGGCCTTGTAGCTTTTCAGCCCAAGGTATAACAATTGTCTGGAACCAATCTTCAAAAACAGTGGAATCGAACCAGCCGGATTTAGTTCGATTATATCTGCTACGGTTTGGTCCATTTTGACACCATGACGTCCACAAATGCTCTGCTTTATAAACAGTATGAGTTGGCAAGAATATTCCATCTGCTGCGGCTGCAAACATAATCGATATACTACCCTTGGTGTGATTGAGAACTCAATCAGGATATTTTATTTCGCGCTTAAAATGCATTTAGACAATCCGGTATTATCTGAGAGATTTGTTTCAACGTAATTTAATATATTACTTGCAGGTATGTCTTTTAAGGTATCTTTTAGATTTACGAAATAAATAGTAAATTCATGGACAGTTTTTGCAGCGCGAACTTTCTTGATATTTTGTGCCGGTCGGGTTGTTAGTTTATCCTTATGGCGAGCCAGAAAATTACTTATCCACCATTTACTTGGCAGTTTGCGGCTGCGGCTGTTTTAAAAATGTGATGTTAATTGTTTCCTTTCAAGTAATTAAATACAACAAAACTTAAATCTAATCGTGAGAGGGGAGCGCCATAAATCACCTGCTGCTATTAAAACATTTACTATCTGTTTTTCTTCAGAATAGGTAAGTCCTTGTTGGCCGCCTGGCTTTTTATGATGTTTATTTTTTACCCTTATTTTCGATAGTTCGCCGTTGTATGTGGAATCGTTTTGAGGCTTCCAGGGACGAAATTTTTCTACTTTTGACTAGGTATACGGCAACTTCTAATATTTCGGTAGAATATTTTTTGTATGTGGACCGATGTGTTAAACTGAAATCTTCCATGTTCCAAAATAATAAAAACAAATATATGAATTTTAGGTTTGATTGCGTTACATGAATAATAATTGTGTACGCGATCCGCGCATATTGCACTTTCAGTAAGGCACAGGCATAATTGGCAAAACAAAATTAAAATAGGTATGCCAAAGGAGACAAAGACGCATAACAAGTTAAAAGTACAAAGGTGCGATATGTTTTGGTATAGTTCGTCTAAGAAATTAAAGATTTTAATTCTGAATTAACATATTTCAGCTTCAACTTTACTTTTACATAAAGATTCGCAGAATAATCTAATGTATAAAAATAATAAAACTGATCTATTTATTTTAAAAAATGTGGCAGCCCTAACCTCTCACTAAATATGGCAAAGTTAACATCACTATCTGGTTTACACTGCATGTTGAATTTGCTAACACTAATTGCGAATTTCTTGTATTGATTGTAGATCACTCACGCACGAAAAGAACATCGGTCACGGGCCATACATGCTGTGACCTGGCTATAAAATATCGCGAACATGACTAGTGTATGGATTAATCCATTCCCCCTGGGCACAATCTAATTCCTAAATTGAAAATATATTATTTAAAAGCCAAGGATCATAGAACATTACACTTATGTATTTTGTCACTTTTGAGGTTATGATGTAGCCATGACTGGAACCCTGACTACAACCTCAGCTAAAACAATTGATATGAAAACTATGCAGTAATATACTTAAATAAATAAGTGAAGTCAATGGCTAAAACCAGAAAAATGAATCAATAACCTTTCTAATCTTTACATTGCTAAGTATCTAAGACAGAGGTGCTTTGACTTTTGCTCACGCTTTGACAGCTCAGTGTCATAATACCACAGACTGCATAGAGACACTCATAATACGTTCCGTTTTAAGTATTAGTGTATTTCTTTATTTTGTTTTATATGATCGAGTGACAAACGAGCACACAGTCCACCTGATGGCCCATAGATATCTACATTTATCTTCGTTTGCGAATCAAAACGCAGATGCGTTGTCACCCGTGAGCAATAAGATGAAATGCATCTTTTCCAGTAAAAAGGGTATCCGGTTCTCTACACTCACCAAATGAAACACAGCAGTGTTAAACTGCTATTTGACGCTGGTATTCTGTGAGAGCGTGGTCCTTCCCCGGTCGAGCCGACCCATTCGTGCTACAACTATACTACTAATATAGCTGCAGCATGACTCTACCACGTAAATAATTTACATTTTATTTTTTGTTTATTGCATTCTATATTTACTGTAAACTTATCATTTGCAACTTATTTCGGAATACTTTCCATGTTCCCAAATAAAAATTATGTTATTGATAATACACTACAAAAATAAATAAAAAATTTACAGAAAAATCTAGTAGTATTTAAAAAAGGTAACGCATAATGGTAGTTTTACTTTAGTGTTACGATAAAACGTGTACCACAGATAAAAACGGGACGAAGCTATAACAAGTAGTAAGGAAATGAGGTTTTTCATTACAAAGCTAAATTATTTTACCGGCTCCAATAAAATAAGTTGGACCCCGTAATTTAATATACACCTAAGTCACTATTTTATGACGTATCAGTCATTGGTGGTCGTTTCATATTTTGGTCAGGTCGTATTTGACCGATGTTCATTAACTGACAAAAATGACATCGAAATGACGTATAGGGTTTCCATAAATAATTTGGTGTTGTCATTTATAAATTCAATTTTGACATAAAGGCATCCATACCCTTAAAAAAAACTATATTGAAGTCATTCTAAGGTGTTTTTGGTTATGGAAAAATTAGTAGCCATTTGGCAAAGACAGCAGATTTTACGGTAACAAAATATTGTAATAGAAATCTGTGATTATAAAAATAATAATAATATCTTACCTCGGTCAAATATGTATCAAATTTGGTTTTTGGAATACATATTTTGTATTTCGCGATCGATATGTTTCAGCACGAGCCGCTGTAACAAACAACCACTCACGGCATTTGAGGCCGGAGTAAATTACTCTGTGTCTGTGGCTGTAGCTCGGAGTGCGGCTTCGGCCTATTTAGTAAAATATAAATTAATACAAGGCTATCAAACCAACGAAAATTTCACCATTTTAGAGCCGAAAAAAATTAATTATAACTAAACAAAACAAAATTAAACTGCCATTTACATTCCATGGCTTCCCACATGATGGATGAAGAGATTAAAAAATAGATTGAGTTAAACAATTGATATTTTCAAAAGTTATCGTGTTTACAGCACCATGCGGACTTGATAAATCCACACCACTAAAACCCCTTTTTATGTAAAAATAGCAATTAATCGATTTAAAAAAAATTATTAATAAGTTCAACAATCATTTATCTTTCTAACTATGTGCTTTTTATATCATTGATATGTATAATATGATTGCTAGATACGATTTCATGCGACAAAACGTTGGAATCTTAATCTAATTTTTAGGCCCTAGTAGAACATACCTGCGCGCTTGATTTATGGTGTTTTAGGATCTCGAATTACTAGCATAGCTCGGAAAACTAAAGAATTATTTGCTTCTAACCCTATAGTAAATTGAATTTTAGAGTTTATAGAACTAAGATGGTCCAAGAATACCTGCTATTTGGACTAAGCTACTTTGGCTACGTTTAGTCTACGTACCGCATAGATCTAGATAGAAATGAGAAGTAAGAAGGGCTTTTTACTTAAAGTATCTAACCTAACCTAACCTAACCCAGACTCAGGTGTCCTCTCCGGCTGATACTTCATGTCTCTCCTACCCGGGGTACAAATTAGAACACTCCTTTGTGCCCCGAGCTGGATTTTGCGTATACGTACGTACATGGGGGACGAGGCTGCTCGCATCCGTAGGAAATACTTGAAATCTGACACCCTACACGTGCCCCCCGGATAGTGCTAAACGAGCTTCGCTAGGTTTCGTCCGCTGGCTTTTCGGTTACCACCCACCAATGCAAAGTCTTGCCGCCAAATGACTTTCGTCGTGTTCCGGCATGATACTTGGTGAAGCCATATGGAGAATTGGTCTGAACAGTAGCGTTGTGTATGTAAACTGGGTACGAAGCGTCAGTTGTTGCTGTGTCGGGTGCTTGGTCGTGAAGGGTAGCGGGATCCGAAGCACGGTGTTCCGCTGGCCGACCGCAGGTAGTTGGGGGCCCAATTAGTGAATTAGCTACTCGTGAAAGGCTGCCCCGCCAACTGGCGAAAAATCCCAGGGTGGCCCCATCGTGCCGGTTAGCGACCGGGCGAGAGGAACTGATGGCGATCTCTGTGGAGGGGGGGGGGGGTGGTTTAGGCGTCCCCGCTTTCCAGATCAAGCTCATGGGCACAGTAACTCTGATAGTATCGTTTGGTTACTACTGCAACGCCTCGCTCAACTGCCATTCTCCATCCTTATTTACTCTCAACACTTAATCTGTACATAAAAAAAAAGTAGTGTTAAACAGCGGTTGCACGTCCTCTCACTAAAAGTGCACCTCACTAATATTCGAGGATTGCACTCTAATCTCAGCGCAGTCCATCACCATCTTGAGACTGAAAAACCGCACCTTTTTTTCTTGACAGAGACGCAAAGTGAATGTCCATTGGGTGCGGCGTACCTTGACTATCTTGGATTCTCCCTGGAGCACAAATTCCATCCACGTGCCGGATGTGTGTACGTCCGCAATGACATCTGCTTCCAAAGTCTCTGTCACCTTGAAGACCCCACTTTTTCGACAATCTGGGTGATGGCAGATACAGGTATTGATAAAATCCTTTATGCCTATGTCTATCGAGCGCACAGCGGTGACCAGGAGACAACACGATTATTTGATCACCTTAGTGAGGCTGCTGACGTGGCGCTAAATCGGTATCCTACTGCACAGTTGGTCTTTCGGGGGGACTTTAACGCTTGTCACCAAGACTGGCTGTTCCCATACCAAAAGACCAACCATGATGGAAGAGAAGCGTGGAATTTTGCTTTGACGCTAGGTGTTTCTACGCGGATGGTAAAGGTGGCGACTAGGGTACCCGATGTAGACGGTCACACAGCAAATTGCTTGGACCTTCTGCTGACTACCGAACCCGACAGATATGAAGTACAGGTTACTTCTCCTTTGGGTACATCTGATCACTGTCTGGTGAAATCTATATCGTCATATTCTTCATCTGATTACGAGTCCCAAGGTGTTCGACGAATATGGTGGCCTAAGTCAGCTGATTGGGATGAGATGCGACACTTTTTTGCATCTTATCCTTGGCGGGAGGTCTGTTTCTCTTCTGCAGATCCGTCGAGCTGCGAGGTTGCGATAACGGATGTGTTGCGTCAAGCTATGGAGTACTTTATCCCCTTTTCCGACCCTCCCACCGGTAGCAAAGCTCGCCCATAGTTTAAAGCTGAATGAAAAATATCCTGGGTTAACGCTCGAAACCGCAAAGCTCCGGATATTAGCTCCAAGAAGAGAACTTTCAACCAGACCGCCAAGTCCTACAAAAAAGCATTACGGAAAGCTAGTCTCGATCGCATTAAACATTTTGGCGCAAAACTTTTTGCCAGACCATCCGGCACTAGAGCTTTTTGGTCTCTCGCCAAAGCGGTCGAGACAAACTTCTGTCGACCTACACTGCCTCCGTTGGTAAAACCGAATGGCACACTGGCGCATACGGCTAAGGAGAAAGCGGACTTGTTCGCGTCTCTCTTTGCCTAGAATTCACGTCTAGACAGTGGCAACAACGTTCCACCAATATTACCTCACTGCAGGACCTCTATGTCGGAGATTCGTATAACGAATAAGGAGGTTCTTAAAACCTTGCGGTGTCTAGACGTGAATAATGCTAGTGGACCAGATAGTATACCAGCTATAGTCCTAAACGCTTGTGTATCTGAGTTGTCTCCTGTGTTGACACGCTTGGTCCGCCTCTCATTTAGTACTAGAATAGTGCCAAAATCCTGGAAGCTGGCCAACGTGCAGCCTGTTCCAAAAAAAGGCAGCCACGCCGACCCTGCCAATTATCGGCCAATCTCAATTACCTCCATACTCTGCAAGATTATGGAGCGCATATTGAATGCCCGCTTAATGGCATACCTAGAACAGAATGACCTCCTTAGTGACCGGCAGTATGGGTTTCGCCGAAATCGGTCAGCTGGGGACCTTCTAGCGTATGCCACACACGTATGGGGCGAGGCACTCGAGAACAGTGGGGAAGCACTTGCTGTTTCTCTTGATGTCTCGAAGGCCTTTGACAGAGTTTGGCACACTAGTCTTTTGGGTAAGCTTCCAGCGTATGGCTTATCCCCTGGTCTGATTGAATGGGTAAAGGACTTTCTGAGTGAACTGTCTCTCCGGGTCCGTTCTCTCCGCAACTCTCTTCCTGCTGCATATTAATGATCTGCTTATGCCCGGTATCTATGGGTATGCAGACGATAGCACAGTTGTTGAGAGATACCAACAAAGTCCTCGGGCCAGTCGGGATCAAATCCAGTCCGAAAGAGAAGCTATGGTAGAGCGTGTGAATCTCACACTGCAGACAGTCTCCGATTGGGGTAATGGCAATCTTGTGAAGTTTGCCATTGCCAACGCCTCCAAAACACAAGCGTGTCTCTTCACTGCAAAAAGGAGCCAGCTCACCTTGGCTCCTTCTTTCCAAAATGTATCACTGAAATATACCGACCGCCTTCAGTTGTTAGGGTTTGAAATATCCTCTAATTTGAACTTCAGGCGGTTCATTGAGTCCAAGACCAAAGCAGCTGCAAGGAAGCCGGGAGTCCTTGCAAAGGTGCGGCGATACTTCACGCCGGGACAGCTGCTTACTTTATATAAAGCGCAAGTTCGGTCGTGCATAGAGTATTGCTGCCATATATGGACTGGTGCTGCAAAATGCCACCTAGCAGCTCTGGATTCAATGGAATGGCGTGCTAAAAGGCTTATTGGTGACCTGAATTCGGTTAAAACCAATCTTACCAGCCTCGAACACACGTAAAGTAGCCAGCCTTTCCGTTTTCTACAAGATGCATTTTGGAGAATGTGCGCAGGAATTACATAATTTAATTCCCCCCTCTCCCTTTCACCATCGGACAACCGACGTTCGACCAGTCTCCACCCTTTCATTGTTGACTTACCACGCATTCGAACCAAACGGTTCGCCACGTTGTTCATCATGCGTACAGCAAAAGAGTGGAATAAGTTACCAGCATCTCTCTTTACATTCGATTACAGTGTGGGTGTCTTCAAGGCAAGAGTGAATAGGCTTTTGTTAAGTCAGTGCGCTTCACAATCTTAGGCTACATCACCACTTACCATCAGGTGGGATCGTAGATAAGCGCTGGCTTAGTAGAATATAAAAAAAAAATACGTCAAAGAGGATATCTGTTTTCGACGCTCCGGCAGTCTTGAAAGTACGGACCTGTCCTACCTATGGCTGCACGTAGACAGCTACGACCATCCCCGCGTCTACGGGTGTCTCTATAGGTCCCATAGCGGTAATGCCGAAACAGACCGACTCATGGACCACGTCCAAATGGCTACGGATTCCTTGCTACGGCAGATCCCATCCGCAGAAATCGTGATCCTTGGCGATTTTAGATTTAGATTTTACATGACTAATACGAGTATCTATGGTGCAGTCAGCTATAATCACGTAGTATTTGGATTTTTTGGGCTTGCGTATATAATTTCGGAATTTTTCGCCTTCACTTTTACTTTTCGCGTTCAGCGCCCCTCTTTACGTCTGTGTCTAGCGCCCTTGGGCGGTCGCCCAACTCGCCCAGCCTTAACGCCGCTACTGATGCCTAAACAGTTCCGTATTTGTTACTTTTAGGCCCGCGGTAGGTCACACACAAACGAAATCCCGTTTTGCCCGCAAAATATCGAACGGAAAACTACCGTACGTGTGTGGCGGGTCATAGATTTTATATGGACTTGCTGCGTTCGGGATTCCGAATCGGAATATCGAAACGGAATCTCGAAACGTAATTCCGTATGTATGTGGCGAGCCTTAGTCTCTACGATAATTACGATCTGTTTTTATTAAATAATTTTTATCTTCATTTCACAAATTCATATTCACGTTATGATAGAAATATGAATACAATATGCTGAAACGATTGATTAGAACATAAAAATATGCTTCATTCATAACACTAATGACCTGTTTATATTATAAATAGTTCACTGTAAATGAAGTTACTAAATTGATTTAGGTGTACTGTTCTTGGAAATAAAACTACAGTGTATCAAGAGCGAGTCTCATCCGACACTATTCCAAAGATACCCGAACGTCAGTCTGAGCGAGATTAGAATGGCTCTCCAGCACCTTAAAAACGGTAAGGCCCCAGGCGAGGATGGAATTACAGCGGAGCTTCTGAAAGCGGGTGGAAAACCGGTACTTGAAGTCCTTCAGAGGCTCTTTAATTCCGTCCTCCATGGTGGCATTACACCGGAGGCGTGGAGCAGAAGTGCGGTGGTCTTGTTCTTTAAGAAAAGTGACAACGCTCTCTTGAAGAACTACAGACCGATTTCCCTTCTGAGCCGCGTCTACGTGCTGTTTTCGAGTCATTACGAATCGTCTTGCGCGCAGACTTGACGACTTCCAGCCTCCCGAACAAGCCGGTTTCCGAAAGGGCTTTAGCACCATAGACCACATACATACCCTTCGGCAAATTGTACAGAAGTCCGAAGAGTACAATTTGCCACTATGTCTGGCGTATGTGGACTATGAGAAAGCCTTTGATTCCGTCGAAATTTGGACGGTGCTGCAGTCCCTTCAGCGATGCCAAGTTGACTGTCGGTATATCGAAGTGTTGAAGTGCTTGTACAGTAGGGCTACGATGACTATCCGAGTACAGAACCAGAGTACGAAACCTATCCAATTGCAGAGAGGTGTAAGACAGGGTGACGTCATATCCCCGAAACTCTTCACCGCTGCATTGGAAGACGTTTTCAAGCTTCTGGACTGGAAAGGATACGGTATCGACATCAATGGCGAGTACATCACTCACCTTCGATTTGCCGACGATATAGTCCTTATGGCAAAATCGCTGGAGGACCTAAGCACTATGCTCAATGACCTCAATAGTGTTTCCCAACGGATAGGTCTTAAGATGAACATGGACAAAACTAAGATCATGTTTAATGTCCATGTCACACCTATGCCGGTAGTTGTTGGGAACACTAAGCTCGAAGTTGTTGACGAGTATGTTTACCTGGGACAAATAGTCCGACTAGGTAAGTCCAACTTCGACCGAGAGGTCAATCGACGGATTCAACTCGGTTGGGCAGCGTTCGGGAAATTACGGCACATCTTCTCGTCAGGTATACCTCAAACCTTGAAAACGAGACTGTACACCCAGTGCGTGTTACCAGTGATGACATACGGAACTGAGACGTGGTCCTTCACTGCTGGCCGGATGAGGAAGCTCAAGGTCGCTCAGCGAGCTATGGAGAGGGCTATGCTCGGAGTTTCTCTGCGTGATAAACTTAGGAATGAGGATATCCGCAGTAGAACCAGAGTAACCGACATAGCCCAACGGATTAGTAAGCTGAAGTAGCAATGGGCCGGCCATATAGCTCGAAGAACCGACAACCGATGGGGAAGAAAGGTTCTCGAGTGGCAGTCTCGTACCGGTAGGCGAAGTGTAGGGCGTCCCCCCACGAGATGGAGTGACGACCTGGTAAGACATGCAGGAAGTCGATGGATGCAGGTGGCTCAGGACCGTGCTTTGTGGCATTCTTTGGGGGAGGCCTATGTTCAGCAGTGGACTTGTGAAGGGCTGTAATGATGATGATGATGATGATGTATTAAAAGCATAAAACTACGCACTTAATTTCTTAAGAGTACCTTATAAAAACAAAAAAAGATATTATAAAACACTACGTTCTAGTCCTCTCCCTTAATTAGTAATTTATACCTATAGTAATTTTATCTCATGATGCACTTTTTTGTAGAATCAAGGTTAACTAACACCCACAGGCAAGCACACAGTCCACCTGATAGTAAGTGGATGCTGTGGCCCATACACATCTATTCTCGATTAAGAATCAAAATGCTGGTAAGCGTAAGATTATTACACCTCATTAGGGACATCTATCTATTACTAATACTACTACTGCTGCCACAAGTATGTACAAGTTAGTATACTGCCAGGTGCGAGATCGTTACCGGCCAAGTTGTACGGGGTACGGATCACCTTTATTCGAACGTGTTTATCCATTTAGACGTGTATAATATAGCCAAAGGCCATAATTTAAGCCCGGGACTATCCGAGACAGAGACTATAATAATAAACCACGTTTTGTAAAAATTGTTTGTTTTGTTTGTATTGTTTCGTATGCGTTCTACTCACAGAACCATTGATTTAAACAGTAATTATTTTATTTTAAATGTAGTAGTGGAGTGCTAGGCCGCGTGAGTGTTCCTAGTTAGTAAAAACTGGCCAAGGGCGTGTCGGGCCACGCACAATGTATAGGTAGGATTCCGTAGTTGCCCGTCACAATATGTGGGCTTCCTTGATAATGAGCATAATAAGTAAATGACATAATCATTTATTGTCTAAATGAAAATTACAACACAGGTATGTATAAAAAGCCATTTTCCATTTGAAACATATCACTTTAATATGAGTTCTATAAACATTACCTATTGTATAATTTATAAAACCAAATCTTACACTGAACATATTGGAATTATATTGTATAAAATGGTAATTTGTGACTAAATATATAAAAGATGGGGTGAAGATACAAAAAAAACTGTTGATACTGATGTCTGTTTATTAAAAACGCTGCTTTATGCAAACCGGCAAAGAGGTCAGAGGGTCACTCCGACCTCAAACAATGGCTGGTATGGTGACTACTCGATAACGGTCTGTTCCTCTTTCACAAAGAATTCAACGATTTCCTCCACTGTATTCGCTTGGTCCGTGTCGAGACCGTCCGTATCAACGTCTGAAAAAAATGTATAAAAACATGTGTATTACCATCATATTTTTGAAAATTTAAAATTAAAGTAAGAAAGACGATGGTGAATGACGCAAATTCATCAAAACAGAACAGGTTTGTAATTTCATTTCTTCAAAATAATACTCCACCGTTTTCATCGCACTGAGTCGAGTCCAAACAAGAATGAGATAGATTTCTCTTTATTCGCCCGAGAACCACTCATTAATCTAGTAAACAAACCGAGATTGAAACTGCAAGAAACTACTCATAATCACGTTTCTCAAGTGGTCTTACTTGGAGAGAGTCTGAATAGGCCATTAAATATTTTGAATGGTACCATTCTATGAACATCTGTGGCATCATCGTTGAATTTATTTTTTAAACCACAATGTGTAAAGTTGTGCACAAAATGTAAATAGAGATCCAAGAGCTAAGCGTCACTATTCTGATGATATTGTGGACATCAGCTGCGTGTGATAGAAGTCAGATAGCCTGACAAATCGGAGCGACGTTGTGATATGTAATTTTTTATTGATAAGATTAGCTGTCGCGGGACTTTGCCCGCGTTCAATTAAGGGTTTTAATTTTTTTGCGCGGAACCCTAATTATTTTTCTAAAATAAAAGTAGCCTAAGTTACTCCTTATAATATCAGCTATCTGAGAGTGAAAGTCCCGTCAAAATGGGTCCAGCCACTTCGGAGATTATCCGGAACAAACAGAGAGACGGACGAACAAACAGACAGACAAAAATTTTAAAAATTGTGTTTATGTTTTAAGTACCGCTGCTAGTAAACAGCTGTTATTTTGATATTACAAACAGACACTTCAATTTTATTTATTTGTATAGATAGATAAGAAATGTCTTCATTTTCTCGACGTAAGAGAACTGTTTTATGAAAATATACTTACAATTTCGAAGCTCCAATCGGCGCGGTTTCTGCTCGGTCCATTCTTGTTTCTTCGCCTCCCTATACTCCACATATTTCTTCATCTGCTCAGTGCGTTTGGCAACCAATTCCTAAAATACGAACAACAAGACTGTATTATAAACAGTTTTACTCATAATAGTGACTAATTTATAGATTTATTTGGCCATAGAGATTAATTCCAAATATACTATGTGGAAGTTTAAGCAGCACAGGATTTATTACAATAGATAATATAATAAATATACTCTACTTTATCATCAGTCAATAACAGACCACGGCTGGACATGGGCCTTTCCTATTGTAGGGGGATATGCATTAATTCTCACCCCTGGCAGGAGATTTGACAATCACAGTATCAGACATGTGTTGGTGTCATAAGAGAATTCATCATACTGTTCTGATCCGTGGATAAGAGGCAATTATGGGAAATTCCAGAATGTCAAAAATTCACTGAAGCAAACTTACAATATCCTAATCACTTTTTCACAGCAGCGGATATGTATAACCCATTGTGATTCCCATAGTAAAGAAGATTTGCTCCAATCCATGCTGCAATCTCCATTAATTACCATTACAGGATTTAAAAGTCCACTGCTGAACATAGGCCTCCCTCATAGATTGCCTCATAGGCGCATTTTGCCGTAGTTGCCACACTTGGCAGGCGGATTAGCAACTGCAGTTTTTTTTTATTATTTTGAGTTGTTTTCAGGAAGACACTGCTGCCCGTCACCTATTTCAATTTCCCTCTGTCGCCACTTAAGACACCTACGGGACAATATGGGGTAGTGGATATTCTTATACTACCACTACACGGTAACTCTAATCTCCATTATGAGCAAAATATTTTATTAATATACATTAAAGTATTTAATTACATTATTAATTACAATGTGGAAGTCACAATGGAGTTTTTTTGGGAGCAGCACAAAGTCAGTGCGAGCTAATTTCGCCGGTTGCTTCGAACCGTTTGAGCTGCAGCCTATGGTTGGAATATAAGCCGGAATAACAGGTTAATACTGTTGTATTACATATGGAGAAGGATGAAAACTATTCCATCTTAGTCCTCAAAACTTGGTTAGATGTAGCTTCTATAGCTACCACATCAGTTGAAGTGTGCTTGCTATATACCCTTCTTAAAAAAACTGCATAATGTAAGGGTCCATTTAATAGTAAGTGGCTATAGTAGCCCACAAACCCTGCAGCAAAGAAGTGCATTGTCGCCCTCCAAAGATGAAAATGGAATGCCATAGAGCCTGTAATTATAAAGGCTCTCCATTTTCTTCAAGCCAGAATGCAGCAGTGCATGGTACTACTGATGCATAGCGACAGAAAGATAAAATAGGTGGTATCTAGACAGACTTCAAAAATTACTAGATAACCATATGGCTGTACTAATCTTAGTGGCAGTCTTTATTTAAGCAATAGCATATATGGTTGATTTTTTGATATGGATGTTTAATAGGATGTTGCCAATTCCCTTACAGCACAAAACCTGTTTTATAAAGCACAACATTGATGGAAAAACCATTTCAAAATACTGGTTCAGCTACATAATATTTACTACACACTGTTTTTACATGCACTTCTTATATTATATTAAAACAAATCGCAGTGGGGGATAAAAGAGTTTCTGGAATATGGGAGCCTATTATTAGACAAGGCAAATCATAAGGCAATTTTCATATACTCTGTTTTGATTGAAATAATAATAAGCAATATTTGTAAACTAAAACTAAACAATATCATTCATTACCTTGCTGGCCTTGTTGCTGCGCATGCGGTCTTTAGATTCGAATTGTGAATAATACTTCTTAAGGTTCTTCTTTATTTCTTTTTGCTGTTTCTCCGAGAGCAGAGTGGGTGGGCGAGGTCGCCAGTGGAATTGAGCAAATCCTTCTTTCATCACTCTGTAATAATTTATACCCGAATTAATAATTTCCATAATTCATTTACTTAATATTACCCAGCAATCCCGCGTTTTGCTTAGTTTATGGCGTGACACGCACTCACAAAAACGCGTAACATTACGTGACGAGACGTGACGTGATATGGCTTTTTAATAGTTCACTACCATAACTGGATAAATTATTTATACTAAAAGAGGCCATACAAACAAAGAAAGTAGATGCTTCTCATTAACTTCATAAAAAAACATCCATTACATTATTGTCCTATCCTACTACCACCAGTCCCCATTTCATCACTACTTTGCGATAGATGATGAGATGTTTTCAAATAGTGTCAAAAACATAGTAAACAACAAATCTAGGCCTGAAATCTATCAATATTTTTGCACATAATATGTATATAAAAGATCAGAAAAAACTCATGGCTTCCTATAAATTACTCTATTTTTTTTTAATCCACCATCTGACAAACATTACTAATGTGTATTTTTTGCTATTTTCTTTCAGGAAGTGTGAAACTATTCAACTGAAAGTGTCAGGCAGTAAAAAAAAATACACAACACATCACACCTACCTTTTGAGAACCTTGCCCTGGAAGGATCGTATGTAGTATCCACAATCCATCTTGCATTTGAGCGACGACACGCCCGTCACTACATATCGACCCGTTGGATCCCACTCAATACCAGACATCTGTGAAATAATTAACATTGTATATCATATCATATCCATTGTCAATTCTTAAGTCTACTTCTGGACAAAGGCATAAGAAAATTAAAAAATATTCCAGATTTCAGATAGCCTTCCAAGTGGTTTGTGGTGAGGATCCTATCCCTTCACAACTCTTAAGAGAATATTGGAAAATATACTTATAAATAAAAAAAATACTTATTTTAAAAAAAAATCCTTACCCCCACACTAGGATTTTCTCCTGTATCGTGGAAGCAATCTACAAACACAAATTGCACAAGGACACATCCACACTCAAAACAATTATTTTTAATTTATTGTACTATTGGAAAATACTGCAAACAATTTAAAGAAAAGGTTTTAAAAACCTATTACTTTCGCAATATACAGGAATGACCGAGCTAGACAACTTCTTGGACTAAATATACTTATAATAATTTACGAAATGATCCTGTTTCTTCTCCACAACTGGACCAATTTTAAATGACTTTTTAGAAAAACTTAATTCATAGAAAAAATAGAAATATTGCAGAGGTTGATATGACAGATTGTATTGTAAGATAATACTTGGTAACCCTTCAGGAAGAAAACAGAGGAATAATACGTTTGTATGGCCTAAACGCCACATGAATATCCTTTTAACACAGTTGCTCATTGCCAGTCTGTAGGATTTCAGCATAGGATTTTTGTATAGATTTTTTACTATCAGTCCGGGCTTTGTTTCTTAATACCATGTGAAGGTGTAAAAGTGTTCAATAAAGAAAATATAAGAAATTTATAATTAATGTTAATTATATGGTTACCACCTTTGAACATCTGACCAAAATATAAAGAAAGTTAGCTTTTGGTTTGTTCACTCTAAGATTTAGACTGAATGTCACAACCTGTTATATCATAATTATACTGGTCTAACAGTAGTCATTGAAGGCCATAAAGTAGAAGAGATTTTACAAAGTTTATACAATCTAAACCTACCATTATGTTTGATACATATCAAGCTTTTATTAAGATTTTCACAAAACTTCATTGAAACGTCAAAATATTACATACCTGATAATGGTCAGAAACATTCATAATAGTGAAGTCGTTGGTGTCTAAGAACTCTAATGCCCCACCAGTGAGCCCAAAGTTAGCCAACACTATGAACTGTCCTAATGGTGACCAGAAGAGGTGATTGAACGGTTTATTTTCAAACTTCTTCAATAAGGTCGGCGCCTGACCAGTGTTGACTTGGTAGAAACTTATGCAAATATTGGCTGGGTCGCCATGGATGATAGCAAATTTGGATCCAACTGGTTCCCAAGCAAATGCCTGGATAGGTTCTTTAATCTCTACAGAGTCAACAGGTATCTCTTTCTCACGCATATGGAATATCTCAAAGTTATAATACATTCCAGAGTATTTAATATCATTTTTATCCTTCTTTACTTTAGAATAACGGTCAACTTTTACACAAAGGTAGTCACCACTCTTCTGCCAGTGAATCTTGCAGTCAGCAACAGAGAACAAGTTCTTTGAACGAATTTCAGTACGGTTTGGTAACTCTAATAATGTGACTCTAGCCGGTACATCTTTGTCTTCAGCCACCCAATAGGCCAGAACATTGTCTGTTGGCGACCAACTGAAATCCCTGTAAAATACAATTGTTGATTAAGGAACAAAAAATATATCTATTGTATTGCCACACTAATAAAAAAATTATTATAATTTTTTATCAGTGTTGCAATTATAAATAACATTGAAAAGTAATTATGTTTGATTATAAGATTATTATTATAATAAAATAATATTTGTTTTAAGAAATTCATTTCTTTTTTGGAAATTTGCATTGATTAATAGCCAATTTTGGTAAAAAAGCAAATTAAAAAAAAGAACTTCATTTTACCTTATACCAGGAATCTTTATGGATTTTTTATCAAGAAGACCAAAACCAGGGGTTTCATACACAGATAATACATCAGCACCAAGCCGAGCGAAGAACTTGTCATCTTTGCTCCATCGGAATATTGGCCAAGTAACATACTCATCAGGTGGAGGGAAACTACGTTTTTCTTGGCCAGTCCTAAAATAAATATTTTAAACATTTCATTTAAACATATTAAACAAAAATTATTTAAAATACAGATATGATAATATACCAAGATATTTAATTATGAATATAAAACAATGGTAATTTTTTTTAGTCTCAGTAAAAAAAGACTTTATACAAAAAAAAATTACTTATTCTAAATGTAGTCAATATTTGGGAAATAAAAAAATCTTAGTTATTAATCCTCAGAACTTTTGCCGAAAATGAGTAAGTCTAATATATGTTTATAAGATTTTACATAAGAAATAAAAACCAACCTGATATCCCAGATTATGAGCTTCTTGTCATCACCTCTATCACTGCTAGGTGAGAAAGTGACAATGTAATTCTCACATGGAGAGAAGGAGATAAACCTCGCCTCTGGGTGGTAAAACTTTTGAAATTGGGAGAATTTAGGACCAGCCCATAATGCCACACCCCTCCAGTGAAAGGTTGCCAAGTATGTACCGAGAGGTGACCAAACAGCATAAGTTTCAGTCCAGTTCTAGAAAAGCGAGAATAAGTAATAAGTTTGTTTTTATTATTAAACATTTTCTAAAGATCATGTTTACATAGGTACATTGGGTTTTTTAAACAAATTACTATTTTTAGATCTACTGTTATTTTCACCAGCTTTCCAACTCTGTATCCAATCCTTGCTTTAATTTTATTAAATAAGTACAGGCTTGACAACAGTGACAGTTATGACAGTGTGTGAAAAATTCAGACCTATTTGGAGACCAGCTTTGAAATTTCTTTTTTTTTTTTATATAGAATATGGGTGACAAACAAGCACACAGTCCACCTGATGGTAAGTGGTTGCTGAGGCCCATAGACATCTACATCTATCCTCGTTTGTGAATCAAAATGCAGATGCGTTGTCAACCTTGAGGACTAAGATGGAATGCCTCTTTCCCAGTAAAAAGGGTCTCTCTCCGGTTCTCTACACTCACCATACGAACACAGCAGCATTAAGCTGCTATTTTACGCTAATATTCTGTGAAAGCGTGGTCCTTCCGGGGTCGAGCAGACCCATTCGTGCTAGAATTATACTATTGATATAGCTTCAGCATGGATCTACCACGTTAATTTTTTTTATAAAATTTAATGATTAACAACCTTACTGTCAACCTAACGGTAAATGCACCTGCAAACAACTTTAAACAAGGAAGGATAAGATATGTTGTCACCTCTGAGGAGTCTAACAGTCTGTAATTATACCAGCTCTTAATTATACCCTTCAGGCCACAGAGACCTCCAGAGAACACAGCAATGCAGGCACTGCTAGTTGGCACCAGAAATAGATTTTACATGATTCATCCATTTAATATGTATTGCTAAATAGATGCATATATTCATAGGTATTTGTATGTACTAATTATATATATATCGCCTCTTTACAAGAACAACGTGACATCTCATAAAAACGTATTTTTTTATTATTTGATATTCAAAACCGCGATGTCGAATTTTATTATCTACAAAAACGCGGCATTTTAAAAGAGAATGGTCAAGGAGCCATTAGTGAAAGAGACGACACGACCGTGGCAAATGGCGTTATCACGTTGTCTCTTTCGGTGTGGCGCACGACTTCGACAACGCGACGCGTTAGTTTGCCCCGCACGCAGAACGAGTGAAGTGCTCCTGCTTTTCACAAAAAACGTGGCATCACGAGTATACCACGTTTTTAGTGCAAAGGTATGTTTCTTGTTGTTATTTACTTTAACTTGAATAACGTGATAGTACTAATTTTATTTTACATCATTATTTTTGAAAACCTTTAAGTTTGGGTTTATATTATGCTAAAATGTTACATTATACATGCTAAAATAAAGTAACTTTTACGAATTTGTTTTTCAGATGGCATCACGATCTAGGATGTTAGTTCAATTAGCTACAGGTGTTAAAAATAATTTAAGTGTACAACTAAGTGATTCAAACTCTCAGATAGATATTTTAACACAAGACGAGAATGAAAATGCCAAAAGTTCGACCAATACATTGCAGACATCAAAAGAAGGTATTTTATTACTTGTACTGATATTTATTTTTAGTTATTTTCCTATAATTTCATTAATTCAATTCTCTTTGTAGACAAAGACATCACTGTAAATTCCATCCGACCTCGTAGTAATACGACTAGTAGCAGCGGTTCCTCTAGTTCTAGCAGTTCTTCGGGTTCTAGCAGTTCTTCGGGTTCTAGCAGTTCTTCAAGCAGTGGCCCATCTATGTATCAAGGTAAGTTAATTTATATCCCACTAGTCTCACAAAATTCGAGGGTAATTGATAAAGTCAATACCACACCACCACACTTCAAGAAATTGATTACATTTATAACGTTTCAGACAGCGACGACTCGGTAAATGATCCTGATTATGAAGCCCAACCAACAAAACATGATGAGTATTCTTCTGATACTGCCGAGGAACAAAATATCACTACCAACTATACAAATATTTCGGATGATCAAAATTTGGTAACATCGAATATGGTTTCAATAAACATTGAAAACTACAAGGAACCACTTTCGTCTACAAACGAACATGCTATGGTATTCAACGATCCTGGTGTCATAGAGAACAGTGAACTTTCTGCAATTGAAAACGTAAGCAACGGAAATGCTGCAAGTCCAATAGTGTATAATTCTAGTCCAACTAAAACTGGTAAAAAAAGAAGACTAAATGAAGCAAACTGGAAAGTCAATGTAGCTAAACGACTGAGAAATAGTGGTAAGCCTTATCAATCTACCAAATCAAAAAGAAACATGCCAAGTCGTGAATTGAAACCTTCTTGTAAAGATAAATGTAAATTTAAATGTGGGTTTAAATTTACAGAGGAGCAAAGACAGACAATTTTAAATGACTATTGGAGCTTAGGTGCAATAGAAAAACAATGGACGTTTATTGCTAATAGCGTAGACATAATCATCCCAAAACAACGTTACGTTAAAGTCGATTCAGATGGAAATGTTGCAACTATTAGAAACAACAACAACGCTTTCTTTTTGACTATTTCGGGTGAAAAAACAAGAGTTTGTAAATTGTTTTTCAAAAATACTTTGGGGATTAATAATCGACCTATAGAGACTGCTTTGAAAAAGAAAAATAGCAACACTAATATTTCTTCCATGAAAGATAACCGAGGTACTCATTCAAACCATTATGCAGTGGACGAAAGCATTAAAAATGGCATCAAATTATTTATTGAGTCTATACCGAAGATTGAGTCACATTATATCCGGGCTAACTCAAAACGAAATTATATTGATGGTAGTAAAGCTGTCACAGATCTTCATAGAGATTATGTGGAAAAATGCAAATCCCAAAACGTCCCATATGGAACCTACATTACATTTTATCGTATTTTCACACAAGATTTTAACATTTCGTTTTTCACTCCTAAAAAGGATTTATGCGATATATGCGAAGCCTATAAAAACATCACAGATGAAGAGAAAGAATCTAAGAAACAAGATTATGAATTACACCTTAAGGAAAAGAATTTGTCTCGTATTGAAAAAGAAAAAGATAAGAACAACAAAAATATTTTAGTAGCGGTCTATGATCTTCAAGCAATGTTCCAATGCCCCAAAGGAGACGTCTCAGTTTTTTACTACAAGTCAAAACTAAATGTACTTAATTTAACAATTTATAACTTACAAAATAATTCAGTTGAGAGTTATGTATGGGATGAGTCTAACGCAAATAGAGGTGTCAACGAAATAGCTACCTGTGTTTACAAATATCTGGAGAAAATTTCCACAACGGCTGAAGACCTCGATGTAGTCTTTTATTCGGACAATTGTGCTGGACAGCAAAAAAATAAGTTTATGATCTCAATGTACACTTACGCAGTCAAAACTCTGCCAAATCTCAGATCAATTACACACAAATACCTCGTTAAAGGACATACGCAGAACGAGGGCGATTCATCTCACTCTCAAATAGAGAGAGAAGTTAAAAGGCAACTGAGATCAGGACCACTGTATACACCTGACGCTTTTATCGGGGCTATAAAGGCGGCACGGAAAAGAGGCGAGCCATTTCATGTCAATGAAATGTGTTTCGATGATTTTTTTAATTGGAAAAGTATATGCACTCAAATGAACTTTGCGATAATGAAAGATGAAGACAATAATACTGTGAAACTGGCTGGACTGAAGATGATTAAAGTTCAAAGCTCTGATCCCGATGCCATATTTTTCAAAGAATCATACGCTGACGAATTATTCAAGAAAGCTATAGTGGTGAAAAAAAATAGAAATCGTAATAGCCAAAGCATTAATTTAGATTTGCAAAAGGCCTATCTTCAAAAACCTGGACTAGCAGAGAGAAAAAAAGCTGATCTCATGGATTTGGTCAATAAAAACCTCATTCCTAGATACCACAAGCCATTTTACGAATCGTTGTAATAAGACTGATTAAGTACAAAGATTTTTTGAATTGTATTTTTTAGAAATATTTCATTGGTACATTTAAAATGATAGTATTTTTATTAGTATTAAGAGAATTTGTGATTCTATGTTTATGAAGGGTGACAGAAATGTTCCTATTTTGAATTTCTAAGTTCTATAAAACTGTGTGCCATAATTGTGTTAGAAGACGTTAATTACTATAACTTTAAGTACAGTTAACTGTTTGATTTTTTTATTTGTATGAAAGTAGTTTTTTAGTTACTTTATAATTTTAATTAAAACGAGTACTAAGTACTATGTGATTGATTGATCTCTTATTGATTATGGTGCCTTAAACTAATTTCATGGTGTAAGTAAGCCATTGTTTTCGTAAATTTGTATTTTTTAAATACAAGAACTTTATTTTGATACTGTGTTTTATTTAACTTATCACACAGCATTACACCAAAATTTAACATCTTCAATGTGGTATATCAATATGTTACAAGCATTTTGTGACAAATTTTCATCAAAAACGTGACATGTTTGCCTCGGTTTTTTCAAATCAGTTTTTGTACTTATTTCTTATTGCACTGAGTTTTTTTTGCTTATTTTCAGAAAGCACATTAATTACCGCAACAATTTAATTGTTTTCCGACGGAAAAATAATCAATATTTTAGAAGTTATCAACGCTTAAATGTTTAAAATTGCTCTCCTGTAAAGTTGTGGTTTAAAAAATATCACGTTGTTCTTGTAAAGAGGCGATATATATATATATATATATATATATATATATATATATATATATATATATATATATATATATATAAATATTTAAATATGTATATATATATATATATATATATTTAAATATGTATATATATATATATATATATATATATATTTTTATATGTATATATATATATATATATTTAAATATGTATATTAGTTTGTATATATTTGTATATACATGTCATATATGTTTAGTTTATTTATTAGTAAATTGTATGTATTATGTAGTTAATTATCATTTTGTGTAGTGTTATTTTATTCTATATTGCCGCACCTACGTCAAATTCTCACCACTCCATGGGTTGACTGGTAGAGAATGCCTCAAGGCATCAACTCCGCCCTTTGTATTCTTTTGTTTTAAGAAATGCAATAAAGAATAAATAAATAAATAAGAGGGCAATACCTACCCAGATGGAATCCTAGACAGAAAAGTCATCCTA
This sequence comes from Parnassius mnemosyne, assembly GCA_963668995.1. Taxonomy (NCBI): domain Eukaryota; kingdom Metazoa; phylum Arthropoda; class Insecta; order Lepidoptera; family Papilionidae; genus Parnassius; species Parnassius mnemosyne. Next base: position 47,579,859 of record CAVLGL010000093.1, on the reverse strand, counting down.
CAACCTAATATAACTCATAGTACTTTAATTTGCTCATTCTTATTAAAAGAATGATGATTCCTGTACACTCACCATGCTATGGTAGAGGCTCATCTCTGTTCAGACCAGAGTTGCAAATTATCAATGTTCATTAATAATTATCTGTTTATTATCCAGCAACTTGATGTGTAATAGAAGTGGTTTTAATAGCTATAATTCTTTTTTTAGCCCATAAACCCCTAATTTTAGTTTTTATGCAGTCAGACTAACCACAGTTGATCCAGATTTCCCATAACAATTAATTAATTTCAACACAACAACTGTAATATTTTTTTTTAATTTATATATTTAAGCTTACCGGCCTCTCCTGTAACAACACAGGCTCTGGCAAAGCATTCTGCCAAACTTGAAGGGCAACCCCCGTACCAATACCAACCAAAAATTGGTCATATGCATCAGGATCCATAAGATACCATTGTAGATCAGACTGCACCTTAAACGGTTGAGGTGCTGGTGGTTCCCATTCTTTGGGAATTTCAGAATATCTGTAAAATTAAGATTATAATATATTTAAAACACATTTAAATATTTTAAAGTACACAATTATCAATGTGGTAGAGGGTTGACCGGGGTAGGACCATGCTTCACAGAATACCAGCGTTAAATAGCAGCTTGATGCTGCTGTGTTAAGTATGGTGAGTATAAAGAACCGGAGACCCTGTTTACTGGAAACGAGGCATTCCATATTAGTCTTTAGGGGTGACAACACATCTGCATTTTGATTCTAAATCTATGATAAATGTAGATATCTATGGGCCACAGCATCTATTCCACCTATTCACCTTTATTCTATAAAAATAAGAAAACACAGATTTTAAGGATTACAACAAAACTAAGTGTGCATAATAGTATTAGCTCTATTCTCTTAGTTTTGTAAGTATATTTTGGTTTTACCATAACATTTATTTACTCTAATTCTGTTAAATAACCTTAGAGACAATAATATCAAAGCATTAAAATGTATATTTAATTTAGTCTTGACCCTCTCACACAGTAGGTTATACTACTTTAAAAAGAATATTAATTAGCCAACTTGAACACTACCAAAAGGATTAGGGTTATATTACAAATATATGTAATTATTAAAACTAAAAAGATTAATGTCTTTAAATACTAAATTCTGAAAGCCATTATTATGAAGGCTGCAGCCTTAACCATAAAACTATATAGCTTTACAGCAATATGATGTGAATAAAAAATCACACAAATCTAAAAAACCATGTTAACATTATAATTAAAAGAGCATTGAACTAAGTTAACTATACTTGTATTAAGCAAATTATATAATTAATAAATTTGTAATAAGACAACAGAATAGAAAATTTATATTAAGGGAATAGAACATAAATAGCAGTTATTTTTTATCACATTATGTTCACAATTTGTATTTATTAAGCAAAATTTTAATTACAAGTTGGGAGTGAATAAATAATATAAATACTTACTTCTTAAAATCGGTGAAAAGATTCACTAAAAATGTGTGCTGTTTATCTAATTTACAATTATTAGTGGCTTTCACAGCCTCGGCAGCATTTTGTGGGTTATCATACTCAAGGAAAATGTAGCCCGTAGTTGTTCCATTCTCGTTTGTTGGATAGAAATCGCTTACGATCTTTCCAAATTTTCCGAATATCTTGTTTATAACGCTCTGTAACTTTTCCAGACGTTCAGGCCCGACCTGCGGGCATCCATCGACTACGATCACATTTTCATACCCATCAGATTCTTTGGGTTTTTTCTCTAAAAGATCCGCCAACAATTCTGCAACGTCAAAGTTAGGTTATGTGCTAAGCTATCATGGACTTTGATGTAATGAATGCAGAAGTTTGGTAGTTAATTTTATAAGATATAAAAAATATCAACTTAGAGCATTTATAACCATTTAATAGTAAAAACATTAAACATTTTAACATTAAGCAAAGTAGACAACGCATATGGCCAGAACAACCTCTAAAAGTTTAAAACACAAACCTTCGTCGGGAATATCATCAACATATCCTTCCGGATCATCGAAATCAGGCTCTTCGTCAAAATTTTGCTCTTCATTATCACTTTGAGCAGTTTGATTCACTTTTTCGTCAGCTTTTTTCTTTGCCATTTTGACGTTATTGCGTGTGATACCGGAAGACACGCCATTAGTGAACTAAAGCCATAGAGCAATGATTTGTTGATTTGAACTTACGCGGACAGACTTTCGTTATTGCGTTCGTAAATCATATGAAAAGCCATAAACATATATTTGTTTATAAAATTTCAAAAAACTATGTAAAGATATTTTCATTTTTTTACTTTAAATGTACTTTAACAATGATATTTCTTCCAAAAAATAGTAAATTGCAGTGCATAAGGCAAGGGATTGTTAAAACTATAGAACAAATTTCACATGTAAGCAAAATTGTACTTATTATAACATCGATCACTAATCGATGTATTACAATAATAAAATAACCGCTTAAAGTTCATAGACTTGCATTAGCGCAAGAGAAGTCCAGCCTTTTAAAGAACCACTTTTCGAACCCGGAAAGTATTCAGGAACTAAGGGGGACAGATTCTTATTTGAGGAGGTTCTTCGAATATCATAGACATTCTTTCTACCTTAAGCCTTTCTAACTTAATAACAAATAATTTATGATGAGTATTGTTGGAAGCTGTATTACTGACATTAATTGTGTTCTGAAAGTGCGCTTGATACAAGCCATAAGCGCTGCGTAAATATGGACTCTTTTGATACCAACACGGCACACATCACATGAAACCAAAGTTGTTGTGTCCGGTAGCGGCAATCAGACACAGTCGCCGGTTGCTACTTCTGGACACTGGTAACAATTCGTTGCTTGTTTTCAGTCAGTTTGACCTTGGATGTCGATGGAGGAACATTACGTTTGCTTGTTGTGTTGATAACACATTAACACAGACGTCGTCGCCGTCAATATTTACAGGCAAATCAACTACGTCAATGTCAGCGCTGTACAATCGTAAGGAAATTTGCTTTATGTTGCTTGTGTCTTCAACTGACTACTTAAAGTTCCGAGTTACCTACACCGAACACTTTTGGATTGGCGGTCGGTATGTGTAAAGTAGATGCAACTGGACACAAAAAGCGTCTGCGTCTGCGCAAGGAATGGCTGATTTCATATTCATCATTACAGCCTTTCATAAGTCCACTGCTGAACATAGGCCTCCCCCAAGGTATGCCACAAAACACTTTCCCGAGCCACCTGCATACATCGACTTCCTGCATATCTTACCAGGTCGTCACTCCATCTATTGGGGGGACGCCCAACACTTCGTCTATTCTGCCATAAGGACTATATCGTCGGCAAATCGAAGGCGAGTGATGTACTCGCCATTGATGTTATTGATTGTTCCTTTCCAGTCCAGAAGCTTGAAAACGTCTTCCAATGCAGCGGTGAAGAGTTTCGGGGATATAACGTCACCCTGTTTTACACCTCTCTGCAATTGGATAGGTTTCGTACTCTGGTTCTGTACTCGGATAGCCATCGTAGCCCTACTGTACAAGCACTGCAGCACCGCCCAAATTTTGACGGAATCAAAGGCTTTCTCACAGTCCACTTACGCCAGACATAGTGGCAAATTGTACTCCTCGGACTTCTGTACAATTTGCCGAAGGGTATGTATGTGGTCTATGGTGCTAAAGCCTTTTCGGAAACCGACTTGTTCGGAAGGCTGGAAACGTCAAGTCTGCACGCGAGACGATTCGTAATGACTTTCGAAAACAGCACGTAGACGCGGCTCAGAAAGGAAATCGGTCTGTAGTTCTTCAAGAGAGCGTAGTCACCTTTAATGAAGAACAAGAGCACCGCACTTCTGCTCCACGCCTCTAGTGTAATGCCACCAAGGAGGACGGAATTAAAGAGCTTCTGAAGGACTTCAAGTACCGGTTTTCCACCCGCTTTCAGAAGCTCCGCTGTAATTCTATCCTCGCCTAGGGCCTTGCCGTTTTTAAGGTGCTGGAGAGCCATTCTAATCTCGCTCAGACTAGCGTCCGGGATATCATCGGAATAGTGTCGGATAAGACTCGCTCTTGGATCGTTACTTACACTTGCGTGTGGCTTCAACGATGATGTGTACAGCTGCCCATAGAACCTCTCAATCTCACTCAAAATCTCAGGTGTCCCGGAGACGACGCTGCCATACTCGGCTCGGCTTCAGCTTCGACAGTTGGCTCTTTCTGGCAGACAGATCTCTAGCAAAGACTTTGGAGCCCTGGTTCCGCTCAATCGCTTCTTCAATACGACCAGTATTAAAGTTGCGTAAGTCCCGCCGCATGCATCTGGAGATCTGACTGTTCAGTTGCCTGTATGCTGTCAAATCTACTGAAGACTGAAGACTGCAGCTTCATATCCCGTCTAACAGCCATGAGATTAAAAATGTGATCAGAGAGTTTTTGTGTTCTTCTGCGGCGGGTCTTGCAAAACTTAGCTCCGACCGCATGGACAGTTTCCACGAGCTTGTCATTCATATCGTCCACTGCTTTGCAATCTTCTAGGCACTGAAAACGGTTTCGTAGCTCGAGCTGAAAGGTTTCGGGACTTTGGATTAGAGCATGAGGGGGACGGAGCGTTGAGTTCATTAGACGAGACCTCTCCAACTTAACGTTTAGGTTCAGTGTGCCTCTAACCATTCGGTGATCGCTGCCGGTTTTCACCCTCGCGATCACTGAGACATCACTGAACAGTTGTCGTCTGGTCGTCATAATGAAGTCAATCTCATTTTTTGTCGAACCGTTGGGGCTCGACCAGGTCCACTTCCTGTGGGGCCGCTTCTGGAAGAAAGAGTTCATCATAAAGAGTCCCTCTTTCTCCATGAAGTCGGCCAGCTGCTGGCCCCTTGGGTTCCGTTGCCCTATTCCGAATTTCCTTACTTTCAGCTCACCGTTTTCTCTTGTACCTAGTTTTGCGTTGAAGTCTCCCATTAACACCGTATAGTGGGTTTTGGAGGAATGCATGGCTCTAGAGATATCCTCATACATTTCCTCCACCTCCTGCTGCCGAAGTTGGTGCGTAAACCTGTATGACAGCGAATACCGTTTGGTGATTCTGAGTATAAGGTACGTAACCCACACAACAACAACGTCGACACACTCCCAATCTTTACAACGTTGTTAACGAGAGACTTGTGGACGATAAATCCGACACCTCCTCGGGACAGATGGTCACCCTCCTGATGATAGAACAAGTTGCCGGATTCGAGGATTACCGTGTCCTCCCCTTCTCTTCGGACCTCGGATAATCCTATGATATTCCAGCGCAACTTGTCTATCTCTTCTTCCAGATCCAGGATCTTCTCGTCAGTCCTCAGGGTGCGTGCTTTATAAGTAGCCAGGTCGAGTCGTCGTAGGTGCAACCGAACCTCCACTGGAGATTCTTAGCAGCCCCTCCCCTGCCCCGCCGTTACCATGGTCGCCATCGTAGCCAGGAATAGCGGGGCCACCGGGGACTGTGGGCCGTCTCTTCGTTATTTTCATGAGGGGTATATTGCATAGTTGCCACGCTTGGCGAGCAGGTTGGCAACCGCAGTTTTTTTATTGGTTTTTTGCTGTTATCAGAAAGATGCTGCTGCACATCCTCTGCCTCAGTTTCCCTCTGTCGCCTCTTACGATACCCTTGGGAAGATATCGGGTAGTGAGTATTCTTACCCGCAACTACACGGGGAAAACACGTGTTAATTGTTAATATTTTCTAACCGAATTTGTGCTGTTCTAGTTAAAAAAATGTCGCAATTACAATGACAAAAAAGACAGTGGTCGAATAGCGGCTTCTAACCCACAACCTTTTGAGTTCGCGTTCTACACCGTATTCTATCTTCTCTTGCAGGTCAAATAGTATAGAGTTTATTTGTCGCTTTTTCGTTTCATCGAGTTTCAAATCACAACGATTCTAAAGATGTTTTCACTTTAATAAAAATACCGGATCTTTTACTCCTCCTTTTGTTGTTCTTGATGTACAACACACAGCTGAACACCCAATACCATTACACAAGGAAGCATGATAATCTAAGCGGTCAGCCACCGCATAGTCTACTTCACATGAGGATGCCTCGTGTAGAGGCGATACACGTGTCGTATTATCGTCGGTGGTGTGTCTTTCCGAGTGTAGAATTGTGGGGAGTAGCGGTCCTGTGATTAGTGGTGACGCGAGTACTGCACACAATAAAAGGAGGCCGGGAGGTGCTTTTCAAAGGTAAGTCACTTCAGTTTATTTTATTACGCGAATCTTAGCTAACTAATTCCCGACATCTTCAATCTAAAAGATTTCCGCACAATAACGCCTTAGATATTGATAGTTTTTTAAATTAAGATACAGAATATAGGGCTCGGAAACGTTATTAAACGGAATCAAAGGTAACATCGTCCTTTCCCCTACGGTTTATATAGCTTTCGTTAACAATAAAATATACTTATATACGTGGTAGAACCACGCTGCAACTATATTATGGTTGTAGCACAAATGACCGGAGTTAGGACCATGCTCTCACAGAATACCAGCGTAAAATAGCAGCTTAAGCCTGCTGTGTTTCGTATGATGAGTGTAGATAACCGGAGACCCTTTTTAGTGTAAAGAATGCATTCCATCTTAGTCCTCAGATGTGATAACGCATCTGCATTTTGATTGTTAATCGAGGATAAAAGGAGATGTCAATGGGCCACATTATCCACTTACCATCAGGTGGACTGTGTGCTCGTTTGTCACCCTTATACCATATTTAAAAAAAACTCGAAATACATTCTATTCAGATGTACAAATTAATACAAATAGGTCTCAAAAATAATCTTTAACACAACTTTTTCAACTTTTTGAATCGTCATAACTCAGAAACGGTGACTCTTAGGAAAAAAAGTTTTAAGATAATTTTTATAGATAATTGCATGATCTAAAATTTTTTGTAACTAAATTTTATAATAAAACTTAACGTTTGAATAAAAAAAATTAAAATACCGTAAAATAAAAAAATTGCAAGGTGGGATCGATGGGGACATTTTATTTATTATAATGTTCCGAACGTTTGTACCAATTTTCAGCTGTATGCGAGTTTTTGTAACCTTGCTTGTCTAATTTGACCAGGCTATTAGTCGTAGTTAAAAATAAAGATCACCTAACTTTGACTCTTCATTAAAAGAAAACATAGTGTACTACCCCGGGTAAGTTACTTCAAAAGATAGCCCATTTATCCTAAATTTCAAAATGGTATGATAAATTTACGCTGGTATTCTGTGAGAGCGTGGTCCTTCACCTGTAGAGCCGTCCCATTCGTGCTACAACTATAAAATGAATATAGCTGCAGTATGGCTCTACCACGTTTAAGAGTTAGTTTGTGGCAACCACATCTTCTTCATCTCTCAAAGTTAGTGGATCGTGCCGTTTGTTATATCCGCAGTACACTGTATCCTCGGGAGGGTCTCATTAATAAATTTCATTTGAAATCTTTCAATTGATTGTTTCCAACACAGATCCATTTTTCAGTAAAACACGATATTCCATTATAAGTTATAACACGTAAAAATGTGGAAGTAAACTTGAAATTGGAACAGTTTTTTTCATGTATATAATCGTATTTGCTATGATAAATTATAACTGGCCAGTGTCTAATATAAAAAAAAATCGCAAATCTCTCTGCGTGGCCTGTCGTATATTAATGCGTGAATATGACCTCATCTAAGTTTGTAGTGGCGGCGTAAAGGAATCCACTACCCCATCCTGTCGGCATCTGTCTCACAAGGGAAACTGAATCAGGAGATAGGCAGCAGATTCTTCTAGCAACAACTCAAAATATAAATGATAATAAACAACTGTTGAAAAAAGTGTGGTAACTTTGTTATACAGGGTTATTTTTCAAAGAGTAACCAAATTTTTAACTTAGTTCCAATTATATAAATTTTCAACGTGGTAGAGCCATGCTGCAGCTATATTAATAGTATAGTTGTAGCACGAATGGGTTGGCTCGACCGGGGAAGGACCACGCTCTCACAGAATACCAGCGTAAAATAGCAGCTTAACGCTGCTGTGTTTCTTATGGTGAGTGTAGAGAACCGGAGACCCTTTTTACTGGAAAAGAGGCATTCCATCTTAGTCCTCACGGGTGACAACGCATCTGCATTTTGACTCTTTATTGAGGATAGATGTAGATGTTTATGGGCTACAGCAACCACTTACCATCAGATGGACTGTGTGCCCGTTTGTCACCCTATCCTATAAAAAAAAAATATACTGTTATTGCAGTTTTTGAAAATACGAGTAAATAAGGCTTCTACTTTTATTTGAAATTATTCCAAATTAAATGTGATTTATGGGCAACAACTACACGTAAGCCCGCTCCTCTAAGAAATTCAAATTCAATTCATAACGTTTTGCCGACCGATCGTAAATTCAATTAAAATAATGGATTACCACGCATTTTGAATTAAAAAGATTTAAAGGACAAAAATTTGAGATTTTTTAATTGTTTTTTCTTCACCATTTGCCTATATTACTCACTAGCTGATACCCGCGACTTCACCCGCGTTTCTTGATCATCTCATCTATCAAAGTTTTCGAAAGATTTTTATATATGTATAAATACGACTGTAAAAAAAAGAATTATACGAAAATTGGTTATTTAATTTTTATATTGAGATAACGCAAATAAAAGAATGCGCGGCTGGCCCTAACCTTATCATGAGGCAGAGGTAGAAGAGACTTCCCTCTCCTACACATGCACGCTACACCGCTTGCCTCACTTCTCCGCGGCAAGAAAACACATATTATAAGAATCGTCGTTTCTTAAATCTTTAATACTCGTATAACTTTATATTAAATGATGATATCGCAATAATTTTTTTTTTAGATAAAGACTAATTGAAATTTATCCAGCAGTTTTTACGTGACGCGCGTACAACTGCAAATCTCTATCATTTTATTTATATAGATAGATAGATAGAAGATAGATTGTGAATTTGGCCGGTTATTGCAAAATAACCCTATAAATAAATCTACGGAATGGCCTATATTCAACAATGAACATTGAAAGGCTGTTGCGACGATGAGTTCATCAAGTTCAGAAGTTACCGATAACCTAAAGGTGGCATTCGCGTAGCGACGGTAGTACTTCCCACAATATTCCATCTCATGACAATTTCGTACTACAAATTCCCTCTTACCTTACTTTCTTCTTCCACTAATTTCCGGTTGGCTGGTAAATAATACCATATTGCATTAAGTTGGCCGTTTGTACCTTTAGTTTTTGTACTACACAATGTATTTTTACAATGTACTTTTCTGTACATCATCCTGCATGTACAGAAAAGTACATTGTGAATGCATCCTTGTTCTAGTGGTCGTAAACGCGGCTGCAGATCATGAGGTCGGACCGTCTTCAAATCCCAGGTCGCGCCAAACAAAAAAAAAATAGTTATTGAGTTTTTCGGTTAAGAAATTCTCAGTAGCTACCCGGAGTCAGGAAGTTGGCGGTGTTCCATCTCTTTCCACTCATGTCCGTTTACCGTCCCATCAGACTATGAGAGCGAAGAAATAGAGAGTACACCTGCGCTTGCGCGTACATACACTATAATCAAGTCCTACATAGATGGCTCGTCTCCTTTTAAGCTGGCCACCGTGACCAAAATTCGGCCTGAAGGACATTTTTATTATTATTATTAAAAAAAAAGTATAAATAAGTAGTATTCATCAACAATCATGCTACGCTCAATACACACTCAGTTAATTCACGTGGGATTTTTCTTCAAGTTGTTTATATAGATTGTGTATATTTTACGTGTGATGTGCGATGTGAGTGCGATGTGATAGCTCACGTTTAGGAAAGTATGCGGATGCAATATCGAAGGGACATCATTAGTCGTATTCGATAGTTCCATAAATTTCTACATTTCTTCATCAGAATACGTAACTTCAAAATAAACGACACTGATATGATAGAATGATTAAAATTATTAATTTTTGTTGCGATCTACGTATCAGTATGAATGAACTTATAGTATCTTGAAGTCTTGCAGTTGTATGTTGGGATTTCATTTTATTAATTCTTTAGGTTTCCAAGCAGATGGGCTTTTTTGATTTCAACAGCCTTGCAACTTATCCTTATAAGGAATCGGTGTTCTTTAGCAAGGATTTGTGGTCTATCAAATCTAATAATGTAATGCTCCTTCTTTCCGAAATGTATCATTGAAATATACCGACCGCCTTCAGTTGTTACGGCTTGAAATATTTTGAACTTCGGGCCGTTCATTGAGTCCAAGGCCAAAGCAGCTGCAAGGAAGCTGGGAGTCCTTGCCTAGGTGCGGCGATACTTCACGCCGGGACAGCTGCTTACTTTATATAAAGCGTAAGTCCGGTCGTGCATGGAGTATTCCTGCCATATATGGGCTGGTGCTGCAAAATGCTACCTAGCAGCTTTGGACTCAATGGAAAGACGTGCTAAGAGGCTTATTGGTTATTGGTGACCCGAATTTGGTTAAAACCAATCTTACCATTCTCAAACACAGACGTAAAGTAGCCAGCCTTTCGGTTTTCTACAGGATCCATTTCGGAGAGTGTGCGCAGGAATTGCATAATTTAATTCCCCCCTCCCCCTTCCACCATCGGTAAATCAGACGTTCGACCTGTCTCCACCCTTTCGTGGTTGACTTACCACGCATTCGAACTAAACGGTTCGTCACGTCGTTCATCATGCGTACAGCAAAGGAGTGGAATAAATTGCCAGCATCTGTCTTTCCATTCGATTACAGTGTGGGTGTCGTCAAGGCAAGAGTGAATAGGCTTTTGTTAAGTCAGTGCGCTTCACCATCTTAGGCTACATCACCACTTACCATCAGGTGGGATCGTAGATAAGCGCTGGCTTAGTAGAATATAAAAAAAATGAGGGCGACCCTGTACGTGTTCACAGACTGCAGACTTTCCGGATCTTCAGTCCCCCCCCCCCCCCCCCCGTGATCATGGGTGCTGTAAAGTGCTCGAAACGTCGGGAATATAAAATAAGTTAATATATGCGATAAAATCCGTTAAAACTAGTTTCATTTAAATTATATGATAGAATTTACACAATCCTATATCTTAAACCGCTACTGCTTCCTATCCTAACCTCCAATTTTAATTCGGCGTAGTGGCAGTGTAAGAATATCCGACGTGACAATTATGGCAAATACTGGATGGACTTTAATAGGCTGTAACGGTTCTTCTTCTTTATCAGCTCGTAAAAGTCCACTGCTGGATATGGGCCCCTCACTTTGCAGGGGGGATTTATCTTTATCTCTTCTATTTCTTCTAACTTACTACTCTTAAACTTCTTCTATTTTTTATATAGTATAAGGGAGACAAACGAGCAAACAGTCCACCTGTAAGTTGTTGCTGTGGCTCGATTACGAATCAAAATGCAGATGCGTTGTCACCCGTGAGTACTAAGATGGAATGCCTCTTTTCCAGTAAAAAGGGTATCTGGTTCTCTACACTCACCATACGAAACACGGCAGCATTAAGCTGCTATTTTACGCTGGTATTCTGTGAGAGCGTGGTCCTTCTCCGGTCGGGCCGACCCATTCGTGCTAGAACTATACTATTAATCTAGATGGAGCATGGCTCTACCACGTATAAATGATTATTGCTGCACCGCCTTTTGTATGTCTATCTCTAAGTCCACCAAATGTACTACTTTGTGCATAAAGTATAAATAAATATAATATATAAACAATCTTAGTACCAGACGTCTAATATCCTTACGCTGCTCTCCATCGGCAGTATCTGGTTTTTTTACGTCTGGCGTTAACGGTTTGGTTATATTGCGATCTATCTGAAGCCACTTAATCCCAACTAGTGTTGCCCAAATGCAAGAACAAGACGAGACTTAGCCAGTCTTGGTCTTGGTCTTGCGCCAATACAGCTGGTCTTGTTCTTGGTCTTGGTATTGCGCTCTCAGTCTTGTTCTTGGTCTTGGTCTTGCAGCAAGAGTCTCGCAAGTCTCGCAAGCCTATTGCTATTTATTAAACGTTACTTTAGATCTTAGAACAACTTAACACAGTAGGCACATTTTGAGCTTGAATTAACATAGCCATAGAAAGACCAACCACATTAATAAATGTCTAAACATTTAATGAGAAATTCGAAAAATCAACTAATACCGGGTGAACCAACGACCTAAGCGATCCGTGCCGATGCTCTAACCAACTGAGAGAGAGTAGATGCATAATGATTTCTTATATTTACGCGGACACTACCTACACATTTCAATAAAACTAGTTCTACGGAAAAACTGCGTAGATCGGAAAAAAACTTAATATTTTTTAATCTGGAGTTAGCCGTGGTTAACTATGAAATTGGGACGTCGTAAACCTGGGAAGACTGCCCCGTGACCATTGGTGCTGTAAAGTACTCGAAACGTTAGGAATGTAAAATAAACCTAGCAAGCTAACAGTAAGCGATTGCTGAAAACAGAATTTGAAAATTCAAAACCGTTCTCGAGATAATCGTGAGACAGACGGACAGACGTACAGACGGACAGACGGACAGACGGACAGACGGACAGACGGACAGACGGACAGACGGACAGACGGACAGACGGACAGACGGACAGACAGACAGACGGACAGACGGACAGACATCGTGAAATCAATACGTGACTTCGCAAGCTTCGCCACTTTTTTTAAATGGTAGATGCATATTAGACATGTCTGTTTAATTCGAGTGATAGTCTGACTGTCCAATGGTGAAGGGGAAAGGAAGAGGCTGACTACTGTTTTTTTTTAAATCTATTATAATGTAGTGCTTGACTACAATTCCACCACATGATAGTGGCGATGCGATGCAAACAAAGATGGTAAAGCGCACTGACTTAGCTTAACGAAAAATGACGACTTTTATGTAAACAAATGGTAAAATTAAAAATTTTGTACAGCCTACTTTAATGTAAATAAAATGAGTAGTACATCATAAATGTAGTCGAAGTCAGTTAAATACGCATTATTAAGGATAACTCAAAAACTACTGGTCTAAAAAGTCGAATTGAGAACCTCATCCTTTTTTGAAGTCGGTTGAAAAATTAAACGTAAGCTAACAGACTATATGCGGATATTCTCGTTTTTAAGTCTATTACGCCTTTATGAGAGAGTGGTCAGGGATGTTAAATGGCAAACACTGGACTCATTTGGGTTGAGCCCTGGGTTGGTTGAGCGACAAGCATTAAAATCACACTTGGGCACTATAATCATGTCCTGTGCAGATGGCTAGTCTGCCTTGAGACTAGTCGCCGTGACCGAAATTCTGTTTGGAGTACAGATTGAGCTCAATGACCACTTTACTTGGTAAAAAAATACTTGTTCCATGCGGGATTTAAGCCGGCGGCCCTCGTAAAAAATACATAAATTTTAATTGTCTTCGGTCGAACAAAAGACCAAAGCCACGTTTCCACCTTGGCAAGAGGGTTGGCAACTGCAGTTTTTTTTTATTTTTAGTCTTTATTATGAATAACGTGTCCCAAAATTCAACGTTAAGCGGCCTCCAGGGATAGGACAAATTGATAACTTCCCAGTGAAAAATAAAAAACCGGCCAAGTGCGAGGCGGACTCGCGCACCGAGGGTTCCGAACAAATCAGTAGGTTGCACGTGGTAGAGCCAAGCTGCCCAGTACCAGCTCCTTTCACTTGACCACATTCAGCGCAAAGCGGTTCGAACGTCGACGACCGAGTTCTTTCCGATTGGCTTGACTCACTAGCACTGCGTAGAGATGTTGCATCTCTTTGGGTATTTTATCGCATCTATCACGGGGAGTGCTCTGAGGAATTGTTAGGACTAATTCTAGCCGCTCAATTTCATCATCGCACATCGCGACTAAACTCGCGATACCATCTGGATGATTGGCGGTCCACCATTGCGCGATTTTAGAAGATGTTTTCTTCCTCGCACAACTTCCTTGTGGAATCGATTACCATCAGCGATTTTTCCGGACCGATACGACTTAGGGACCTTCAAGAAAAGAGCCTACTCCTTTTTAAAAGGCCGGCAACGCATCTGCAATTCCCCTGGTTTCCCTGATGTTGCAGTTGTTCATGGGCGGCGGTAATCACTTACCATCAGGTGTGCCGCATGCTCGTTTGCCCCCTCTCCTATAAAAAAAAAATCGGAGCACGCACTGTCTACTACGACCTTGATGCTCCGATCAGCGACAAAACTGGTGATCCAATTGCACAATTTCTCGGGAAGCCCATAGGAAGGAAGCTTCGAAAGAAGCGCTTTGTGCCAGACCCGATCGAAGGCCTTCGCTATGTCCAAACTAACGGCGAATGCCTCCCCCTTGGACTCGATCACCTGCGCCCATTTTTTTTATAGGATAAGGGTGACAAACGAGCACACAGTCCACCTGATGGTAAGTGGTTGCTGTGGCCCATAGACATCTACATCTATCTTCGATTACGAATCAAAATGCAGATGCGTTGTCACCCGTGAGGACTAAGATGGAATGCCTCGTTTCCAGTAAAAAGGGTCTCCGGTTCTCTACACTCACCATACGAAACACAGCAGCGTTAAGCTGCTATTTTACGCTGATATTCTGTGAGAGCGTGGTCCTTCCCCGGTCGAGCCGACCCATTCGTGCTACAACCATAATATAGCTGCAGCATGGCTCTACCAAGTATAAAAGCTCTACCAAGCCCATCTATGTGTTAGGTAAACAAGAAGATCACCAGCTGAGCGACCTCGACGGAAACCGTACTGACAGTCACTAATCGGCTGGTGCTCCTCAAGGTACCGCATGAGCTGGCAGTTAATAATGGAGTCCATTATTTTCGAGAACAAAGAGGTGATGGCGATAGGCCTGTAATTGGACGGATCAGAGCGGTTACCTTTTTTAGGGATTGGGTGCACGATAGCTGTCTTCCATGAATTCGGGACAACGCCTAGGGAGTAGTAGTACCGATAAAGACGCCTTGAACCGGTGCCAACCCTGGAGCGCACGTCTTAGCACAAATGGCGGGATTCCGTCAGGCCCACTAATTTATAATCATATTTCACTCTTTACTGTGTAAAAAAAATCAACACTACTATGGCAAGTTATTATTAAAGTTAGCACAACTAATCAAGATACTCTCTAAGATGTTTTTAAAAGTAGATACTATAGTGACACTGCACAAAAATATTCATATTATTTCTGAACAAGAAATGAACACAATTATTAATTATTATCCTTGAAAACGTTATTGTGTGCCCCAAAACAGGTTTGAATTACAGATTCAGGTGGACAAGCGTCGTCAATAGATTTTTGATGTGTGAGTGAGATAGATAGTTACACCGTTAGTAAGTTACTCCCTGGTGACTAAATAACACCACAGAATTAATAATAGTACTACGTCTACGTAGCTTTACGTTGAATTTTAGGACACCGATATATGCCTCACAGCTTGGGAATTATTGGTCGCAATTTTAATTGCTCATATCTGAGGAATAACATTTTGCGCAGACATTTAAAGTTCACCAACGCGTTTTGTAGCAATCCAGCGGACTAATGCCTATGGGCACATACATTGCGTTTCGCAGATTTTACGTTGAGATACGTCAATCCCATTCGTTTTAACGTATTCCCGTCACAAGCACACGCCAGTGTAACGTGAATAACCCAATTTACATGATAATACCAGAGTATGCAACACAACCTTCCTTGTCTATACTAGTAGAATACTCCAACAGGCACAGTAACGACAGTGAGACTCGTAGAATTACGAGTACCGACGTACAGGTTTCTGTCATGTCTCCAGATCTCCAGTTCGTGTTGGCGAACTTTACATACCCTCAAAATATATTTCTCAGTCATGCAGGTTTCCTCATGATATTTTCCTTCACCGCCGACCACCGAGCACATGGTAAACCAGTACATAAAATTGCAAATTAAATTCGTGCTGCGAATTAAATTCGGTTTGCTTGCGTCGCGTCCTCTGAAACACTTATTAGGACTAATTACCTGATACTGATCTATACATCTATACAAATAAATAAACCTAGCAAGCTAACAGCATAGCAAAGTGGCGAAGCAATCAGCTTTGTAGCGGTTTCTAACGGTTGCCGTTGAGCAATCAGTTTCAAAATAGGAGGTTCAGATGCCTGGGTGATCAGTAATCGATTGCTGAAAACAGAATTTGAAAATTCAAAACGTTTCTCGAGATAATCGTGGGACAGACGGACAGACGGACAGACGAACAGACGGACAGACGGACAGACGGACAGACGGACAGACGGAGAGACATCGTGAAATCAATAAGTGACTTCGCAAGCTTCGCCACTTAATAAAATTGAAGTGTCTGTTTGTAATGTTAAAATAACAGTTTTTTACTAAATGCATATGATAGTATGTACGGAACATATTACAAAAACACAATTTTTAAAGTTTTTGTCTGTCTGTCTGTCTGTCCATCTGTTTGTTCCGGTTCTGTTTGAAACGGCTCAACCGATTTCAACGGGACTTTCACTGGCAGATAGCTGATTATTTGAGAAAAAGAATTAGGGTTCTGAGCAACATAATGAAAACCCCAAATTACACGCGAGCGAAGTCGCGGGGATCTGCTACTTTATAAATAAAATTGAAACGTCTGTCTGTAATATTGAAATAACTGCCTTATAATTGAGTTGAGAGGGTTACTCGTATGCTACTAAGATATAATTAAACATTTTGAAAAATTTTGTCTTTCTGTCTGTCTGTCTGTCCGGGCTAATCTTCGGAATCGATTTAGAACCGATGTAAATGAAACTTCACGAACAGACAGAGCAATGCCAGTGATCTAAGCTATATTTTATCCAAAAATTTGTATGTTTTTTTTTAATAAATGAAAAATAGATAAAATAAATGGTCTTTGGCTTGGACCTATCCATGCTATGTTAAGAGTCAAGTCTAGGGGCAATTATATTAATACATATAAGGTTTTCGTCATTGGTTGTGTAGGTTCTAATCCGTAATTGGGATTCGAACCCAGGAGCAGTGCGGGGTAGCCTGCCTTCTAGGCTACGTTTATGAAGAAGATATAACATAAGCGTGCATTCACATACTATAAGTGGGCATTGTGTTTGACTACAATAAACATGAGTGTGTTATAGCTTTACATGACGAAGGTCATGAGTCAAGCCGGCCGGATGTACAAACCTGTTGTGCGTAGAAGTAGCGTAGGAAATTTTATTCATTGTCATAGAAACACTACCCATGCCTATCAATTGAAATAGTACATAATATAATACGAAAAATGTACACATTACTTATTCTTTATAATTGTTTGAAATTTTTGACCTTATATAATCTTCATTGATATCTATAAAATAATGACTAACATATTACATAAATTCATAATCGCTACTAATATGAGCAACACACTTAAAAAATATGCCCATGCCATGTATGTTCAAATGTTGGGTGGTCAAGGCTGAATGTTTATTATTAAATTTGAAAATGGAATTTCTACTTATTTTTTTATACATTTGGAAACGTTGAAGTATAATGTATCTTCGTATGTATGTTGCAAACAAACAAGTCTTAGGCCCGTATTAATAAACGTTACTCAACCACGAACTCATTCAAGTGCGTAATCATTTCTCTCATTACGATATCAGCATCTCAAGATCGTTGCTCATTAATAAACACATAAAAACAGTATCTCAAAATGCTGTACTTAGGAATACTGTTCTGTGACTTGCACTCAAGTGACACACACTTGAGAGTCGAGTTTCGTTTATTAATCAGTGTGGCACTCAGCTGATATCGTAAACCTAAACCGCTTCTTGAGAAATGTTTATTAATAAGATCATAATCTCAATAGTGTACTCAAGTGCGTGTACTTGAGCTGAGTAACGTTTATTAATACGGTGTTAAGTATGTTCTGGTGCGTAGTACATAGGTATTACTTTAATGTTTGGAAAGTGCTTGTTTCCTCGGAATCTGCCATTCCAAACGGACAGCAACTGAATTTTATATATAAAGATACATAACGGCCACAACTTTTAAAACGCAGATATGTAATTAAGGTGATATTTATATAATAAATTTTGATAATATGACTCAAGCAACACGACTTCTGTTACCGTTGCCGGCATTTCACAAGCCGTTAATTAAATTTTGAGGTGAACCACAGTCCTTGTAACAGGTTAAGCAAATACATACTTTCCGTGTATTAGATCGCCTGTATCTTCTCTACTTTATGCCTCTGAGAATCTTTTTCACACTTATTATGCTGGGCGTAATCAATATTTTGCTCCGGGCTGGGCCCAAGGAGGCACAAACCTTGGCCAATTCGCTAGCGTTGGAATTATTTCCAAATTGGAGTTTTTTTTTGTTTGAAAATACGAAGTATTATTTAATAGGTGATAGAGCCACACTGCAGCTATATTATGGTTGAAGCACAAATGGGTCGGCTCGACCAATTGTGCTACAACCAAACAACATACCATTGTAAAATAGCAGCTTAATACTGCTGTGGTTCTTATGGTGAGAGCAGAGAACTGGAAATTGCTATTTCTAAGCCTCCGCTGTACGTCCGTCTGTCAGCGGCTGTATCTCGTGATATGTTATAGTTAGACAGTTGAAATGATCACAGAATGTGTATTTCTGTTGCCGCTGTAACAACAAATAATAAAAATAAAAATTAATTAAAAATTAAAGGGGCTCCCCTAATAGAAACGTGTTTTACGATGGTACGGAACCTATCACGCGCGTGTCCGACTCGCACTTGGCCGGTTATTTACTGGAAACGAGGCATTCCATCTTTGTCCTCAGGGGTGGGGTGAGAGGATAGATGTAGATTGCAGATGTAAAGAAATAAGATTAGAGGAGGCATCAGATTGTTAGAGGAAGCCGTCTCTGTTCCTTCCACCATGCCTATGAAATGGTGGGCCGTCTGTAGTACAGACATTACTTATTAATTTTTAACCTAAGACAGATTGTAGAGTTAAATAAAAGTATCTATTTCAAGTTTAAAGTCTGAGAGAAGGATACCCTACAAAAGTTTAACTTAATATTGTGTGATGCTATGTCGACAATGTTTTGTTTGCAACGCTACGACGCGGCGCCTTATTTTTCCATAGGCTAGCCGGTTTGTATTTGTAACCTGTAAACTATGCCAGTGCCAGTACGCCCAGTCGTCAGCACGTCTGCCATAAAGACGCCGTGTTTCTCGCGCATCGTTCGACCACAGATAACTTTCTCGAATACTATCCCGGTCCGTAACCCGTAACTTCCCGCGTAAAGGTACATTGATAACAAATGTAAATAGTGCTTTGTTGAATGTGTTTAGTTATTAAACTTTATTGAGTTCACTCTGGTTTTGAACTCCTCTCTTGTGCCACTTTTTGTGTCATTGTTTTTACCGGACTACGTTATTTGTTAGCATAACGTTAAAACTTGCCTGTTAAATGTGCGTACTAGAAGGATGTTTATATAATATATATATATAACTTTTAAATTACCAGACTAAAATTTTTTTAAAATATAATACAATATTTTTGTAGTTAAAATTTACCTGGAAATAGTTACAAATGTTTTCCATAAACCAACATTTTTATTACGGTTAATTTAGAATTTTAACAGAGTACCCACTACTTTTTATTTTGTGAGACGCAAGGAAGACTTTATTATTATTAATATTATTACCTATCCCACGTTTATGTTTGTGACTATTTTTTCGTTATTCTACAAACATTTTCAAGTAAAATAAAACTAACCCCATAAAAATTTTATACGTCTGTTTTTAATTCTAATAATATTATTTAACAGTGAGAATGGATTGGATACTAGTAGCTTTTCTGTCATTTCTGGCATTCGCAAGAAGTCAAGAAATATGCCTCTCGGGTGAAGAAGACCCGTATCTGCTCTTCGGAACTAAGACTGCCTACATCTTCGCGAATAAAGGCAGCCCTAACACTAGGATACAGGATGTTCCTGGTGAGTACATGCAGCGGTATCTATTTTATGGAAAATGTTGTGATTGAGAGGATGAAGTCATTTCTTTATAAGATAAGAAAAGTTACCTTTAACTAGTTCGTATAAACTAAAAAAGGAAATAATAGAGTCAAGTGTATCCATTATATTAAAGTTGGAAAAATTTACTTTGCCTATATCCGATCAATAAAATAAAATGATGTGTCTTACCGCCTAGATTAGCGGTCAGCCACCGCAGAGTCTACTATATCTGAGGATGCTTCGTGTAGAGGCGAAACACGTGACGTATTATCGTCGGTGGCGTCTTTCCTAGTGTAGTGGTGCTGGTATTGGTGGTGACGGGGATAGTGCACGCAATTGAGGGAGGGCGGGAGGTGCTCTTCAAACTAGAGCTAAAAAAAGAAAAGTTGTTACTTTAGAACCAGACTGATTATTCGTCCGTTCTTCAGCATGATCGAGTAAGACTGGATCATGCTGAAGAACAAGACCTACATAGTAAATTAGATTTAATAGTATATTTGATATAATCACTGAGGAAACTCAAGAGCCGGCCGCTCGACATAATATGCAAAAAAAACCGACTTCGATTCCCGTCGACAACACTGAAATTAAATGCTTTTTAATTACATAATATCTGTTATTACTGGAATTATAAACTCTCTGTATCCGCGAATCTGAAATTATATAGAAATAATACATGGGCTAGCACGGCGGACAATTACTTGCAATAAAACCTCAAAAATGTGTCCAGCACTGGTACGTCTATTAGGTGTAACTTACTACTTTACCCACTTCACCTGAAATATCTACGTGAATAACCGTGTAGTAACCGTAAAAAGCGATTATAGAAAAGGCCAGAAAAACTTCTGCATATTCCATATGTAAAATAAACAAAAAGTAAACGGGAAACAGCTTCAAAGATACTTGCCGAACGTGGAGATTAAGGCATATTCTTTCTGGAATGAGAGACAGCCGTGTCAGTTCAGCAGTGGACTATTACGCGCTGACAGAAGAAACCATATCTAAATATTCTAAAATCTGAAATGAAAAATTAATTTCTAGGTTATGATGAACTCTAATATGAACGCATTAGAGTAACGTTGTTCAAAAACTCCCCCTATACATAGGGTTAAATTTCAAAGAGTAGCCAAATTTTAAAATGATACACCGTTATTGCAGTTTTTGAAAATACGAGTAAACAAGGCTTCTACTTTTATTTGAAATTAGCCCAAATTGAATGTGATTTATGGACAACAACGTTTTTGCCTACTAATAATGTGTGCGTGAGTAGTAAAATGGTAGGCGTTAGATATTTATGAATGACAATCAGTTAAAATAATGTAGTACCGCGCATTTTGAATTTATAAGATAAAAAGGACAGAATGTTTGAGATTTTTTTTAATTACATTTTAACCATTTACCTATATTAGTTATTCTGCACCTTCTCTGCAAATTATTGAAAAATAACCCTGTAGTGTTAACTACAGTTTTTTAAGCATCTTTGGAAAAATTCAGGAACACTAACCGTCCTGACCTATCTATGCCTGAATGGATCAGGTCCGGATGGCTGAGATAGTCTGGGCTGAAGTCATACGAGGACAATCTGCGCATGAAGAGAACGAAAAATTAATTCGTTATTTTTTTCGCGCAACTCATGGAATTCAAATTTAGGGCTCCCATAATAGTAGCTAAGTGGATTTTGATGCAGTTTTCACGGTCAAGAATTTCTTGGCAGCTTTTTTTATATTTTGTAGAGAAATGTTAGCGGTTTTAAATGAAGTCGTAAATATACGATAACGTTGTTATACACCGGTGAATCAATCCCCACGAAATGGGGAAATATTGGTACTAGTACAATATATTTGGCTACTTTACAATTGTATTTCTTGATGGGTTTTTTCTGTTGTCATCTTCATAATCAAATTACTCATAATAAAGTAAAAATTAGTAACATCCTATACGTACGTTCCACTGCTAGGCACTCCTCTCATTCCTAAGAGGGTTTTGGAACAGGAAATTATCCATCGTTCTGTCCAAATGCATGTTCCCATTATCGAAAAATGTTTCAGTGCAAACCTTGAGTATGCATCAGTTGCATGTCAATGATACTCCCAATATCATAGTTATATTAAAGCTGTCCATAGGATTCAGAATAAATTTACAAGGCGCATGGAAACGAAAGAACACACAGATAAGATAAATACATAGTATGAGAAAAGTCTGACATACAGTATGAGCCCAAAACATTTAGACTTCAAAAACAGTTATTTGGCTTTGCCTGTTCTGACGACTCCGTACAACAATTGTGATTTAGGAAGATTCCCCACGCAATTCACATTGCATATCTAGTAGCTACGAACGCCTAACGGGTTACAAAGAACTGAATAAACGTGACAAAATGCGGTTTTGCGTTTGACAGTATTGAGTTATAAGAGACCTAAATAAATTGCCATTTCGGCATAAGTTCATTTTACCGCTTTTATTGTTTCAATCAGAATTTAGAGAAAACGGCGTAATATGTATTGTATAAACTGCTAGCAAGTTTGACTCCACAGAGTATATTATATATTTGACTCTTTATTGACATTTTTTTTCCAATTTCAAATAAGGCAGGTTCTTTGTTTGCATGGACGTATAAAAATGGTCGTTTTTTATACGTCCATGTTTGTTACGTGCGCGATTTTTCAGAAACTACACAACGGATTTCTATGATTCTTTCTTCCTTTGTTTTGATTGATTTTGATTTCTTGTAGAAATGTTCTTGAAGATAAAATATTAATGTTTTCAACTAGAAAGCTCACTTTAAGTCTGCCAATTTAAAAAAAAAAACTAATTATTTACAATTTTCTAGCCACATTTTATGATGTCAATCTGTTCTGTTTCAACAACAAATCTATTTTCTGTACATGTGTCTTAATTGTTTTTTTTTTTTATAGAATTAGGGTGACAAACTAGCACACAGTCCATCTGACGTTAAGTGGTTGCCGAGGTCCATAGACATCTACATCTATCCTCGATTGCGAATCAAAATGCAGATGCATTGTCACCTGTGAGGACTAAGATGGAATGCCTCGTTTCCAGTAAAAAAGAGTCTCTAGTTTCCAGTAAAAGTTCTCTACACTCACCATACGAAACACAGCAGCGTTATGCTACTATTTTACGCTGGTATTCTGTGAGAGCGTGGTTCTTCACCGGTCGAGCCGACCCATTCGTGCTACAACTATACTAGTAATATAGCTGCAGCATGGCTGTACTTTATTATTACATCAGAGTATAGGTTACGTTAATGTTACAGCCTATATATAAGCCTTCCCTCATTTCTAAGAGGGTTTTGAAACAATTTGCCTGAATACCTATCTAATTTTTTACTTTTTTTTTGTGTCCTGCCTAAATATTTGGCGGTGTTTCCGTCGCTATGTAGCTATGTTATTCATATTAAACCGGATGTAATTTGGCTCTTTAGTCGAAAAATGAATATGAAACCAATGTGCCTCATTTAGTTTGATTCACTATACAATCTCGTTCAGAAGTAAACAGTATTTAATGACTCTTTTGAAGTTTTTTTTTTCTGTTTTCTCGTGACTTCGGTTGCCATGATTTCATTGTCTGAGGGAGCAACAGTATAACAGTTACAAGAACGGACTTTACACACTTTTTTATGGCCCTCTAGATCCATCAATTCATAGTCAAATCTCACTTTAAATGCTCTATTCGTGATTCCAGTAAATCTGTAAATTGTGTAAGGAGCAAGGAGGCGAGGTAAGGTTAACACTTAAAGATAAAAATGGATTTTCGCTCTCGAACACCTGACGCCCGATTACGGTGCAGCTCTCACACTACGATTTTCTTTTTAAAAAATCTTTATGGACTGTTATTTGTAATACTATAACATAATATGAAACGTGTTTCAAACAATAATGAGTTTGAAAACTTTACAGAACTTCCCTGGGCAACTTGATGTGATAATAAAGTATATTATAACTACTTACTACGTTTTAATAATAACATGTGCATACACAAACAATGAAATTTGGTATGTACTTTGTTTCTCATCTTCAAGTAGGAAAGGAGCTAAAACTTGATTTTATTTACAAAACAATATAATATTGCGCGGTTTAGTAAGCCAGATACCTACATGAAATAGGTAAGGTGATATAATACAATTAAAATATGTATACTTGATTCTAATCAAGAAACATACTCCTTATCTAAGTCTGAAAAATGTAGTACCTAGTCTGCTGCTCAACTGGCTATTATCAGATTTACATAAAATATAAATAAACTTATTCATTATAAAACTACGCCATTTATTTTCTGTCATACGTGTAAAATACTATAAGTATCTAGGTATTATTCAACAACAAATTAAGTCATATTTTTGCATTTGTTATTTTAATTTTATAATCGTATAATATCTTGATGTATTTTTACAACGCTTAACCACAGTATAAATATATTAACCTCCGTCAAAAAAAAAAACAGAAAATTCATTTTTCAAATAATTAGACAGGCAGGCTGATGACAAATGATATTACATTCCTCTGCCTGTTATTACCACAACAATAAAACGATAAAAAACCTGTCCGAGAACTTGAGCATAATGTTATGTCGCATTTAGATCATAAAGGTGGAAATGAAATTTGGATAAAACACAGGCACAGGATAGGTAATAATTAATAAATTATAGAAAAGTCACAAATGTAGAAATATTTAAAGAATGTCAGTATATTGTTCCGATATTATCAAATAAAAACTGGGATAGTACAAAATTTTATGTTGTATTAGTAATAGGAAAACAATTTTAAACATTTTCCACATTTATATTTGTACCTATATTCCAACGGTCTTGCTGTTTCTTTTTTTAATACAACATAATATGCAATTATATAATAGTGTAGTGTTCACAATAAAATAATTTCAATATTTCCGGGACATTAGGCGCAAGGGCACTCGTCGGGTGATTCAAATCATTATATCTGTGCGGGAGATCCCGGAAAATCAGAGACAGTTGGCCCTATACATATTTTTAACGTATTCATTGTATCCGATAGTGCTTCACTTCCAATATTCAACAGCTAAAATCGAATTGAAGGGTCTGTATTATATAGCGCATTCTAATTTTATACAATAATAAATAGAGTAGGGGCTTATAGTAATTAAATAAAGATATTACACAAAAAGAGTCGTCTTTCGTAATTTTTTATAGAGGTAAGGGTAATAAACACATTATTTAATCAGTGACATAATCCACCTGATGGTTAATGTCGTTATCCATAAACACCTACACTACATCTATTCTGGATTAAGGTAAAATCCAGAATGTAGATGTGGATCAAAATGTAGATGCTTTGTGCCACAAATGTAAATTAACATCCTATAATAATATTATTACTAGCGTAGTCAAATCGACGTCATTTATGAGTGTGTTATACTGCTAATACAAATAAATAATTTATGTTAGCTAAAGACCTAAAGAAATCAATATGCTCTTAATGCTCTTAGCATCGCTTCATTACCTCGGACACGGTTGACCCAGATGTTCAAGTGAATTGATACATCACGGATCACTTTCATACATTGTGAAAAGGGTGCACATTAACCTCTATGGTTCTATTATACGCCAGTTATTATGTAGGTTTATAGTACTGAATAATATCACAGTTAAAAGAGAATACTTTCAGCTCTGTGATAATATTGTGCACTCATGCATAATATCGCGTATACGAGTAGGTACAAACCTACCGCCACCTTAGTTGTGTGTCGGTTGAAATACCATCAGCTTTGGTCAATATTTGTGTTGTGTTTGTCGTCGAGTTTCGATGTGGTATATTTGTCCCCGTGTTTTTGGTATCGTAATGTCCCGTAGTGGAATTTTACGGGCTGATGAAGTAGGTGATGAAATTATACATTAATGGGGTAGACATTACAGACACTCGGTCTTAGTGGCCTGTACTGCCTCTTTAGTTTAATG